>QMIH01000340.1:400250-454325 GCA_003987875.1 Clarias batrachus | reverse complement strand
TATATATAGCTTGTTGAGGTAAAGCATGTGTTCCCATTTCTTTCGTTTATTTTACATAATATGCACATATATATGATTTATTTTATAATACATTTACTTAAAAGAACTAATATTATGCAATGAACACTCCTGGAGGTGTTTGGTTTAACATGTTTAAGATGTGATTATGGTTCCTAATTTTATACAAAATATTAACGCAGTGATGTGGTTTCTTATTTAACACTTCATTGCTATTATGTTCACAGTGCTGTAATTTCAGTGTATTATTATCTTTATCAACTTTTCTTGCCATGATCTGCAGAGATTTTTTTTTAATGGCAGTGTATAGGGAGAAGAGAGACACAGAAGGAAGAAAAGCAAAAATATGATGCTGAGCAGCTAACTCCTGTCATATCTACAGGGTGGGCCATTTATATGGAGACACCTATGTTTATTAAGGTGTATCCATATAAATGTCCTACCCTGTAGTTTAAGGCCAAAATACTCAGGAAGGTGAAGAAAAAAAAAACAAGAGACTGTGAATCGCTTATCAAAATATGTGCATAAGATGGAAAATAGCCTTTTCTTGGTATAGCTAAGAATAGCTAAGAATGAAATTTCAGTTTTTATTTACTATATCAGACTTTTCCGTACCATATCCTTTGTTATTTGTTTAATGGTTTTGCCTTTTAGTTGCTTAAACATGAACTAGACATTTACACAAGCTTTTCACAAAACATGAACTACAGTACCTGTGGCCTGTGCCTCCTGACGGATCCAGTGAAACTCAGTGAGGCTTGCTTTTTCAGTAGAGTTTGCTGATTTATTTATTTATTCATTCTTCAGGATTTAGGTCAGGACTTTGCACTGGCCACTTCAAAACTTGTTTTCAATTAACTGTTTTTAAATCAACTTCACAGGCTTGCTTCGGATCACTGTCCTGTTAGGTTCATGGCATTTAATTTAAGATACTGCTCCAGTATTTTTAGGTAATCCTTCTTTCAATCACCGATCCCTTTTCCCCAAAAACTCCACTCAAGATGATGCCGCCAGCACCTTGTTTTACAGTTCAGATGGGGCTCTTCAGACAAAAAGAAAAATTACATGTGCAAGTTAATATCTTCAGAGGACATGTATTAATATTAATTTTACTATTATTGTTAATTTAAAAACATTTATTATATCTGAAGTTATTTTTTATTTTTAACAATATTAATAAAGGTTATTAAAACATATTAAAAAAGCATTTTCAAAAGTTCAATAGTTATATTTAAATAATAACAATGACTTTGATGTTTTATTCATTCATATAAGATTTTACACGCTCCCCCTCTTTCAAATTGAAGTCATATGTAAGTCACAAGTTTAGTTTAGTCAAAACTAGTTTCTGAACTTGTTTTGGTTTAAAGGGTTAGAGCATGTACATGCATTTAAACATAATTTACATATTGTCTTTAATCCAAACATTGCATGTAACATAATTCAAACAGTTATTATTTTTGGAAATTGTCCACTATTTAGAATTTATGCATTTGCACACACATTAGCATTTGTTATTTTGGACTTGAAAAAAACAAACAATAAAAAACAATGATAATAATGATGGTAATAATAATAATAATAATAATAATAATAATAATAATAATAATAAAAGGATCTTCGTGTAGGTAGGCAGTAATTGCTGGGCCTAGGTTTGATTGTTTTCAGTGCAACTTTTCTACCCAAGAGTGTGAATGGCATCTTTGTCTAATTGCAGCAGGTTCCTTCTGGCACCTGATTAATATGGATGAGGACATGAGCGGGACGTTTTGCGAAATTAAAGCAGTTTACAAGTGTGTAGCGCAAGCAACATCTGCACAGCGAATATGGGAAATCTGTCACTGGTGCAAGTTTCTTGATTTGAGCTTCTGGATTGAGGAGGCAGAGGAAGTGTGTATGTGTGTGAAAGTAGGAGCTGCAGTCTGTGTATCTGACCTTCATAAAATTGTATGTTTACTGCCTCTGTGTGTGTGTATTCTTTCACCCACATAAAATCAACAGGCCTCAAGGACCTCAATTCATAGCCACCTGCTCAACACTGGTGTGTGCATCAGTGTGAATAAGAATGTGACGGTGAAGGGTGTGACAATACAGTGATAGGACATCATACCATATACAGTAAGAAAACTACTGTAAAATAATGTTAATGCTACTGGGTGCTATACCAGTTGTAAGACAAGCTTGGATGTGAAAATCTGAGAGAAATTTCTGTGTAAAGTGAAGATTGCACCGCTTCAGTTTACATGGTACTGTATTTAGTGTCAACTTGAATTGCTAGTTATCATACTGTAATGTTCATACAATATGCCATCCTGCTTTAAAGCCTGAGCCTTGGCCACACAATGAATTTTACAGTCTGCTCTTGCTTTTGCATTTTGGATCCTTTAAAGCAGAGAATCTTAAAGTAAGGTCTGTGAAGCACAACCAGAAGGTCAATGTTTTTATAATTTTGCTACAGTGGTGTGCATCATATGGTCACGACGTCTGAAACTTAACTTTATCAAAATTGTTATATTTATGATTGAGTTCTTGTTGCTATGGGGTTTAATCCCTACCTCACTAACTCAAAAAGACATACATTTTCTCAGTTTGAACCTAATTCAAACAGAAGTGTTTTTGGTTGATGGATTGATTTTCATTCATGCATTTTCTGTCTTCAATAAACAGCCAGAATGCTGTATAACTGCACATATTTCATTACTTAACCTATTTTTTAAAAACATACTCTATATATTACTTTGCTAAAAAAATGGTCTCTGGCTGCAAAAAAGGTTGGAGAGAGCCCTGCTTTAAAACACCAATTATCAACCATGAAAGCAACAGACATTCAGTATGTCTTGATCAGAAAGAAACTTTCTAAATAAGAAGAAATGTTTGAGATAGTCTATCCTTTACCCCTAACCCAGATCCTGAAAATCCTAACCTTAAAGATTTAACTTAATCCTAAACCCTAGACCCATAACCAAACAAGAAAATCTAAAAAAAAGCTAAATTTCTACCTACCGACAAATGCAAACTGCAACAACTACACCCACTTCAAGGTAGATCCTAGGGACCCCTCTCACTGTAGAAGAAGTCTGGTTCAAAACCCACTAAACCTGTAGTGTGCTCTCAGTTGCAATTGTTGAAACAACTATAATAAAATGAAGGTAGTCAATGCTTTAATGCATCAACCATCTTCAAAAACTTGGATACTCGAATTTATCTAGAATCCCCTACTATTTGGATGAGGAGATTTAAGTAGACATTTTTCCTAGAGCCAACTTCATACACATAGCCAAAGTTTTATAAAATTTGGCCCAAATCTAAACACAAAAAGGAATCCTATCACATGGGATTAATAATATAGAACAAAGTTTGAGTGCACGACCAAAAAACAATTGCAGGAACTGTGGAGAGTGGCTGCAGTGACATTCCCCAATGCCCCAATCTACACCCCATTAGTAAACTATTCGGATCTCCTACCTACTGTAAACGCCAACAAGGGAATCTAAAGAAGCTAAATTCCTGCCTACTGACACATGTAAACTTTATACAAGAACTACAGTACACCCACTTAGGGGTAGGGTAGATCCTACAGGTAGGTACCCTGTCCACTGGACTACAGACACGGCCTCACAAATATTGACATTATATCACCTTCATTCTGACGGGTCACCAAATTGAGGCGAGACATCCATGCCTACAACAGACAACTGAAAATCCTGGATTGCTTTCAAAACAATAACAGGACAGAACAGGTACAATTCACATACAAATCTAAAACAGAACACATCAGTTTACAGTACCTATTAGATAATTGATTCAACAAAGCAATAAAACCATTAACCGATTTTCATACCCGTACAAAAATAAATCAGATAACCTAACCTCGGCAGAACACGGAGCCCTTACAGAATTAAAAACCAATCCAGAGATAGTCATCAAACCGGCAGTAAGGGGCTCTGCAATATCTTCATAATATTTTCATCATGGATAAAAAACAAAACAATATTAACTAGAAGCTAGTAGACAATTACAAAATGCTGATCATTACATCCCACGTCCACACTCACTACAACAAGACACTTAAATAATGGTCATACCCACATTACAGAATCTCAAACAGAAAGGTTTCAGTAACACTAAACAACTCAATTATCTCATGGGTCCAAACTCAAAATTTTACTTATTACTCAAAATAGAGAAAGCTCCAGAGGCATAGACGGTCCCCTCTGAGGTCCCATAAGGACATCACATTGTGTTGGATTGTACCATTGAGATCTACAACATAGTACAATACATTAATAACTTTTTCAACCCGATCTGAAGACTCTACAGGAGTTATTTCAAAAGACACATACGACAAAATCCAAAACAAAACCTTTCCACGTTCAGCTTTTCTTTTTACTATAGACATAGTTGGTTTATACAGTGGAACCTCAAGCAATTGCAGGAGCTGTGGAGTGCAGCTGTAACAGCGTTCCCTAATTCAGTGATCTACACCCCTTTGATTCATGTTTCAGATCTTTTACTGAAACGACAAGAAAATTACAAAAAATCTCAACTCATTTATACAATTATACATGTATAATATATATAACACACGTGTGTGTGTGTGTGTGTGTGTGTGTGTGTGTGTGTGTGTGTGTGTGTGTGTGTGTTTCCCTATATAAATAGGGAAAAATAATTTTAGAGAAATTTCATGTCTTTAGAGATTCGTTTCCACAGATCTCAAGCGATCGTCTCCCTGGGATCATAATTTTATTATAATCAAACACATTTTAGTGATACCAGTCAATTATAACCTCGATCTGAATATAAAAAACATTATTTATTGTATAATCTGTTTGCAATGTTGTAAACAGTATGTGGGAGAAAAATGATTCACTCAAATTAAGATTAAAACAACATATACACAGTATCATAAACAAGACAAAAAACATGCAATTGGTCACGCATTTTATAACATACACTATAGATAATCTTAAAATAATGGGATTAGAGGCCAATCAAATGGTCGGATAAACAAAGGAAGAAAAGGGAAATGAGTTATATATAGATTGAAAATATGGACTGCTTTTCTTTTTTATAACTATGTTGTGCCAATTTGTTTTAAATACAAAATTTAAATGTGGTTTGTCTACTTAAAGTGCAAAAAAGTTTTTTTTTTCCCCTACAGGAGATAAGAACTCCCCAAAATGATGTGCATCCCCTCCCCCTTTTTTTAGTGTGGAATTATTGTTTGTGTTGTTTATTTGTATTGAGCACTTCTTTTAATGAAAAAAGCTTTTGGTATAAAGGCCTTTTTTTCTTCTTTGCATTATTTGCACTTATATTATTAGCACTTTTTTTATTAAGCACTTTTTTTTAGCTAATTAAGTTCTCCTTTTTTGGTTGTTATTTTGTGACTATTTATATTTCAACACATAGTCTATTATTATTATTCATTTACTCATTTATTTGTTTATTTATTTTCTTTTTTTGTTGAATTCAAAATTAATATTTGTTTAATTAAATATGTATTTCTATTGGTAAAGATAAAACTTTATATACATAATCTAAACAGTTTCTTTGAGAGAAAAAAATATAGTGAAAGGAGAATATAAATCTTAGAGGGAACCCCTTTTTTTAACACCCCCCCCCCTCGCTCTCTCTCTCTCATATATGTCATTTGTCTTTCATGTTCTTTCACATATAAAAAAAAATCCCCAAAAGTTAGGTCTTTCTTTTTCCAACCCTAAATTTCTAGCACAACTCCATTTCCATCCTTATCCCTAATTATAAGCCTAGTCCCTAGTTCCCAATTCTATTACCTACCCCAAATTCCAACCATAGCCCTAGTCCATACCCCATTCTGAAACCGTGTTCCTAATCATGACCCTAATCATATTCCCAATCATCTGAGGCAGATACAGCTACCAAGTTAACAGATTAACAGGAATTCCATTCTGGACTCTATTAGGCTTTTATAAAAGAAACAAATGTGAATACTCAAGGTATACCAAATGAAGACAGGATGAGAATATTTAACCTTATTTTTATAATCTCCTGGATAGAGTTTTGCTGACATTCAGAGCAGGAGTGAGGGATTAACATAAATAAATAAAGATATTCACTTAGCATGCAAGTGCACGATCTTCAAGAAAAGCTTGAAGACACAGCATTAAGACATCTTTGTTGCCTTATGATTGTCTGTATATGTGTTGAACATACAGTACATAAACTGCTGTCCAATCGGACTGCCCAAGTCTTTTAGCGCAATCACACTGGGCATTCAACAGCATTGTGAAAGTCTGATTTCTGGGTAAAATCTAGACTTTTTGGAAATATTGGCTGATAGATGAATGGTGTCAGAATTAAGCACCATCATAGGATATGTCGTCCAACAGTTACATGGCATTCTTGTCAAATCTACAGTTTAAACAGAGGGTTTGACCAGGTTAACAGAAAATAATGAAAGAAATTGCTCTTGCTAAAGGCAATCCAGCTTAAACATTCTCAAATCAGCAGATAGATGTTTGATCTGCAGTGCTTTTTATGCCTGGTTGGTTCATTCCTATTAAATAAAATTAAAATAATGTTGATTAAATTAAAGAAATGGGAACAAATGATCGACTTTGACAGGCTGCAGAGTGCCTAAAGACATAATTGAAAAACTGGTTGTTTATCTCAGCAGAAACCTCATTTCCCCCCTCGTCTGATCATCTGCACCCGTTTCTCACTGGTTCATGTCTTAAGTTAAGCCCCGTTTACACTGTAGGTCTCGATGCCCAATTCTGTTTTGTTGTCTATATCTGATTTTTCTGATCATCTGTTCACATGTTACATGAACTATGACTCGTATCCGAGTCGCGCATACTTGGGTTCTTGCACTACACACTAGCCAAGATGGAAGAAGGTGAAATATGCTTGATGCTAGCTCTGCGATATATGCAAAGTTTGCGAAACGGAGAAAGAGGAAAAGGGACATCATTGCAGCCTGCGCATATGCTTCAATTATTGTGCCCTCAAACATTCAGAGGAATGTCTGTGTGCGAGACGTGTCGGGGTCGCTGTCTGGTGGCTTGCAACAGGTGCGGGCTACCGCACACTGGCGCATCTGTTTGGGATGAGCAGCGCGTCAGTGTGCCTGATTACGTCATTAAACCGCGAAGAAGTCGCAGTTTTAATGACGTACAGAACGCAATGCCTCAGAAAATCCGATCTGTCTGTTTACACGACAATCACATTAGCACATATCTGATTTATATCTGATTCATTTCCACATATGAAGGAGGCCTGAAACCGATCTCGAAATATTGGAATGCATGCGTTTTTTTCCTGTTTACACGGACATAGAAAATATCCGATATGTGTCACATAGGAGCAAAAAATCGGAATTGAGTCACATTTAACTGACAGTGTAAACCAAAACTTCCCTCTGACCCTGTTCAGGTAAAGGGACTGGACTTAAAATGAGAAACAAAAAGTCCTTCAGGATGCAGAGAGAACTATTACTTAAGATTACATTAAAAATCCAAAAAAAGTTCCATTTTAAAGAAATGAAGGGTAGCTTGAGACTTCTACATGGTACTCTATGTTCTGGTCCTCATTTGAGCACTGTCCTCTTTGGCTGCTCTAACAAGGCTATTTCCTTTACAGGATCAATAACACATCTATTCAGCTACCTATATCTTGATCCATGTCCTTTTTTTAAAGAAACAATCAATAAAGGTTTAATAGGTTAGATGTCCACACACTGTATTTAAGCTCTCCTGCCACTCTGCTTCAAGACATACCCTAGCATTAGATGCTGTCCTTGAGTGTCTATTGAGGCCTGGCCTGGATAATAGCCCTGTCTGACATACTGTACAGTGATGACATGGATGGCAGCTGATTGTGCTTCAGACCAGCTCGTCTTGGATACACGGATGTGTGTTTTTAGATGGATTTAGCCATAATTTTAGTTAGCCCTAAAAACCAAATTTTGGGCATTTGTACAGCATGATTATTATTTTGTTCAGTTACAAGCAACAACCAAGTCCTCTCCAGGATAAGCCCTTGAGTGACATAGTTAACTTTTAACAGCTCAGGTATATGTACTGTACTTAAAGCTAAGGTCCCTTAGGAACATATTTCAGCCATATTTCGCTCCATAAATCACTAAATACTGTAAAAGGATTTGTATAAATTCTGAAGGAATTATTATTAATTATTCATATATTAATTATTCAGAAGGAATTATTAATTAATCAACAGCAGCACAATAATTCCAATTAACTCTAATTTCTAAATGAAATTAAATATTAGTAAAACAGAAATGGTCACATATTCTGTCAGGAGACATTTCTTCAGTGTCAGGAGTTTGTAATGGTATTTTACTATGATAGCACCAGCCCTAGCATTTTATTCCCTACATATATTTTGAGACAAGGGCTCTCTAGGAATATTAGTGACATGCATAATAAACACATATCTACATAATATGAATCCTTTTCTGGAAGCTCCTTAAACTGACTGTTTAGCTGCTTTGGTTGTATAAAGTAACAATTATAAGATACTCATGAAGGCAGTTGAAACAATGTCCATTAAGCACATATGCATGATATTAAGTCAGGTCACAGTGGTGTCAACACCTACGGTTTAAAATCTCTGCTTTTCTTCTTCCTTCAGTCCAAAGGGCAATTAACTTTGTCTGCCAGAAAAGCCTATTTACCAAATGGTGAAGGGTGTGGGACGTGAAAGGCGCAACTTTTGCTTTTGACCAACTTCGTCTAGGTGAAATTTGACTTGTGAATTTACTAGCTTCTGTCAAAAGAAAAAAAATGAGTGGGACTGTAACCTGTTTTGAGAAGCCATGGATTATTATGCAGCAGTGATACTGGACTAGAGATGCAGATCGGTACTGTAGGACCGAACAAAACAATTGCAGGAATTAATAATTTTTTTGCTAAGGTAGGCAAAACAAATAAAAACTGTGTAAATGAACATGGGGTGTACAGGAAGTGTTCAGTCATTCATAGGTGGTAAGTCCTTCATGGTTGGCAATACTACTTTGTTCTTTGTATAGTTTAAGAAATACAAACTGCAAGTGATTATGCAGAACACAGTTTTGAGAGTAAAACTCCCTTTATTTCTCTATATAACCTCCATGCAGTTTACTAGGGCATGGAGCCATGACTGGAGTGCCTGCTACACATCATAAATACTGGCCTCCCAGGAACCCCTTTATCCCAAACATGTGGAAATGGTTGTAGTGAGGGCAGGACTTTATGGACGATGTGGCAATAACTCTCAGTGGAGTTTCTGTAATGTGCAAGTGCTGTATGTGAATGTGTGTAAATTTCTCACAGACAGTTTATGCACTGTTTTTCAAGGGTCAGATGTTGTGCGTGCTCAATGTGCATGGGAACGACTGCAGTGGGCTCCGAGCCACCTCAACTGGGATCATCATTCATGGGCATATGGCCTTCTTTTAAATGATTACACCACTGAAATGTTGTGTAATCATCATATTATAGTTGAAGTCTTCTGTAAATGTCAGTTGGATTTATGACTTCATTCATGAGAAATTTTACCAATCGTGGATTGTGCCCCGGTTTTGGGTACAAGCAAAAATAACTGGTTGAGATTGGTTAAAATTTCCTTTAAGAAAAGATGGTAGAAGAAAAAAATAATGTTGGACACCCAATTTTACCTTCCTGTGTTACCTTCCAGGCTTCTTCATTGTTTCTTCTTCGATTTATTCCACCATTAAAAAAAAAAAAAAAATGCCGGTACTGTTGGAGGGTTGGTGATAGTAAATTGACTGTAGGTGTAAAAAAAAATGTGAACTGGCTTCCATTGCTAACTTACACCCCATTTTCTCAGGATAGGCTAATGAATAAATGAATGAATGAATCAATTAATTAATTAATTAACTAATGGCATTCAGACCATTGCAAAGATGTTGTGGTGGTGACTACTAAAAATTTTAAATAATCTCTGTGGCTTTACATCATATAGGCTGGTAATTTGGTCATTTAAACCAGTGAAAGCAGTAATGTCAAGCCTACTGAAGACTTCCTAAGATTTAGGCTCATCACCATTTATAGATGTCTCAAACTTCACCAGGACGAAAACTTTCTAACCTATTCCAAAAAAAAAAAAAAAAAGTGTGGAAAGTAAAGGGCTTAAATCCTACTTGTCTTTTTCAGCCATGATGTCATAGAATACAAGATAAATCAACTATCCAGCTACCCAGGTGACAGGATGTTAACTTTGACAAATACTTGTTTCATGCTCTCACTAGACCAGGAAGTGTCAGGAAGAGAGAAATTGGCTGACAAATACAGAGAGCTGTCATACTAATGAATTAGCATATTGCGGAGTTTTTTAGTTCGAGACTAGCGAGGCTAATAGGCTATGCTAGCGGCGGCGACAGAGCGATGGACATGTTCATGAATCAGAGTGATGGCTGATGTGAAGCTGCAGATGGGGGCAGAGGAGCAGAGATGGCACTTTCCTTGAGCTAACAGATGGGGGGGGGGTGATTTAGAGACAGTGCCTTGCAGAAGATAGGTTAATTAGACCGATAAACAAAAACGTGTTCGGGTTTGGCAGGGCAACTTGGATAGTTTAACACTGCTGTCGCATTGTCATCATACATCTTCTGCCACCCCCTGGATGAATGTTTGATTTCCTTGCGTTATGAAAGCAAACAACATATACCGTTAACATTCCAGGCAACGTGCTGTTGATTTTTGTCGGTGCAAAAAACCTCAGTGACAGCTTATTTAGCAACATGAAAGGGCATGGAAAGGGCATCAGACTGCAGCTGTGTGATGGTTAATGCTATAGCCTGGAGCGCATTTAGCATAGGAGCACCAAGTGACTGATTACAGGAAGCAAAATGGAACGTGATCAGACAGTGAGCGCAGTTGGCTCGTTTCTAATGATGCTGTCAACATTTGGTGTGTATTTATGCATATGTATTTATTTGCTAAAAAAACAAACAACCAAAATACACACATTCAACTCATTCCAAATACTGAATTTAGAAGTAAGTAAATAATTACAATAATTAGAATTATTAAATATAATAAAAAGTATTATTAATTCAACAAGATATATAGGGAGAACATATCTGTATGTATAAATGCACTTATGCATCAGTCAGTTAATGTTTCTTTCTTTACTTATAACAATACATATTTCTACTGCAACTGTCCCATTTTTTCTAACCAAGCTTGGGATCAGCACTTCATGCAGTGACCGGGATGCAGTCTGATGGGTAGGGTTCAGAGTCTTGCCGAAGGACCCAAACGTGGCAACCTGGCAGTGGTGAGCCTCAACTGTCAGGAAAAGTGTACTGTTTTAAAACTGCTTTATGTTCTTTTTTTTTTTTCTTTTTTTTAACAATCATGGACTTCCCACAATGCTCCACAAACTAGAAAAATGGCCTCCATGGACTACAGCATCCAACACGCACCCTCACACAGCTGACTTTACCCTTGTTTGTTCATGTTAGTATCTTTTACAGCTGGCCTATTTATTTATTTATTTGCTTCTACTGCTGGTTGCTCATCGCCTGATCCATAGCACCTTTTGAATTTGATCTATAATCTGCTGTTAAGGAATTAGTTTCAACCATGGTCTTTATTTATGTTTTATTTTGTTTTATTTGTTATATTTGGGTGTGCAGTTATATGGAAAAAAATAATAAATAAATAAATAAATAATTAAACACTGGGTAAGACCGGGTAATGTCATGTGGCACAACATAAATTCGATTTACTGTCGCCAATCTGAAGTTGATTAGTTTCCTCTAACAGCAAACCCTCAAGTGCTCTAATCCTCTTCTACCATAGCAGTTGCGCCAATAATTGTTATGTTTTGTTAATTAAAAACACAACATATGCAGATTCCAAGTTGTGGAGTGCCACGGGGGGGGGGGGGGGGGTGTGCTAGTTATTGTTCTCAATTACATTTTAGCAGCTATAAACATTTTTTCCCACCAGCCTCTCCTTGTACTTTTTTAAAGTTAATGAGATAAAAAATTAAAATGAACACAGCTTGTGATGTTACTTTTGACAATTGGAAGTGCTGCACTTTACATCTCACTATTACAAAGACTCATTCCATAAAAATCAACGTTACATAAACTCTTTATGGCATATGTCACTTCACAAACATTCCCTTTTAAGACAAGTATCTGTGCCAATTGTTACTGTAGAAATTAAACTGTATTAAATTGAGAGCAGTAATTAAGCATAAACCTATGATTTGCAGAATTGCAAATTTCAAACAACACCTCATCAGTCATAATCAGGATTTCAACAGGGCTCTACTAGAACAGACATAATGCATATAGAGTTGTGATTTTTTATTTATTTTTTTATCCATTTTAATTATTTATTTTTTCATATTTGTTGTATTTTAAATTATTCAGATCATCAACTAATTTTTATATTATACACAAATAACTGGATTAAATACAAAGTGCAGTTTTTAAATGAAGATTTCATTTATTAAGAGGAAAAAAAAAACTGTCTAAATCTGCCTGGATGAATGTTACTTGCCACAGTCGGGCCTGAATACTACGAGACCTGTCAAATCAAGAAATCACTTGACTAAAACCTGTCTGGTGAAGCATGCTAAAAGATCTCAGAAAAGAAAGACAATCTCAAAAAAAAGAAAAAAAATCAAGAGCACATGAGAAACATCTGTTAAAGTAATTAACATGTATCAGTCTGGAAGGAGTTACGAAGCTACTTGCACATTTTTACACTTTGGGACTCCAGTGAACCATGATAAGAGTCATTATCCACAAATGGAGAAAACTTGGAAAAGAGAAAAGCCATTTCCAGGAGTGGCCGGCCTACAGTACCAAAATTACTCCAGAAGCACAACAATGACTCATCCAGGTGTTAAAAGAATCCAGAACAACATCTAAAGAACTGGAAGCCTCACTTGCCATAATTAAGTATAGTGTTTATGATTCAACAAAAAGAAAAGACTTCTGGTCAAATATTCTGTGAACTGATCTGACAAAAAGTTAAAAATTTTGGAAGATGTGTGTCACATTCTGGTATAAAACTAACAAGTAGCATTTCATTAAAAGAGCATCATACCAACAGCCAAACATGGTGTGGGGCTGCTTTGCTGCTTCAGGACCTGGACAACTTGTAATAATTGTTGAAACCATGAATTCTGTTTTCTGCCAGAAAATCCTGAAGAAGAATGTTCATGACCTCAAGCTCAAGGGCACTTGGGTTTTACAGTAACATTGACCGAAACACAGCAAGACCTGAAGTCTGAATGACTCAAAAAATACAAAATTACAGTTTCAGAGTGTCTTAGTCTGAACTTAAATCCAAATGAGGTGCGGTGGCATGACAGGCTAAACCTAAAACAGGCTAAACCCTCCAATGTGGCGGAATTAAAACTGCAGTATTCTGCAAAGAAGAGAGGGCCAAAATTCCTCCACAGTGCATGATTGCGGTTATTAGGCTTAGGGTGCAATTACTTTTTCAGCATTTAAAATCTGCATTTTATATTTATTTGGTTTATCTTAGTGTCATTAAAATGTGTTTGATGATCTGAATTATTAAGTGTGACAAATACTTTTTCACAGTACTGTAGATCTTAGATGGCTTGATGACATTAAGCAATAAAAGATTCTCGTCAGAGCTTGTGTTATAGCAAAAATGTATCCACACTTTATCATTGATTGTTGTTCTATAGCAGTATGTTTCCGAGTGTGTCATTTTTACACGCCACCATTGAAGCAATGCATGCATGGACACTGGCAATGTCAGAGCAGATGTTCTCCCTATTAACCATTCTGACATCTTTATTTTTTCTGTTGAACTCTCTGATAATGCTCTTTTGAATTTAAATAAAAAGACAGCATTTTTTAACAGATGAAAGAGAGCTAGTCTAACACACCAAATGCTTCAGAAATGTTTAATAGTTTTCAGATCTGTCCAGTGTTTGAACAGCATTCCCAACATGCCCCAACTGGCTTTCTTTCACAACTGAGAAATGTGTCTAACACTCACAGCTCAAGGTTAGGCCTCACCAATTGAAATGTATTTCAAGTAAGAACAATGATTCCCAATGGATTGGCTTCTGTTGTAGATTTTTTACACCAAGCCTCTGATTAACTATGATCCAAATAAAGATGCTAATTTGCATGCACAATCTGATAAATTGTGCAGCTAATGGGTGAGTTGTGAGTGATTTTCGAAAAGTAATTGCGTAAATGAAGCCATGTGAAAAGTTGCAAAAGGAGACAGCTAATTGTTCTCAACAACCGTGACAAGTTCCTTCAAATCACAATGCGACTCCTAGAAGAATACTGGGAGACACTTTCCTGAAGTGACTTTCAGGCTGTAATAAAATCGCTCTGTTGGTGTAAAAATGTATATAGTTGTCAAGACACCCTATGCATTGCTTCCACCATTTTTCACCAGTGGTTGCCCTAATTTATTTGTGTTTTTTAGTTTTGTGAACAATCTATTTTCACCAATTTTTCCTGGGCTTGACAAGTCAGTGCCTTTGAAAACATGTGATTTCTAGTTCATTTGTTTCTAATTTCCCAGTGGACACAAGTTCCATTCTGCTAGGTGACAGCTAAAAATATATAGTGTTAATTTTTAATTAACAAAGTAATATGCTTCTTGGTGGTGTACCTCTATGCTGTAAGTTCATGAAACTTGTTCTCGTCATGTGGCCGAACAGCCATGTAACACTCCTTCTTACTACATGTACTTTAAACATAGGAGAAAATTAAGATGTTTAAATTGCCAGTAGTGTATATTTGGCTGTGAGTATATGGATGTCCCCTGGCTTGTCTCCTGTGTTCCAGTGATAAGCTCCTGAACTGCTCTGACCCTACTGTATGTAGGAGATGGATGAATGAATGTTGGATAATAATAATAATAATAATAATAATAATAATAATAATAATAATACATTTTAAATATAATTCATGAACAGACAAAACAGATCTCACTCATAACTGACCTGGGATTGATTGATTGATTTGCTTATTTATTTATTTGGTCAATGTGAAACAAAAGCACTATTCGGACGGGACTAGTTTTACTGGGGGACGTTTGAGTTTGATTTTTTTTTTTCAGCCGACGTCCGTCATTTCATGTATGGATTCAGACGGGACTAACATCTCCGTGTTTATTACGGAGGTGGGCGTGTCTGTATTTTTCATGTGGGCGTTGCGCAAGACCACGTGTTGAGGATGAGGATTTCTATTGGAGCGTAGAAAGCAGAGACTCGAATACCGGCGCGCTAGAGATTGTACGTTAGTTCACGCTGACCAAAAAACACAAGAAAACGCATTTCAGAAAAAAAAACATTTTCGGCAAACACAGACATTCACATTCGGACGGGATTAGATTTCTCAGAGGACCGCCGAATTTGCTGAAAAACAGTAGGTCATTTGCTCTGGAATTTTTACAGAGGTCGTGTGAGAAAAGGACAGACATGGCAGATTCGGACGGGATTAAAATCACAAAGTACCCCTGTGAAACAGAAATTTCTCTAACGTCCCCCAGTAAATCTAGTCCTGTCCGAATAGTGCTAAAGACTGCAAAAGGATCTTATACTTGTTTATTTCTTTGAATAAATTAATGAAATCTGAGCCTCTTTTCACTAGAATCAATACTATATTGATGTTAACTTAAAATCTTTGGCATGTAGAAGCAAAGGTTTTCATGAATATCCTCCTGAGACCCAGCAATTAAAATTTAAACTCTATATTCCATGAATATAAATCTCAAAAAACTAGTTCCAGGATTTTTAGCCTACTGTTGAGTCTTGCTCTAGTGCATGCTTTTATGTATTTATAATTCGGTCTGTGAGTAATCCAACATACTTTCATACCAGATAAATTTGCCCTTCCAGTAAATATTAATATGACTCATCATTCTAGCTGCTTTCGTAATTGCGATTTAATTAGGATGAAATTCAAACTCATATTCCTGTAGTCTTCACATGACCCACCGCTGTCTTTCTCTGTACACAATCTTCTGCAAATCGTTGAGGGATGTGAAACCATTATCCCCCTCTTTCAAGCGACATTAAAACGCAATAAGGATGCGTCAGAAACCTGTTGCTTTCCAATCGGAATTTAATGACGACGTGTGTCAGAGTGAATGTTTCTCTGTCTTATTTGCAATGGGAGATGAATCCATTCCAATAATGGTAATGTATTGTATATTGTTGTCGCGAGTGTGTCTCTGTGGGATGTATTTTTGTTAGACAGGGTTTCAGACAGGATCGTGTGAAGGCATGGGATACAGTACAGTTAAAGAAAGTGCTAAATATCTGATATAGTAATAAAGCTTCAGACATCTTAACTTGGGAGATGGATTGAGAGATGCAAGGAAGAAAAACCTGAAGGTAAGTTGCTTCACTTTGATTCTGCTTTAAACAGTTGGCAGAGGTTTTTTTTCCTACCTTTTTTTTTTACAAACTGGATGGAAATCAATTTGCACATCTTTTACCCTTTCACTTGGTTTGTCTCTGTTATCAGGCTTGCAGGTGAATACAAAACCATACATGAGGGGAGAGTAATTTAGTGCATACATTTGATGAACCCCCCTCTCTCTCTCTCATACATAGCTTAGGCTGGTACTTTTACTTATTTTCAAAACTCATTTACATTTTTTAATTTAGAATGTCTATGTTCATGAGAGTCTTCATGACCAAAGTAGGAGGGAAAAAGGAAAGAAAAAAACAACAACCCTTTAAGGATTCACCTCATGGGTTCTTTTGGCTGAGAACAGCAGTTTCCCTGAATAATCCTCATCTCTCCCAACTCTGTCAACTGTGACAGCTGAGCAGACTCTAGAAATTCTTTACTTTTCTATGACCTTAATAAACTCTGTATTTTCACTTCTACAAATATATATGTATGTATGTATTGAGTAAATTGAATGGTAGCCAAAGCAGGTAAGAAAAGGTTAGAAATCTGCATCTAAGAGGTACAATTATTTAACTCAATGAAAGCATAGTATTATCAGTTCTGATTGGCCAGAAGGTTTCAATACATTTTCTATACATTATCAGTATCTCTGACTCGTATGATTGAAGAAGTCTCCAGTATCTACATTTAATAACAATCAAAGATGAAGATGTTCTTATAAGTCTTCTGCACACATTAATTTGTCCAAAGCAATCCACATATATGTTTTGACCACATGCTAGAGCATCTTAGAGGCTACAGTAGACGTTCAATGTCACTAATCTAGCTTAAAACATTGGGTCTTCTTGTGAATTTGGAAACAGGTCTGTGATTGTTGCTGAATCAGCGAATTTCTAAACAATCAAAAGTTCAGCTTGAAATATAATGCCCATGTAGCTGTTCATTAACTGAATAAAATTTCATAAAAATGCTCCTAATGTTAACTCACAAACGATGTTACTGTGTCATCATGAATGTATCTCTACCACATTGTTCTTATTACATTTTTGTAGTGATCCTCAAAAGAAATCTCCTCATTTCTCCCTATTAAACCCCATTTCTTCCCTTTTGTCTCATAAAGTGTCAAAGTGGCATCAGTGTGGTCCTAGGGACCGTGGAGACCAATGGTGACCACTGAATGCCTATAGTGGCTATTGTATTTATTCCCATTTGCATGGTCAACAATCACATACTACGGACAATTTGAAAACGGCGATTTGGACTGTGGTAAGAAAGCAGAGGAATCACTAAGCACATAATATTTCCTATGATATGACTTTCATAAGAATCCAAGCAACTCTGTTCTTTTCTGTTACCAGGACTCAAGGAACCTGTCCGTATTTAAAATGTGCACTCAGCTGTGCTTTTCCATCAATCAGTAATCACAGACTGTGATATTTGTTTCCATAAAAATTGTCCTGGATCCATGGTATCCATCTGCTCTAGTCAAACATTATGTGGGACAATATTCTTTCGCACACACTCCAGCTGCCTATCTTTATTCGTCTTGTGTGAATCTTGGACATATTACATGATGAAGAGTGTCACTTCTTATCACAGATGCTCAGGCACCTTAACACACTTCCAGAACTAACAATCCAGCTCCAGCTCCTGTAGGTGGACCACCTGTCTGAGAAAATGGGTAGTGCCAGTGGCTATCCAGCTAAGAAATTCTGCTATTAACCAAACAGCTTAGAGTGGTCATACACTGCAAATGTTCTGAAGAGATTAAGTACTGCTTTTGTAGACTTTATGGGCCAGCTATCCTCATAACTTTAGAGAGGCATACATTACACTTTGAAACAGAGAGCATGAATTACCGTTATAAGATTTACAGTTTGCTCAGTCTTGAGATTTGTCTTAATCAACATATGTTGAAGAGTATAGAGCAAATATAAAGTGCCTATGTTCAATGTATATAATTAAAAATCTAATAAGCATATATACAATTTGTAGAGGTGGCTTAGTGGTTTCCAGGCCAGGTTCGATTCCCACCTCTGTGTGCATGGAGCTTGCATGTTCTCCCTGTGCTTAGTTGGTTTCCTATAGGTATTCCAGTTTCCTCCTACAGTCTAGTGGTATAAACCGACCATAGGTGGCATCATGTGGTTTGGAGGAAACACGTGATAGTCAGGAGGACCTAGAAGACTGAGTGGTCGTAGTAGCCCCAAGTGACGTGGAAGAATTGGATAAAGAATATTTAAAAAAAAAACGAATAAAAAACATTACAGGCCAACCAAGCAGAAGACACACTGTAGTACTGTTTTGTACTGTATTTGTCATGGGAACTCAAGGATGAGGCCCAACTGCAAAGCCACCAGAACAAGTCTTAGGTTTTGAAAAATTATTTTTAAAAAAGCAACCCTAAGAACGCATGAAATGTTGCAAATTAAGCAACGACTTGACAATAGCTGGACACAAACATGCATTTCTGTATAGGTGGCCATTGGCTCACTGCAGCAATTCGTGAAGATCACTCTGAAACAAAGTGATAGGTTAATCAGCATAGGACAGGCAAGGAATGGAAGATCTTGCTTTACTTTCTTAAATTGTTATGCAAGAGTCCATGCAGACAAGCAGAATCCAAGCTCAAAGTCCGTGAATATAGTGAATATACAAGAACTTCAATAATTTAGGATATCATTGAATTTGTTTTTTCAGTAATTCAATTTAAATGGTGAAACTTGTAAAGATTCATCACACAGACTGATATTTCAAGTATTTGATTATTATGACTTACAGGTAATAAAACCCTCAAAGTCCAGTATCTCAGAAAATTAGAATATCATGAAAAAAGTTACATTTTGGAGAATCATGGTATGACACACTAGTCAGCTATTGCAATAAGTCAATGCCACCAATGGTGTAGTAATCACTAAGCCACCGTGCCACCAAAGAGTAGAGCCAGATGTCCATAATACTCAAAGTCCAGTTACCAGTCCTGATTACAGATGTCCAGATGTCATTGTGTCATTATTGAGGAAAACATCATATTAAAAGAAGACAACAATTTACATTTTAATTTATTTAGAAAAAAAAATTATATATATATATGTATTATATAGAATATAAAAAATAAATATCGGTACATTTTTAATCAAGTATTAATATTAATCTAATTATTAATTAATAATTTATTTACAAGGTATACAAACAAATTTCAATAGTATGTTTTATAAAATGGTATGATTTTTTTTTTATTTGTTGTTCCAATAAATATTTGATATTTAATTTATCTGAGGTGCTTATGGTACCATAGTAAAGCACAGAGGAAGTGACATCAGCGCCTGGTGACTTCGCAAGGTGTTCTGAATGGTGGAGTTTTCTCGACTAACATTCCCTGCAAACGGATCAGGGAGTAGTGAGCACACTGTGAAGTAAACTTTGGAATGGAACGCAGCCTTTGTAATCCTGAAAACCCTAATTAACTTCTTCAGGTGTGTTTGATTAGGGATGGAGCTGAACTCTGCTGGATTGCAGATTTCTAGGATGTACTCCTGATCTAGGTGTAGCTTCTGCTTAGTTGGACTGAAAGCCTGCACCCACATTGTAATTGTTTTAGTTCCTGTTTGATAACGTGCACTCAAAAAAAAAAAAAAAATGAACTATTGCTATAGTTAGTTTTACTGAACCCATCCTTGTTCACAGTACATAAATAATGCAAGTAATTACATTAACGTAAGTTAACCAAGTTATTTATACAAAACATGTAGTATTGTTGGTTTTACTTAACAAGTGTTTGTTTACTATTGAAATGATTATGTTGAAGTCTAATTGTTTCTAAGGACCTGGTTGTCTATTGCAAGACCTTGCAAAAAATGAAATAAATTTGTTTTGTTTCTAGAAATATGCTTGTGATTATTTAACTATTATTAGCTCTACACAGTAAACCCTAATGCTCAAAGTAAGTAAACACATTAAGTACTGTTAACTTAAATAATTGCAATTAGTTAAAATTAATAGACCTTTTTGAGTATTTAGAACTGTTGTTTATGAGTTTGTAGAAATGACACTTTTCAAGTTAGCTGAACAAATTTGGTATTTTAAGTAATCATAAGTACTTAAGATTTACTTTAAAAGGTTTTGTCAACTTTACCTGAATTTCTGTTGTTCATAAAACTAAATTGTTAATTGTAGAAACTACTCAACCAACTTGCGTGGAACCACTTGACACTACTTTTTTATTTAAATCCAACCAAACATTTTTTGAGTGTGGATATACAAGAACACAGACATTAAGTGATAATGCAAACCAGAAAGAACAATGGGAAATGAATCAAATTCCTCATCTTAAAACCTAGCAAGAATTCAGGTCCAGTAAGCATGTCTGAAGCAAACATGACCAGCTCGGTTGCAAATTACACTAGTATTGGTGGGTGAGTTTACTTTTAGTTTTTTCCCCAGGTTGCTGTCGGCGATTGGTTTTTAATCCTTGTGGGAGCGTTATATAAACTCCAGGTTTATAAATTTCAGCAAACATGTGCTCAGCTTTCAAAGTGACACATGGGTGCAGTGCAAGTTAGGGATGCTTTTTTTTTTTTTTTTTTACAGATTAACATTGTTTATGTATGAGGGATGGATTACGTTGTTATACTCATTTTTCCCCAACCAATCCCTGCTAACATAATTGACAAATTTTGTCTGTACATGTCACCGTGGACTTTTCTGTATAGGATCAAAGGTTTTCCTATTTTGCAAATATTTTTGGACTGAATGGAAGTCCTTGTGCTACAGTAACCTAATGTTCATACAGCTTCACACAAACTGATAAAATCGTAAATGCTTAAAGAAAAAAAAACTTAGAACTTCCTAGATATTTTAGCTGGTGTGCTCCTTCAATTTGAATTATATCTGGTGGAAATTCCAATTGTTTAAGATATCTTCCTTCCATGAATGTTTAATAAAATTACCCATCCTTTATATTGTTTTTAGGTTTTTATCGAAAGGTTTTACAAGTTATAAAATGTTGCAGCAAAATGCATTTAATTGTTTGAGTAAAATCTGAAACATGTTTGACACATGAAATAAAAGTCTTTAAAGCAGCTCTGGCAAAGTACCCAATGCTAATACTAGTCCAATGGTTAATTACTAGGCCAAACTCAAACTATTAACTTGATAAGCTAATCCTATTAATGGAAAGAAAGTAAAGAGAGGCTGGTGAGAAAATGACAACATGCCACAACATTAAATGTGACTAGACAATGGCTAAAATTAATTATAAAGTAAATATTGTAATTATTTTTGCAGCATTGATTGAAATTCAACACAATTTTACATTTTAAATAACATTTACTAAAAAGCTTAAACTGATAGTAGCCGTTAAAACTCGTCATTATTCAGAGAGACCCACATAACTGAATATACATCATAAATAAAGATGGGCTTCTTCACGGTCTAATATAACCATAAGGTGGCACAAAATCTGGACATGTTAATGGCCACCAATCCAGGGGTCATGCGTCAGCCTTCCCACAAAGCTGCCACAGAAACTGATTTTAATTTTGTAATTAATTGCTGTTTGAACAATTTGCATGTCACAAGAAGCATTTTCCCAAGGTGAAGAGGAGCAGCATGGGAAAATACTGTCAGGTCTTTCATTTTTAATGTTAACTTGTTGCTTCCAAATTCATTATGTTTGATATTTTCCACTTCAGGTTCAAACCGGAGCAGTTGTCAAGCTATAGCTAGCCTACAGAAAGTAAGAGTGTGTCAGGATAAACATATTTATCTAATTACTAGAAGAATGTTAATTACATGTTACCATGACAATATTTAAACAAGAATGTTTTCTTATAATATTCTTTTCATACGGTAGTGTGTAACTAATAAACTTGAGAAGCTCCCTACATAAATATTAACATATACATCCCTGTCTCCAAAAAATGGCATCCTATACAACTAAACTGCAAACACCTATGTTCGATTGGGACCTTGGTTAAGGTTAGGAAAAGACTATTCTAGCTTAACACAAAAAAGCAGTAATTTCACACCATGTCTTGATTTAGCCTTTTTTTTTTAAATAAAAATCCACAATCTTTCTCCAAACCTTAATCAAAGTGCATTTCTTGACTAAACTTAACCTCACATGGGGACTCTAGACTTGAACTCGGGTTTATGTCTTGCACAAATGTACCGTACACCCTCCAGCCACCCCAACTACCTATTGTCACGGTTACTGTTTGCCGGACAAACGAGTGACAAGAAAGCAGAGGGGAAAGTGAACAAAAGGACTTTATTGATAACACAAACACTGGGAACAAAAGGAACAGAAACCAGGATGAACTAACGATAAACATTACAGACAGACAGAGACAGACAGACTAGGAGACATGGAGCTAAACACAGAGCTAGAAACTAGACACAGAACCAGGAGAACACGGAAACAGGAGAACACAGAACCAGGAGAACACAGAACCAGGAGAACACAGAACCAGGAGAACACAGAACCAGGAGAACACAGAACCAGGAGAACACAGAACCAGGAGAACACGGAGAGCAAGGAAGAACACGGAGAGCAAGGAAGAACACAGAGCAAGGAAGAACATGGAGCAAGGAAGAACATGGAGCAAGGAAGACACATACCAGAACAAACAGTAAACCTGGACGAACAGATGCAAGACCAGGACAAGACAGAACTGAGGAACATTTATAATAACAACACTAATTAGCACACTCAGTTCAGGTGAGCGTGACCACCTGACTGAGGTGCATTCTGGGAATTGGAGTCCAGAGCAACAGAAAACAAAACACACAAAATGGAGTCATTGGGCGCTTTGGCGCCCTCTGGTGGTGTCCCGTGACACCTATGTGCCTCACATTTCATTAATCATCTGCTCCAAAAATTTGTTTCATCAGAACATACTGCTTACATTAACTGCAAAAATCTAATCTCAATTTTAGTTTAGTTGCACTGGAATGTAATTTTTACATTTGCTTGATGTCAGATGGAGTGTCTGAAAATATTTTTTAGTTTTTATTGAAATGGAGCTCCAGCTCTTTGCACTGTAGGCGAGAAGACAATAGCCAAAAGAATCAAAGCTATTGCATGAGTTGTAAGGGTTTTATACATAATGTTAGGACATTTTAATGTGGACAAAATACCTGATTCATTTTCCACAATTAATATGTAGGGTTTACAATAAAGTAGATCTAGAATGACCGCTGCATTCTTTGCCTTCATTATGTAGTGTTTAGCTCTGGGTCTGGGTCCAAGGATTCCAAGTCATGATATTGTCACCAAGTAATTACATACAATTTTTTGTTCTCTCCAAAAGTTTAATGATTACATCTGTCAAAGCTTTTCACTGTTTTTATTTGTCCATCAAAATCTCATAACTTTAAAAGACTCACCCTACCTGAAATATCATTTGGTCCTCAGAGAGTCTCCTCCACCTTCTTCACACTCATGGCCACACTCACTGATTTGCCAACAGTCATGAGACCTGCACTGTCACCCACAGTTCCCCCAGCCGTTTATCCAGGTCCGTTTTACCACCCTTAATCGAACCATCCATCTATGAACATCCATCCTAAGTCCCTGCATCACCAGCCATCAGAGCTGCTCACCTACTGTCCATCAAGTTACAACCCTGCTCATACGTCACCATTGGCCATGCCTGCAGTCAAATCTTACAGTAATTCTTCAAGTCTCCTTTTATGTCCCTCTCTTCAGTGATGGACTCTCACCAATGACAGACTGTAAACCATCACTTGTATGTTACTGTCAGGAGTGAAAAGGTGGTGTAGGCGAGGTATAGACGTAGAGGTGGAGATGTTTTTTTTAGATCTTTTTAATAATAAAGAAATAAAACACACACTTAACTTGAAAACAAAACAAACAGAAGTCTCTACCAAATTAAACAAAACAATGAGCTAAACTAACTGGTATGAAATTAAGTAGTGAAGTGTTTGAGTTGAGATGTATGGAATACCGGATGGATCCAGAGCGCCACAGGCAGCTGGAGCTGGTAGGTGACCGGGTTAATTTGGAGGGTGACACGGTATGGTCCGATGAATCTTGGTGTTAACTTTCATGATTCTATCTGCAGGTGTAGATTTTTGTTGATAGCCATACCTTGTCACCTACTTGGTACATTCGTCCTGGTGGGGGTCGACGGCAATGTTGAAGAGTGTAGCGGGTGTTAACGTGTCGGATGGCATTGTTTGCTTGTCACCAGAGCCGTTGACACCGGGGAACCAACTGTTGGGCCAACGGTACTTCAACCTCCGGTTCTTGATGGTTGAACATCGGAGGTTGGAAGCCATAGCATACCTCGAATGGGCTTAGGTTGGTGGCAGAGGACGTGTGGAGGTTGTGAGACAGCTCAGCCCAAATGAGGTAACGGGCCCAGGAGTACTGGTGATCAGCAATAAAGTATCTCAGGTAGCGCTCCAGTTGTTGGTTGGTCCGCTCCGTCTGACCGTTAGTCTGTGGATGGTAGCCGGAGGGTGGAATTGATCAGACGGCAGAAAGCCTTTCAGAACCAGGACGTGAACTGGGGCCCACTGTCCGAGACGATGTCCTTGGGCAACCCATGCAGGCATACTACGTGCTCTAATATCAGCTTGGCTGTCCTTTTAGCTGACGGGAGTCCAGGGAGGGCCACCAGGTGTACAGCTTTGGAGAACCAGACAACGATGGTGTGACTGGTGTCTTTTACTTCGAAAACCGGCAGGCCCGTGATGAAGTCGACGGCAATGTGTGTCCAAGGCCGGCGGAGAATCTGGAGTGGCTGGAGTTCACCTGGCGATGGGTGGTTGCTGTCCTTGGACCTGGCACACACTGGGCATGCCTGGATGAACTCGTCAACGTCCCTCCTCATATTGGGCCACCAGAAGGCGCGTTGAATGAATAGTAGGGTGCGCCACCTTCCGGGGTGTCCAGAAATTGGGGAGGAGTGTCCCCACTGGAGTACGTTGGCTCTGATGGTGTCGGGTACACCTGCCTCTACAGTCTGTGCCTTGTGAACCCTCGTTTCCAAGTCCCAATTGATTGGAGAGAGGATCTTGGTGGGTGGTAGGACAGGCGCGGGGTCAGCCCGGGAGACGTCTTCGTCATGTTGTCGTGAGAGGGCATCGGCCTTGGTGTTATTGGACCCCGGGCGGTATGATAGGTGGAAGTTATAATTTTCGAAAAACAAAGCCCACCGCGCCTGTCTGGGGTTGAGTTGTTTCAGGATGCGGATAATGATGAGGTTCTGATGGTCGGTCCAGACAATGAACGGCTCTCTGGCGCCCTGGAGCCAGTGTCGCCATTCCTCCAAGGCCCACTTTATGGCCAGCAGCTCGCGGCCCCCTACTCCGTATCGCTGCTGAGTGGGGTCAAATTTCTTGGAGAAAAAACTGCAGGGTTGCAGCTTTTGGTCTGGACCTTGCTGGGAGAGAACAGCCCTGGCGCCCACATCCGAAGCGTCCACCTCCACAACGAATGGTTCGTCAGCATCCGGGTGAAGGAGGATGGGGGGAGTGGTGAAGCGGCGACAGAGTTCGTAGAAGGCGGAGATGGCTGTTGAGGTGAGGTTGAAGGGGTGAGATGATGGACGGGTCAGAGCGGTTAATGGGGCTGCAACGGTACTGTAGTCCCGGATAAAATGACTATATAAGTTGGCAAACCCGAGAAATCTCTGGAGTTGTTTGAGAGTTTTGGGTAGTGTCCAATGACTCACAACTTCCAGTTTCTGCAGATCCATGGCCACACCCTGGGATGAGATGACAAAACCCAGGAACGTGGTGGAGCGCTTGTGAAAAGCGCATTTCTCCAACTTACAGTACAGCTGGTGGGCAAGGAATCTCTTTAGGACCGCTCTGACATGCTGGACATGTTCGTTAACGGTTCAGGAGTAGATGAGGATGTCGTCTAGGTAGAGAAACACCCAGTGGCCTAACATGTCTCTGAGGACGTTATTGATAAATTCTTGGAACACGGCGGGTGCGTTGCAGAGACCAAAGGGGATGGCTAGACTTTCGTCTGTAGTGTCCTGTAGGGGTGATGAAGGCCATCTTTCACTCATCTCCAAGTTGTAGGCGCTCTGGAGGTTCAATTTAGTGAAAATGGTGGCACCAGAGAGGGTGTCCAGGGCAGAGTTGGTAAGAGGCAACGGGTGTCGGTTCTTTATTGTGATGTTGTTCAGCCCCCGGTAATCCACACAGGAGCGTAGACTACCATTGCGTTTCTTCACAAAGAAGAACCCCGTGGCGGCAGGTGAGGAGGAGGGCCGGATGGTACCATGGCAAAGTCTGCTGGAAACATACTCCTCCATCGCCAGCATCTCGTTGTTGGATAGTGAAGAGAGGTGGCCGCGGGATGGGATGGAGACTGGCTGAAGGTTGATTGCCAGGTCGTAGGGGCGATGTGGAGGTAGATGGGTGGTGCATCTTCTGCAGAAGGCTTCAGCCAGGCTCCGGTAGTCTATTGGGATGTTGTCTGTGTCGACCTTGGGGGCCTCGGTCTCCCTAGAGCACACCCTGGCCCGTAGGCAGAGTTCGGCGCAGGTCGGCCCCCACTGTAGAATCCAGTTTTGGGTCCAGGAAATGAGAGGATCGTTACTATAGTAGCCCGGTAGTAGCCATGGGTGTCCAAGGATGATAGGTGGTGACAAAATAGAAGTGATGTAAAACTGAATCTGCTCTTGATGCTGGTTAATGACGAAGGCGATAGGCTGGGTTTGGACGGTGATGAGACTGGAAGAGAGGGGCCGACCATCGACATGTCCGATAGGTGCAGCAGTGAATGAAGATCGGGTTTCAGAGACTAGAGCGTGGGAGAAGAAAGGGGTGGTTCGAGGCGTGCGATGGTGTAGTGATGGTGTGATGGGCGACAGGGTACCAGGAGCTGGTTTAGGACGAGCAAGCAGATGTTGGTAGATCCGGACGACGAGGTTGAATTAAGCCCTCGCTTGGAGCTCTCGTCCAGTGAGCTCGTCCTTTATGCGCGAAGCCAGTCCCTTGTGATAGGTCATTTGGAGGGCGGAGTCTCCCCAGTCGGTCTGCACAGCAAGAGTACAAAACTCAGCTGTGTAGCAGCTCATGGCTGACCCTCCCTCCCATGATATAGCTTGGAGTCGGTCTCCACATCAGAGCAAATAAGAATCATGAGGTCAAAGCAACTGCCTGAAGAGACCAGAGACAGAATTGTGGCAATGCACAGATCTGGCCAAGGCTACAAAAAAAAGATCTGCTGCACTTAAGGTTCCTAAGAGCACAATGGGCTAAATCCTTAAATGGAAGACGTTTTGGATGACCAGAACCCTTCCTAGAGCTGGCCGTCCGGCCAAACTGAGCTAGCGGAGGAGAACAGACTTGGTGAGGGAGGTAAAAAAGAACCCAAAGATCACTGTGGCTGAGTTCCAGAGATGCAGTCAGGAGATGGGAGAAAGTTGTAGAAAGTAAACCATCACTGCAGCACATCACCAGGTGGGCAGAGTGGCCCGACGGGAAAGCCTCTCCTTAGTGCAAGACACATGAAAGCCCACATGGAGTTTGCTAAAAACAAACAAACACCTGAAGCACTCCAAGATGGTGAGAAACATGATTCTCTGGTCTGATGAGACCAAGATAGAACTTTTTGGCCTTACTTCTAAGTGGTATGTGTGGAGAAAACCAGGCACTGCTCATCACCTGTCCAATACAGTCCCAACAGTGAAGCATGGTGGTGGCAGCATCATGCTGTGGGGGTGTTTTTTTAGCTGCAGGGACAGGAAGAATGGTTGCAATTGAGGAAAAGATGAATGTGGCCAAGTACAGGGATATATATATTACACACGTTATAATATATCTGTGTATTATAGTTATAGTATTTAGAAATTATTATTTCATGCAACATTAATTCTTTTAAGATCACATGTAGAACCTCCAAACAAGTATTTTATAGGTAGGAAACAAGTGATTCCAACTTATTTTGTTGGAATTCTGTTGATTGGCTTTTATATTGATGATTCTGATGATGGGGAAGAGGATGTCATTATTGGAGTTTCTTTGCAAAGTGACAGTTTTCATATCATTAGGTTTGATTTGTTTCACTCAAGAATACTAGAAGAATATTATTTCATGAATTGTCAAAGTGCCCAACTCTTTTTTGCGATTTCTGATGTGCGTCATAAATTTTATCTACTTTAGAAAGAAGTGGATCTTGCCACTATTTTGAGGACTTTCCAAGAGGATCGACTTTCTGACAACCTGATGTCCACTATTTGTGTCAGGAAGAAAAAAGCTTCTGGACGGTGCCATTAAAGCAATCACCAGTGTCACTTTGTGTTGGACCCAAAATTGAGAGATTTTTGTGTTTACAGCAGGAGCTTTTTCTTTCATTTCCAGGTCAGAATATGACAAGTAACTTATTCCAGTTGTTATACTGTGTGTTTTCAAGTGAACTGCACAGTAATAAAAATTGTTTTATTTCTCTTGTCTGTTAACTGATTCTAGACTCTTGATGATAGAAATACAGATCACTCTTGGCATTTTTGAGGAAGAGGCTGGCCAGGTCTTTGAGTTATGACCAGTCAGCCATAAATAGACCATTGTAAATATTTCAAAGGTGGTATCAAATCTTCCCGCTTGCTCAATTGCACACGGAGGTCCATGTATCAAAGCCCTAAACCACACCCTCTTCCAGCTGATGTGTGGACAGGAGCCACTACTGGAGCAGTTTTACTGTCATGTACTGCCTGACATGAGTGCACCATCCCTGCAATATTTAGTGCCATGGTTGAATACATGTGAAGAAGAAGAATCTTTATTGTCATTGTAGCAATGAAATTAAAGTGCAATTTTCAGTGCAGAATAAAAAAACAGTCACTCTGATGAAAAAAATATAAGTAAAAATATAAACATAAATGAACAAGATAAGAGCCTAAACAGTACTTTATCTTTAATTGATGCAATTGTCCCTTAGTCAGTGTTCGCATGAAACTTAAATCTGTAATATAAACAAAATGGTGCACTAGCTCAAATTGACCACTTGCAGTGTTCAGCATGGTGATGACTGAAGGATAAAAGCTGTTCCTTAGTCTGTTTGTTTTAGTCTTTATGGATCTGAAACGTATGCCTGAGGGCAGGTATTCAAAACAGTACATGTCCTGGGTGTGATGGGTCCTGAAGACTTTTATTTACATTCCTGAGACAACAGGAGTTGAGACAAGTGAAGTTCAAGTGTTGGTGACTCCCAGGAAGCGGAAGTCTGAGACCCTCTCCACACAGTCCCCATTGATGATGAGTGGCTAGATGTTGTCTGCCTTTTCCCTAAAGTCCACGATGAGTTCCTTAGACTTTGCTGTGTTGAGGAGCAAGTTGTTATTCCTACACCATGCTGTCAATTTCTCCACCTCGTCCCTGTAGGCAAACTCATCTGCCCCCGAGATGAGCCACTACAGTGGTATCTCCAGCGAACTTGACAATAATGTTACTGTGGTGGGCAGGAATGCAATTTTGGGTGTAGAGGGTATAGAGCAGGGGACTCAGCAAACGGAGAGCCAGTGCGAAGACTGATGGGTGTGGAGTAATAGGGGCCAACTTTAACCCTCTGAGTGCAAAATGTCTGAATTTATTTGTCTATTTAGATCACAGGTTAGTATTTTTCCCCCTTTTGCGGCACTCAGATTGCATTATCAAAATGATCAGAAATTGTATGTTGCCTTTGTACTGTCAACTAGTGAAAAATTGCATTGTTGCTGAGAATTCTTAGGACGTTTATACGAGAACTTAGGACATTTATACATTTATACGCCAAATAGTGCACTGGCTGAACCACCCAATCTAGGCAAACTTACAGAGCCCAAGAAAAACTGAGCATTACTAAAATTGCAATTGTACAATTTAAAAATAATGAAGCAGTGGGGGCGGATGAAATCACAACGGAAGCACTGAAAGCCAGAAGAGATCTATTCATACAGCATTTGCACTCACTGATCACATTGATATGGCAATTCAAAAGCATCCCACTGCATGGACACATGCAATTATTATGCCAGTTTATAGAAAAGGCGATAACCATAACAGCAAAAATTACAGAGTAGCCAGTCTCTCATTGATTGTAAGGAAAGTTTTCATGAGCATAATATAATGGTGATTGAAAAAGCGGAAAGAAGAAATCACGCGGGAAGAGCCCAAAGCCTAATCATTGTGTTCATTGATTTGACACTGTGTATCAACTCACATTATGGTCTGCAGTTAGTAGAGAGCATACCTACTAAAATAATCCACTTACTTCAGAATACTTATGACAGATCAACCAACCTACATGGGTTTTGTTGGTTGGTGAACTCACTGATGACTTTGATGCATTATACAGTAAAGGATGTGTTATGTCACTGACACTATACAATACAGTGATCAGCACAATAATGCGCAAAGTCTTTAATTCCCAATGTGGCGTGCAGGTTAGACAGCACCAATAAGTCACAGATCTGATGATTACTGACAACAGCGTGGCAACAGAAGCCGAAGCTACTTAGTTTCATTGCAGGTTTTTTTTTATCAATTTTGGAAAATGCCATTAGAACATATATTAGGGCACATATACAAATTTATATGCCATCAAATGTGTTTTTTTATATAAAAAATAAATGGCTGGCGGGAAATATAGTCATAATGCAAGTTAGATATTTTAACTTAGAAATTACTACAAATGTTATTCGATTTTCCCTGTTTCCTGGCAGACAAAGAGACTGAGCTAACACTCTGATTTTCGTCACTGGAACAGATGAAGTTCCAGCGTTGACTTTGACCAACAGGAGGCCAGTGTCATTTGTCCTATGCATCAAACTGCATGATGTGCTTGTACTTGCCAAGAGGTGTCACACAGTAGGGCAAACTGCATCAGAAGCTTTCCCTGGCCATTAGAGACTCTTTGGGATTTGGAAAGGTGTAGCACCATGATACGATTTGATTATTTGATACTTCCAGTCAGTTTTTAGTGTCTGAACAAGGTAAACCATAATTACATGGGGGGAAATCCTGTAATGTCTAAAGGGCTGTGTGTTGTTGGGGCGGCGGGGATAAAGCCAGCGCCCATAATCGACTGCCAGCTCCGTGCTCGGTGAGAGGAAGAGAAAACTAAAAGAAGAAAAAAAAGTTTTCAGTTATTTCACTGCTTTCTTGTATCCTGGCACCCTTGCTGCATCTCAGTGCCCACTACACTGGTGGAGAATGCATACATCCAGACCGGACCCAGGGGCACCAAGTACCCTGTAGCAGTACCTCTGACATTTGCTGGAAACCAACATTAAACAGCAAAGCCTCCTACAAAACACAGGGACTCCAAGCCACTACGGCTGAACTCGCGCATCAACATGGAGGACATGCTGTGGTGTTTCCTGACCCACGTGGGAATGCACAGCATTTATTGACTAAGCTGAAGCCACATGATGACTGAGGCCTATCTACAGACCTTTGAGCAGACAGCGGAGCATGAAGGGTGGCCGCGACGAGACTGGTTCCCCTCCTCACCGGGAAAGCCCAGATGAAGCAGGGGATTACAAGCTATTATAAAAAGAGTGGCACGTGCAGACTCTCCAGTACACAAGCCACGGGTAAGTTTCACCAATAGAATTATCATCCTCAAACAGGACCATAAGCACAAATTGATCACAGAGACCCGCTATACAGTGACTGCAGCCAACACATCTCACCTCACTAAAAATCATCAAAAGAGTCACGGCAGACTGGGTGTTCCGTTCACTACCATGAGAAGAGAGGAAGGCAGTCGGAATGCGAGCTCCCATCTCATTCCAAAGTTTGACCGAGGCAATGGAAAGCACGCTTGCAACATTATTCAGCCCCAAAAAGAAGCTCATGCCTGGAAAAAAGCCCACCACGCTACATTCCACCACAGAGAAGTAAGCCATTGCAAAAACCTTTTCGTGCAGAATCGCCTCATGATGAGCCTATGCGCACAGAGACAGAGCCGGTGAAACCGACACCACAACATGGTTTCTGGTCAAGTGAAATAAGTACCGCTGAGTCGAACCCCGCACCTACAAAATTGGTCTTAGTAGAAGGGGCTCTGCTGCTGGCTCTAATCGACATGGGGAGTATGGTCAGCCTAGCCTGGCCCTCTATCATCCCGCCAGGTGCCCTGTCATCTAAAATACTCCTGGTAACATGCATCCATGGAGATCGACACAAAGTTCCCATGGCGCGAATTGTGATAAGAGATCAATATGGAAAATCCAGGCCTGTTCCATGAGTTCATTTTTTTTTATAATTCCGTTGAAGCATGGTTGAAAAGCAACCTCTGACTTTCATTGGTTAACATTCATAGAATTCTTATTTATTATTACTTTTGCCAAATTAAAGTTATTTCTGTAACCATTGTGTGTTTTTCTTTCATTGACCGAAGGGTACCAACAATTTTGTCCACGTGTGTGTGTTAAAACCCTGAACGTAAATCACATGCACAGATACTCCAACCTCATAGAAGTACAAGATTTTTCCCTCATTTTCGTAGCCACAAGCTGGCTCCATCTTTGGGCTGCAGCAGCTGGATCAATGCAGTTAAGGTCTCTAGCACTCTTCTTCTTGGCAATACAATCCCATCAGAACGGAGATTGGTCCTGATCATATGAAAGGAGTTCATAATTTGACACAATTAAGATAAAAAGTACAGTTTATATATGTTAGCATCCCTGATAGGAGTGAATCTGTGCATCTTGCAGAAATCTGAAAAAGCTTAATTTTTAAGCAAATGTGAAAAAGGGTAACATCCTTGCCAGGGTAGTCTCCCTTGTCTTCCTAAAATATGAAAATAAAAACATTCGCAAATGTATAATAACAATGGGTTAATTTCATGTTATAAAGCCTAGACGTACAAAGACCGTTGGTTTGCCATATTCCTTCCCTTTATAGCAATTTTATTTTTTTGGATTTCTCCCTAATTTAGTCGTGTCCAATTTCTCTCCGGCACTAGGGGGCTCCCACGTTAAGACTACTACTACTACCACCACTCAGCCAGGAGGGCCAAAGACGAAAACCGTGACGCTAGCCGACCGCCTCTTTTCGAACTGCTCACTCACGCACCGTTGGGGGTGGCGTAACACTCGGAGGACAGCGCTATCCGCTCCTTCCGCTTGCGTGAGCTCACAGACCTCACTAATTGGCTGTGGAGCCGTGATTAATGTGGGAGCTCGAAGTACCTCTCATTCCTCCCCTCTGAGAGAGCTCGGCCAATGAGCTCTCTCTAGACCTCCGGCAGACCTCCGGATAATAGAGCGAACACTTTACCATTGTGCTACTCAGAGGCCCAAACTTATAGCACATTTTAATTAACTTACATTTCTTGTCTTCCCAAACATAAGTAGACCTAAAACTAATCAGAAGACCTAGGCGGAGGTGCTTCTCTTTGACCTGCAGTACCTTGAAGATACGCTTTTTAATTGCAGTACATCTTCTTCTAATACATCTCAGAATGGAATCTGCCATGTTTGCGTTTCCGCTTCTCTGAAACAAGTTCTTAACCAATGCAAAATCAGTACTTTTTAACCCAAACTTCAACCAAATTATTTAAAATGCACAACTTCCTTGAACTTACATTACTTAGAATACATGTCTCACCTTATAATTAACGTATTGTTAACCTAATTAACATTTCACTGACCACTCGTGCTACTAGTATATATATATTTCAACTTACTAGTTTACTGTAAAGGTCCAAAAACATTAGCTAGTTAACTTCTGAGCATTTTGATACGCACAACCATTAGTCTCACTAGTTCCATAGGCCAACATGTAAACTTGTGCACACCATACAAATGAATTGGAAAGAAAATCCTGAGCCCTAATTGCTGGACATTTCTTATTTTAGAGAAAATAGAGAACAAGTAGGAAGCCTGATGCTGGTATAAACAATACTCCATAAGCAGCATTTAGTCAATTTTAATCATTTTATTTTAACAAATGACTTTCCAAAACCATAAGAATACCACATTGTCCCTTGTTACCTTTCCACTTATCCCATCGATATGTAAATAGATCTAGTAAACATCAGGATTTCCTAAATTTAGTGTCAATAATTCTACAAAATAATTTCTATAACAAACCACGCATACCATTAGTCTGCACTTACTTTTTTCAGTAAAGTTTAAAAAGTAACCTTTTACAGTATGTAAAATCTTCTCATTGTAATGAACAAACTTTACTGTGTCAAGAATATAATGTTTTAGCATACACCTTCTTAAAAAAAGGTAATCATTTGCAAATCACTTTGCGATGTGCTGTTACAGAAAAACGTAATGGGCAAATATTGCTACACATCTCTATGAAAGTGGCTATTATTTTTCCTATTAGCATACTTTGTTGTGTGTGTGTGTGTGTTTTTTAAATCATTTTCTTCCTGCTTTCCTTGTGAGGGTTGCAGTGATAACGGGCAGAGAATATCAGTCCAGACTTCACTCTCTCCAGGCACAGATTCTAGCTCCTCCTAGTAAAGTAGATCCCCAATGTTCCAAAGCCAACTGTCAGATAAACTCTCTCCAGTGGGTCCTGCATCTGCTCTGGAGTCTCTGTCCAATGGGATGAGCATTACGCAACTATAAGGGGAGCCAAAAATGAGGTTTGTAAAGTTGTTGCAAAACTACCTCAAGTGTCTTCTCTTAATGCCAAGAATCAGTGGCTTTACTCCAATGCTCTTCCAGACTGTCAAGCTCCTCATCATATTTTAGAGACTAAGCAACTGTTTTCCATGATTGTAGTGTGGACTCGCATTGTTTCTCTGCGAATGCTGGCATATAATTTTACTGAAAATTTTAAAAAAAGTGTGATTTTCAAATAATTGGGACACACCATGTGGTCACCTTTTTGCCACACAAAAGATCTAAAAGACTTGGACACACACCCTCAATCTTGTTCAGTGTTTGCATCTCCAAGTTCACTCTCACCGCCCTGCCGCTGATGCCTGTCGCCGCTCGTCGCCGCTCGTCGCCGCTCTGACATAGATCAAATGCCTTTCTTGTATTTAAAGGGGCCGCAAAGCAATCAAGCTTGTTGATCTTATGGACAGCTTGATTGCTTTGAGAATATGGAAGAAAACAAGAAACTGATTGATAGAAAGGACTGTATTGTAGAAATAAACAAATTATAAGGCATTCGTATGGTGTGGCTTCTGTTCATTGTGAATTGCTAGTCTAATTTAATATTTTTTATTATTATATTATATTTCATATTGTATTTAAACACCAACAATTTCAGACACCTTTGTCCACACGTCATTTTTTTTTTTTATTATTAATGTCGCTGTACACAAACAAGGACATGTCATAAATAACCGGGAAACCCGCTACAGCAATAATTAACTTCTCCTCCATTTTGCTTGGGAACTAATGTCGCCGGAACAAAAGTTTACAGTACTGCGTTCCGCGGAATCCGCTCAAGCGGAGGACCTCTACTTTTTTATTGGTTGCCACTCAACCGCGTCATGGCTCATTAGCATAAAGTTGAGCTGATTTGAACTCCCTTCGCCGCCGGCTCCCATTGAAAATGAATGACTTCCGGCCGTTTTGACGCTCTCGCTGCGTTCGGTATGAACGCATGGTTAGTCTAGAGATACAGTAGATTCTAAAGCATCTGAGAATTCTGACACAATACTACACAAAGAGAGCAGCTCTACAAGGTCGTCCTTTCATTGCTTAATAATATCCACATTAGAGGTCAACACGCCCATGAACTTGTGCTTTGCCTTGACTTCCCCATCTGAAGCCAGAACAACAAGACTTCATCTGTACTTTAAACTAACGAAGACTGATCAGAAGTTCACATTCACAACAACCTGTTTGTAAGAAGCACATTTAAAATTGCTTGCACTGAACATGTGCTATTCTTGTGTTATGGCCTTTGGCAAAATGCACCTCAAGAGAACTTCATGTTTGTGGCTGGGAACTATTTGCGACCTGCCGAACCTCATTAGAGATGCTCAAAAGCATCGTCTGAATCTCAAATTCAGCTCTTTAATCTTGCCGCTCGCTGTCAATCCTATCTGTTTGCTCTGTGTTGACAGATATTCCCTAGCCACGCCATATCGATTGCTGTTTTAACATCTAACGGAGTGACTCCTCTCCTCCTGATCCACCATGTTCAATATTTTGTTTCGGGATTACGATTCACATTTAATTAACCTGCTCGCCCCAGACGGAAATCAATACAGTGGTACGGTAGCATATTGGCTACTCCGGTGGTTATTTTGAAGAGCTTTACGTGCTATTGAGTGTTTGAGAGATATCGGAGAAACACGTGTCCATTTACAAAAAAAAAAAAAGGAATAAATCGACAGCCATCTTGATCATAATGTAATAAAGGGGCTGGTTAACGTGGTATGGCATTTTTATAAACATGCAGAATGTGACTAAACAAAGTCTGATGAAGGAGAAAAAGAAAAAAAAAGAAGAGTTTTCACCATTTTACAGTAACTTTGTGACAATTTTTCATTTACTGTCCAAATCTGATTTTTTTATTTTTTATTTGTTTGTTTGTTTAGATCTCACCACTAGTTTCTCTCATGGCTTTAGTTTCTTTCAGCCTTGCTTTTAACTTTTAGCCTTCCTCTGACAATACACTCCGGGTCACCTATAGTGTTCCATCATTATTTATTTTTATAATTAAGTGACGTCTTTAAACATGAGGTAGTTACAATATGCCTTTTAACGTTGCTTCTCATTTAGGTTTACAACAATTTTTTTTTTCTTTTTTTGCTGACCTAACCTTTTAAGCTATTCCAAGTAAAACTAAGAGATACAACAACTATGTTGTGAAGCCTCATTTTTGCTAGTTAAATGTTAATCGTACTGTTAATTGGAAACTTTTAAGGTGGAAAGTTTTGATTTTAAAATAAAATCAACACACCCTAAAGTTTTTATTGGTTCGCTTGCATGACAAGCTTTACTAATGCTTGGATCTTCAGGTGCTTACATAAATGTATTTCAATTTCAACAGAATTGTGTGAATATTATTTGGTGTAAAATAGGTGGAGCATTGTTCTGATGTGCTATGGCAGCTTTAATTAACACAGCAAAAAGCGACCATATACAACTAACCCTACACCGTATAATTTATTGTATTTTCAGCAACTCTACTTCTGAAAGACAGTTAACATAAGGCAAGGTAAAGAGTGAAAATGAATATGTGTCCTTCATGGATAGACTTTACATTATGCATTTACAAATGCATGTCCTTTTGGAATTTTAAAGATAGGGTTTTTCTAATTTTGTACAGATCAGTGGCAGCTGGTGGTTTTAAAACAAAGTTAAGATAGTGTTAGCTTTATATATTGATATATTGATAACTACAAGATGTCTATAGGACATATGAATGGTTCATACTCTTTGACAGTGAGAGCTGAACATGATACGTATTTACATGATACGTAGAAAATTCTAGTTCTCCATTGTGTGCGCGTGTGTGTGTGTGTGTGTGTGTGTGTGTGTGTGTGTGTGTGTAATTGTGTTTCTCCTGATCAGTAATACAGCATTGCAATAGTTCATATTTAAGAATACAATACAATAAAGTGCTTAAAAACACCCAAGAAAATTTTATAATTAGAAAACAAAAACACCCCAGCATTTTGCTTTAGTTGCTAAAACTAAATAAATTTATATATGTAATCACTAATTAAAAAACTTAATAATAATAATAATAATAATAATAATAATAATAATAATAATAATAATAATAATAATATGTACACTGTACATGTACTACTAAACGTCCTATACAAATGTATTGTATTTTAATATCAAACAACAAAACATTAGATATCCTGTGAAATACACTACTAAAGTCTTGGTAAAATGCACTTTTATTAGACGCTCTCTTACTGAATCCATTACTTTAAAACTCAGTCTTTTAGTGGAAGACCATTTCAAAATACATTTAAATGGTGCACTCCAGAGTAAGAAGATACACAGTTCTTGAGAAATAAAAGAATGACTTTCAAATGTTCAGCCAGTGTTCCACTTTAAAGGCAAATTTATCGTCACTTAGTGCGACCTGATCAATCCATTTCTAGAGATCACAGTGAGAATCCTAACCAGCTGTACTGCACTACTGCTAACATGAATGATACACATGTGGACAAAATTGTTGGTACCCTTCTTTCGAATCTCCTGAGACAACTCTTTCCTTCGCTTCCTCTGGTCCATGTTGAGTGTGGTACATACCATGTCACCAAACAACACAGTGACTACCTGGAGCCCTATATATAGGCCCACTGACTGATTACAAGATTGTAGACACCTGTGATGCTAATTAGTGGACACACCTTGAATTAACATGTCCCTTTGGTCACATTATTTTCAGTATTTTCTAGGGGTACCATCATTTTTGTCCAGCCCTGTTCCATGAGTTCATTTTTTAAAATAATTCTATTGAAGCATGGTTGAAAAGCAATSTCTGACTTTCATTGGTTAACATTCATAGAATTCTTATTTATTATTACTTTTGTCAGATTAAAGTTATTTCTGTGACCATTGTGAGTTTTTCTTACATTGACCGAAGGGTACCAACAATTTTGTCCACGTGTATATATATTAGTACATGGATAATGACCATCTTTATTAATTACTTATAACTTTTTTTTCCTATTACAATTGCACTAGCACTGTATGGTTCTTGCTGTTGTGATTGCCATCTTCAGAAAATCTCTGATGATTGGGCTTGGTTAAGCACTGTCTGCTTTGCTAATTGGAATATTTACTTATTGTTACTGTTACTTAATATTTACTGTTAGGGGCCTTTGGGTAGAGCAACCAAAAATGGAGGGATCATTCACCTTATGTAAAAAACAGAACTGATGGGCCATCGGGCTTCAAAGTGGACATCATTGGAGGCTTCCAGTGGAGGCATTAGAAGGTGCTTTTGGTAATTTAACATGGAGGAGTATTTATCAGAATTGTGTGGTCTTTCCATACTTAAAATTTTAGGTAGAATGGTCTTCCCTTTACTCAACTCAATGGACAAGCCTCCTCTTGTAGAGGTCTTCGAGGTTCGAGAAGGGTTCATTATATTCATTCACTTACAATTAAGACAGGATACAACCGAGTAGTTCAGGCTTAAGGGACTTGCTAAAAGGATTTTTAATCAATAACACAAAACCTTAAACATTAAGCCACTTCTTCCCATATCCAGCAGGACAGTAGGTTTTCATTGATCAGAAGAAGTCACTCTGCAGCAACCCACAACCCTACTGGATAAATTGATCAAAGTGTATTTTGATTGCAAAAATTAAGCTAAAATAAAAAATAACTCTGGGCTTATTCAGTCTGGTCCTTCTAGTTCCAAAAGTGTCCTCTGTTATAGTTAACTTTTCTCTAAGGAAGCACATTCACTTCTGGTTAATACAAAAAATGTGTAATGTGGTTCTTAGTCACTTCCTGGTTTGGTCATTGCGCCTTCCTGTCGCCAGTCAGTTTAAATTTACTCCATTATGTTCTCAGTAGTCCCAGGTGTTCCTGGTATAGCTCAATGAGTATATAGCAATGTGAGATTATATACTGTAGTTTAGTTTTGTGTAGATGCTTGAATCGATATACCTTTCTCAACTTTTCCACCAGTCTTGCCTTTGTACATAAAACCTGGCTCCTACGTAAACCTATTTTCTTATCACCCTGGTCACCAGTGCACACACTGGTAATAACTAGCTCAATGGTTTAATAATTTCAATGCCATTTTAATGCCTTTATTCAGTAGCTAACAGCTCATGGAGGATATTTCTATCCTGCATGGCATTTAAGTGAAACGGATGCCTATTAAACGGTCATGAAATGAGTAAGTAAACCGTGCATTTAGTTTTAGATGCCTTTATTTGTGCATGTGCATGCATTGTTGCTGAGCACCCATGCTTATTTTCAGCCTGTGGTGGATTTTATGGCTTATTCTGATTTCCCTCTAAGGATACTCTCAGGTGTGAATGAAACTTTCAAAAGAGATAAACGTTCCTGGTTTCTGTTGGCAAGTTTCCCGTAATTCACATTATATTATCCATGCAAATGATATAAAAAATAGTTTAGTGCAGCATAATTGATTCAAAGAAAAAAATATATATTAGTTTTTTTCACTGAGTAGGGCCGTGGAACTGTCTGGTGGATATGTATTTGTGTATATTAAGCGTACTGGTGTGAATATAATTTAGTATTTTATTAAGGGAACATTTTTGGGAGGTTAAAGATATAAGTGTTGAAGGTCCTCCAGTTTAATCACTGCTTTATGGGATCTGGAAAGAAACACTTTCTGTATGTAAATGTTCTTTGGATATCCCCACATGGATAAAAATTTGCAAGGAACTTGACTGAAATGTTAATACTTAAACATTTATGATGACTGTAAATGAAACAATTTAAAGTCATTTTGTTTTATATTGCACTTATATTGCAAATTAGTGTCATAGTCTTGGGTCTGAACTTGAACCGGGGGTAATGAACACATTTTACTAGAACTGTCCATTTTCACAGATAATGAAAAGGCAAAACAGATGAAGTTACGTGAAAACTCTCCCCTTCCTGAGCTAATGTCCTGATCCCTGTAACTAAATTCTTGTCTAATTACTAATTTACATACTTGCTTGTGATTGGATGAACTGCATAAGAGAATAAATTCATAGCAGGAGAATTTTGGTTTGCTAAAGCACTGGTTCGTGAATGGAGGGCAGTGCCAAGCAACGTGAGGATAAAATGACACTTCTTCTGGATCCTCAAGGCCCTCATATGCAACAGTGTATTGCATGTACGGCAGAAAATAAAAGCAAATAAAAAAACCACTGAAATTGCTAAATATTGAAGATAAGTTTTTCTTCAGCTCTGCTAGAGTATGTTTAAATTTTATCTGAAATAAAGTGGTCTGCCTGTTGATCACGCTTACCCTAAAGATTTAATTTTAAAAAATTATATAAAAAAAGAAAGTTTGTTTCAAAAAGGTACTGTAATTACAAGATGCGTTCAAATCAAAGCAGGACTTTTGATTTTTTAGAATAACAACAGAACACAATTACGAAAGTAAAACATCCCTGCTACACTCATACACTTACCCCAGTGTTTCACTACTGCTTGGATGCCATCAATGTAGAAAGGTCTCTCAGTACGCTGGAGCCATGATCGGACTGCCTGGCTCATGTTTAAAATGCTGGCCTCCCAGGAACTCCTTTAATGGCCCAAACATGTTTACAGGAAAGACTGCAGTGAGCTCCTAGTCACCTCAGGCGGGTTCATCATTCATGGACGTACAGCCGTCTTTAAAACATGGCTAAAAGGGTTTCATCGCCGTACTGCGCTTGTAGTCTTCTGTAAATGTCAGTTGGCTTTAATACCTTCATTTTTGAGAATTTCCCAGTTTGGCTTGAAAACCCTTGTATAAACAAATACCGTCCCATCATTCTTCAAAATCGGCCCATACTTTGAACACGGAAAATGTTTATATTAGTAAATATTTAAATTAAGTTTAAATAGAAAATATTACTTTATACAGTGTGTTGTTGATAAGAATCAGACATTTTTTTGCTGATCTGCTGTAATACAGTATCCGTACACTGGCTGGCTATCATTAGGGTTTTTATTAGGAACACTGACTAATTACAGCATTAGACAAGCAGAACGATAGAGCCCTAGTGGCTGTGCATCATGGTGTGACAGATGACCCACTTCCCCAAAATACGTAATTGGGTCTTTGAGACTGATTGCCTCTAGTGAGTTTTTCAGGGATGGTCAGCCAAAAACAAGCAGAGTTTTTTTTTATTTTTTATTTTTTTAAGTACCTAACATGAGTTTTGTTGACAAAGTTACCTTTACTTCTTCTGTTATTCTTCTTCTTGCTGTTTTTCTTCTTCACCCATCTTTTTATGATTCCTAGCAACTCAAACTTCCATTTTACGCTAGCAGGACTGAACTCTGATAAATTGCTCTGGAGGAAGAATTCAGCGCGAGGGGGAAAAAAAAAAGAAATAAAAAATGGCCGACCCTCTGCACAACACTGCTGATAGACAATTTATCTTCCCTCGTTCGGCCGGCAGATGCTTTTGGAAATGAGAAACGTGGGAGAAAAGCCCGGGATGGGAGGCAGCAGGGGGTACGGAGAGAATCACGCTCTGTAAACCGTCACTTTGTCACTTTCATCACTCTGTGTGTTTACTCGGGCGCGTTTCGCAGCAGATGCGCAAACAACGCGATGATAACGGCTGCAACCCCTTAATGAAGACGAATGTCCTGAAATGATTTTCGAGATCAATAAAGTTGTTGTCTGGAAAGATCATTTGACTCCCTTAATCAGATGTCCTTAGGGTATGATTCTATGAGAAACAATCATCGATATTTGAATCAGCTGTGTGCACAGTAGTGTTCTGTCCTAAAGATAGCCGTAGTGGTAATTTGAGTTTGCATATACAATCCTTTTTAAAATGTAAAAATTTTATCAAAAACATTTGCTAATGTTAAATTTTAGGAAAAAAATACTTTTTAAAGTTTTTGCATTCATGTAAAACTTGTAGTATTTCTATCTCAAAGATGGTTGCAAGTAGAATCTTATTTAAAATCTCAGCACGAAGATACTACCGATGATTTGTCTCCCTCGTTTAGCAGGCAGATGCTTTTGGATATGAGAGATAGTAAAGGATGGGAGGTGGGAAGGATTTTTGCCAATTCAGCAATATGCCGACTGTTTTGCCAACCATTCTTTTAAAATCAATCAAAGAATCTCTTTATTTTTGTCCATTTTATAGATCACATTTAATGTTGAGAACATTTGCGACACAAGTATTACGTACATTCTCTCAGCTATGAACGAAAGTTTACCCAAAGGCTTGTCTTCAAAAACCAAGTGAAGCTACCAAGCAAGATGAAAGCACAAACAGCTGAAGACTTTACTGTCAGAGAAAATGTATAGACTGTCAGAAGCTCTTGCTCAATGTTCTTCCTGCTTCTGTGTTCTTCCTAGCTCTGTGTTCTTCCAAGCTCTGTGTTGTTCCTAGCTCTGTGTTCTCCTTGGTTCCATGTTTAGTTTATCCTGTTTCAGTTCATGTCTGTTCCTTTGGTTCCCTGTTTTATGTTCTCATTAAAGACCTTTTGTTCTCATCACCTCTGCTATCTTGTCACTCTTTTGTCCGGCAAGCAGTAACCGTGACAGTCTACTTTGGATAAATGTGTCCAAAAAATGATGAGGCGGATTTCATGTTCATCCAGACTAAAGAGCGGTTACAATATTGAAGAGGAACATTATAATCATTTTGTTTGAGTTGTGTGAGTGTTTCATAATGCTGAATAGTTTATTTGTAGAAAGACTGCCGTCCACATTTTTTTTTTCCCCCCAAAAGAGCTTTATAATAAAACATGAAACAGGCAGGTGACCTTCTCACTTATGTTTTGGCCAGGACTCCTAAAGTAACAGAGTAAAAATCTGATTGAGAAAGGTTGCAGAAATCCTACGTTCATCACAACTGAAGGCAGAATTTTTGGACTCTTGACTTTCTTCTTTTCAGCATGCTTTCGGAGTATCAACTGTTTACGATTGAGGAAAAAATGAAAAGGTCAGCTACAGTACTCTTGCATCTCAATATGGAGAGATGCTTCAAGGCTTCAATGTGGGTAGAAAGGCTTTAGTGTGGGTTTAAAAAAACACGTAAATTGCTTTTCCATTAAGTGTATAATACATGAATAAACCTGTATGCTGCTCTGTTTAGAGATCATGCTCACACACACACACACACAAACTCTAATGTCTTCTCTTATATATGAGAGTGTAAGTAAGCATGAGGGGCTTCTTGCTGCATTCTGTGAGCAGACATTTTGAAAATGTAACATGGAACTCCAACTCGGACTAATTAGCACTCCTGAGAAAATCAGGCTTTCCATTTGCGAATTAAAAAACAAAAGAGATCTGTTGAAAAGAATTTGTTTCTACTTGGATCAATGGAAAAGTTATATTAGCACACTCATGGGTTTGATTCCCGCCCTTGGATCTGTGTGTGTGTGTGTGTGTGTGTGTGTGTGTGTGTGTGTGTGTGTGTGTGTGGAGATTGCATGTTCTCCCCAGGCTTGGTGGATTCCCTCTGGGTACTCTGGTTTCTATCTCAAGTCAAAAGAGATTAGAGTAAAAGAATGTGAATGAGTAAGATTATTTGCTAACCTTACTCTCATTTATAGCTCATTTACACGTCTGCCTAAACCTGATCATTTTCTTTATATATGTCATATACAGGGATCGATTTGGAAAAGAAAAAAAAAAAAAAAACACAAAAGCCATCCCCTTCAGATGAAATATTACATAATACACAGCATTATTATCATAAAAATGAAATATTAAAAAACTCTCTGGATGATCATTTTCGAACTAATAACGCCAATTAGCCAATCAGAATTCAATATTGTAACGCGCGGCCCACAAGCTCAAGTAAGTTTGCGTCATTTTTTGCTCTCTTTGCATTCTCACAAGAGAACAGTTCAAGCACAGGTTTTGACATAAGAAGGTATGATACAAACGCAAAAAATGAAGGACTCAGTTTAATACGGGAGTTTTCAAAATGATTGACCGCTTTAAATTATTGATTATAAAAAATGCGCTCTTTACCCAATTTGGTTAATTTCATTCTCAATTTAAAGAAGAGGCTTTTTTTTATTAGACTTTGTGGCTCCACCTACATTCCTGGGTACAAAAGGGTCAAAACATCTTTTTTTTATGCCTTAATAGTAATTTGATGATCTTTTGAGATTCCTCTATGTGTGTGTGTGAGTGAGTGAGACTGGTACATAGTCATACAAAACTACAATACTATTAAAATATTTCATTACTAATGTTTATGTAGATTTGTTATTGTACTCTTATAATGCTCTACAGATGAAAGCTATGGAAAGGATCAAATTATAATTTTGACTATGAAAAGAACACTGGCTGGCAAATAACCTAGGGTCTTGGAGGTTGAAATCATAGCCACAGTGACATTGATGGTGTTCTCTGATTTCTAGTTTCTCATTCTAGTTTTTTTCTTCTTCTTATTCTTCTTCATCACAATGATTGATTTAGCTGACTTACTCTGTCTGCTTAGAGACACGTCAGAAATTAATATCACACAGAAGTCATGTTGATAGTGCGATGCTTCAGCAGGAGGGATAATTATACAGTATCTTTAGCCAAAAAAAAAAAAAAAAGTTTAATGGGTGTACAGTGCCATATGGCATATATGTAGTATGGAATGTGCAGAGATTGCAATATTCATAAAATACATTTTAACTTTTGAAGACTTGTATACAGTAGTATATTATCTTGTCGAATCCTATCTTATTCACATTTTTATACCATATATTTCATACCATTTTCCAACTGTATTCCTTGGTGGCATAGCTGCCAAACAAACTCTGCATGACAGAAAAGGCTGTCAGACGGCATCTCAAGACTAACAGTAACATCATATTTTGAAGCTCCATCAATAGTGCCCTCTGGTCATTTGTGCATTTTCAGTAAACTGTGATTTTTAGAAAACGCAACTGTTTTTCCCCCCATAGAACTTACAGAACTGGCACAGACTACAGACTACATTTCTGCAAAAACTGTTAACTGTTTAACTGTTCTGCTAAATTCTAATGTTAATAACCTGCTTAAACAAATCGATCCTGATAAAAGATGTAACGAGTTTATGTTTAGTGCATTTAGAAGAGTAGAAATGGCAAATGCGTAGCTACTTGAAAGCAAGTTCTAAATAAAAAGGTGGCATTATGGTTCGTCACCTTTAATTGCGTACTATGTTCCACTGTAAGAGAATTTTGACTCATGTGAAGAACACACACCACGTGATGCATGCGAAAACAATGGTTTTGCTACCTGAGATACTTGGATGTTTCGTTACATAAAAGCATAAATTAACCACGCCCAAATCCCCTTTTTACAGTACATGGAAAATAACTCACTTGTTTTCTAATAGTAGCAATTAAAACGGGCATTAAACTGAAAAGTAAAATTTTCGGTTTTATATATCCAGATCTGGAACATACCCATGAGCCTGATTGTCCTGTTGCATATAAACTGGCTTCCAGTAACTGGTCAAGCTGAGGTCAAATTAGTTGGTGGTCTTTCTTGTCCTTAGAATGATGAATCTGTACATTAATGCTTGAAACACGTAGGCCAATATGATCACCTGCTTCAGGGCATTTATGACCCACCTGTTCCTGAGACCATTGCTCTCGTCATGCATATGTCTATTTACAAATGCTAAATTTTATCTACAAGCTACCAGACTCCAAAGCAAGGCCACTAAGGTCCAGTGGTGAGCTTTTTGTTTTGTGAGTTTAGACCCAGCAGACGCTCTTAAACCACCTCACTCTCAGGTCATCCCTGTTCCCTTAGGCTTCCCTGATTTTATACACCAAGGTGTTTTTTCAGATCCCCCCTTTATAGACAAAGATGCAGAATACGAGTCCTACGAAACGACATTGGTTAAATGTATCACACAAGAATGCTGAAGAATATCTTCCCTTCAACCTTGAGCAGCAGTATGCCCCTGATTTGACCGTTTTTAGAATTCTCCTCCTTCACAAATCCACCCCTGCATACATTCACTGAACCACCTACCACCTTAAAAAGATGTCTCGGGCCCTTCAGCTCCTGCTTGAGCTGATGGATTTGTCATGCATTGAAGTTTACTATGCTCTTCTTCTGCAAGTCTCTATCCTAAAGATGTTGGCACATTTTCAATGATGGCCTCTGATTCTCTGATAAATGTTGGTGAGAGCACTAGTTCAGGTTGTGAGGAGAAATCAGAGAGATGGTACAAGGTGTGCTGTGAGAGCCACATTGTATTTGCGCGCTTATTCAGGCTTCGATTCGAGGGAGTGTTCTTTGCTGCTGGGAAGCTGGCACACATCATACAAGAAGTTCCCCTCTTCCTAATTCACTGTCTCATCTTTATTAAAAAGTCCTATTTTTGATAAAGACCTCGTCTCATGTCTGTGTCTCTGGTGCTCTTCAAAGAAAGTCAGTTAATGCTCATAACTTTCTGCTAAATTAATACGGCATTATGAGACGAAATCCCACCCTTTATGCAATAAAATTATATACCATGTGAATACTACAAAAATAAATGGACTATAATGACTTAATCGTAGGCCACTCTATTAAGCGTACATATTAGATATGAATTACAGCAAGGGAAGAGATTTTTTTTATGAAATATACAGTATATATGCACAGGTTATAAATATTCCTCTCCAAAGCTGCATGCCAAAAGTACTCCTGTTAACTGTCTGAAGACACGTTAGTGACTAAAATCCTGTTTCAAAAGTTACGCCAACTGTGTCCCAAAGAAGGAACACAGCCACAGAAACAACCGACTTCCTGTAATCTATAAATCATATACATATAATAGAACATGTGCCTTTGATTTAACGCAGGAAGGCTAGAAGAGACAGAATGGTAAAACACATGCAAGAGAAGGATGGAGCATCTTTCATGTTTCATTGATAATTTCATATTGTGAGAATAAGATGCAGTCCAGGAACTCCATTTCTACAGAAGAAGAAAAAAAAAAAGAAAAAAAGAAATTGCAAATAATTCATTCTGAGATCACTTTGAAAGTGAGTCCTAGTGGAAACACTTATGTGTTGCGGTGACAGGATGAACCGACCAGGACTGTTTTTATTTGATAAGATATTACTTTTTATATCCATTATTTAAAATGACGACAAGTTGAATATTACTCTGAACAAAACTACAATCTCTTTAGACTTAGCTGACATGTAACTAATAAAATCGTGCATGTTGAAATTCAGACTTCCTACACGCATGCAATTGGTTAAATGTAAGGCAACTTTTGACTAAAGTTTAACAGGAATGTCTTTCTTTTAAACCTTTGCATAACACTTTGTTGCAAAAATAATGTTTCAATGGTACTGTGCTTCTAGGGGGTAAAACATTGGGGTTTTAATAAAGGTGTGGATATATAAAGGGAAGCCATGAGATACTCAATTCATGTCCATGTCTTTTGTGAGTGGCATCCAGTTAATAAAAACAAGTCTTCTTGCTTTATAGCTGAATAGTGCATGTACATGTGAATATACTGTACAATGCCAGTGACTCCAGTATGTCTTTATTCATAATTCTAAGATTAAAGTATTATATCATAATGGATCTCCAAAAGGAAAATGATAACATGGGCTGACTTGAATTAAAGGTCTAACAAGGTGTTAAAAGACTAACAACAGAGTGTCACTTTGTTCCCGCCCCCCCCATAATACAACTTGACTATAAAGCCACAAATTTCTAATACATTTTCCTTGTAATGTTCTGCCAGCTTCTTCTACACAGGTTCACATTTTCTACAAGAGCGTCTTTGTCCTCCTTTACGGTCTACACAAACACCTTCGCCTGTTGCGAATTTAAATTCCGAAGAAGACATCGGTTAAGCCCACTGCCAGACGGTATTAAACGGTGCGAGTTAGAAGACGCTTTGCTGAATTATAAACGCTGAATTCGAAGTGACAGCTCCATCAGTATTTGTCAGGCGATTTTCATCTCAGATCTGCTTTTACGACTTATTTGGGTATCGTGAAAAACGCGCGCTGCCAAGCAGATGCAACGTTTTCCGGGGCGACGCTTTTCATTTTTGCTTTTACAAATCACACGCAACAGCTCGCGAAATGACCGCATATGGCATGAACCCTCCGTGATATTAAGGCGGTATATCACTTTGTGTTGTAAACTTGTAGAGTTTATATATCTCGTACGCTAAAGATGAAGAGCTTCGACAGGATTTATTCTTTCTTTTTTTTAAACCAAGACTTTTTGGGACTCTGGAGGCTTTTATTCTGTGTAATGCATCACTCAATTGTGTGTGTGCTGAGGATGGATGTTACCAATGAATAAGAGGAAGAAGGGGAACACTTCATAGTATCCACACACACACACACACGCACACAAATCTTGCTACCTGGGGAGGAACTGCTGGAACACAGAGCCAAAAGCAATTTTTTATGAATAAGCAACAAAGCAATGAGAGAGTTCTGAAACACTGCTGTTTTAATCTGTTGTAAACCTGCAGCAATTATCTCTAATAACACAATGGGTAACACAAAAAAATAAAAAACTAGAAAGCTTAACAAAATGGGAGGTAAAGGGATTATTTTTTACATGTTGCTTCCTATGAAGCAGCTGGCTGATAAATGACTGCAACACAGCGTTTTGTATGTGGTACGGTTGTTTATGTGCAGGCCAGCCGGATGCCTTTAACAACTAAACATTAAAGCTGCTGGGACATGTGTACTCGCCATCATAAACCAACGTGCTTTTACTCCCTGCCATCCAATCTGTGAGGAAAACAGGATGCTTACTGCAATGCTAAACATGCATTTGACAAAACGCACAAATGTTGGTGTGTGTGTGTGTGTGTGTGTGTGTGTGTGTGTGTGTGTGTGTGTGAGAGAGGAGCATTATGCAGACACCCTCTTGCTGCCTGGGGTAAATGTATTTTTCACTATAGCAGAGGAATAAAATAGGAATATATTATATTACTCTGTGTGACACACACACACACACACACACACACACACAAATGCCAAATCAGCACACAACGGATGTCTGTGGACTCTACCAGAAAACAGAGTCAACCCACCAACACACACAGACCAGAGGCAAGATTCAAATCCCCAACCCCGGAGGAGCGAGGCAACAGAACAACAGTAATGAGAGTAAAACAGTAGGCAATAGTGTAACAGAGCACAGTTATGAGCGTCGAGTTTTCTAATAATCCCCTGCTACACTAATGCACTTATCCTAGCGTTTCATTAGTGCTTGGAGACCATCAAAATAGAAAGTTTTTTTTTTCAGTACCCAAGATCGGACTGCCTGCTTCACGTCTCAAACACTGGCCTCCCAGGAATTCCTTCAAATGACCCAAACATGTGGAAATGGCTTGGAACAAGGCTGTCTTTGTGCTGTTCCCTTTCAGGGGCCGCCACAGCAAATCGTCTGCCTCCATCTAACCTTATCATCTGCATCCTCTTCTCTCACACCAACTAACTTCACGCATCCATTTCATAGACACAGTGATTTCTTTAAAACATTTGCACCTTTTTATTTCGCCTGCAGCTAAGTGTCTCATCTCCGCACTGTCCTTGAAGACTTCTGTCAATCGATTTTTTTTACGCTTTTCTTTCACAAGCAATCTTATCACAAGTCCCAGTTTGACTTGAAATGTACCTTGTGGAATATGTCCCCTTATGATCTAACCGATGCTTTTAAGCGTGATGCATGTGATACACTTTTTTTTCTTCTTCTTCTTTTTCATTCAGTAGGATAGATGCAAAGTTGTGTATTTAAACCAGCTGAAGAGGTAACACTCTCCTTTCTCTAGACAGGGATACAAAGTGAAAAGACTAACTGAAAAATCTATACATTCAAAATGTGGTTCTCTTTGATGTTGTTCTCGACCATCTGTGGATAGAGCTGAAATTGTTTTTTGCATTTGCATGTTTGTCTGTAATTTTATCACAATTGCTTTTTAATTCAACCGATCTTGTTGCCCGATGAAATGAACTTCATTTGAGAGTCAGATTTAATTTCATTACACTAAAATGTTCTTTTTTGTTGTTGTTCTTTTTTTTTAATTTTTTTAAGTCCACTCACAATATTATGATAGAATTCCTTTAAATACTATTGTAAGAAACACAACCAAGCAGCCAAGCAGTTTGTCGCACTTGGGGGATTTATAGCTGTTTGTTAAGGATAAGTGTTTTTTTTTTAAATTATTGTTATTATTGTTGTTGTTGTTGTTATTATTATTATTATTATTGTTATTATTATTATTGTTATTATTATATAGCTGAATTTCCCAATTAGATTTCTCTAAGAACTGCGGTTCTGTGCAAGGTCATAATAATTTAATGAGAAACTTGATTGAATGATTGATTGACAGCACCTCCATTCTGCCATGTCACTCAAGCTTTACAGTAATTATAGCAGTATAAACAGTAAGAAGTGTGATTTTTTTTAATTCTGCATGTACAAATTTACAATTTTATTATTATTATTATTATTATTTACATACTTTAGAAATCATGTTCATTCTTTTAGAGCTCACTTGTTTGATTAAGTTTCACTCTTGGTTTGTACAGTATGGTTTTCTTTGTTAAGCAGCACCAAAGTTGTAATACTTTTTGTTTGTTTTGTTTCTTTCTTTTATCAGCTGATATGTGTGAATGGACTTATTATAGAAACAATAATATATTCATCTGAGTTTGTAAACACAATCCTGGGATTCATCTTCTAGCCAGTATTATTGTTAAAGCTGTTGTTAAAGAAAATTACTCTACAGACAATCATGGAATTAAAACATGTTCATGGTAAACAAGCTCAGTCTCGGTCACATAAGAGCTGACATTATTACAATATAACATTTTAGATAAAGGATTCTCCTTATGTAAAAACACTCATTTATTTACACTTTTATATTTATATTTACACATGAGTATCATCATAAATTTAATTGATCATAACCTCAGGAGTAAATCTTGGACAGAAGCGAGGGAGATTGTCAGCTAGTAATATTTGGTACGCTTGCCACACAGCTCCATATGCACGTTTGAACCTGTGATGGAAGGTTCGGGAAGTGCTGTGGCATTTACTGAATCTCCGGGGGGACGAGCTGACCCAACGTGAAACATCTTTCAATAAACGTACCCTCATATCACACGACCGTATGACATTTTCTACTAATTGTCTTTCCTCATAAGGCCAACATGTTATTGCTGATCCTGAGACTTTGAGGGAGATAGCTTGTGAAATGTCACTGCCAGTGAGAAGCAAGTCAAAGGTGTTTTTTTTTTTAAAGAGAGAGAGAGAGAGAGAGAGAAGCACTGGAGAGCCATTTTTTTTCTCATTATGTATTATAAAAGGAAATCACGCCTTGAATGACTTGAACAGAAATGTTATAAATCAATATATGACCTTCTTTATTTTTGTATTCCAGGGTTTAATCAACTTATTCAATTAAAATGCTGGTCTATTTTGGTATTTAGCCCTCGATTAAATATGTGGCGGTGCTTTAGTGCGTTACACACCAGGAATGATGAAAATAAAAATGGTACAAAAAAGTGAAAATATCAGAAGCAAATTAATCATGCACCCAATATGGTCACATCTGACATAATGTGAATAAGCAAGTACAAGTTTTAGAAAGTCGCAGTACAAAAAACTGGATTCCACATCAAGCTGTGCTGACTTTGTGCTGAATAAAATAATAAATAAAAATGTTTAAAAAAAAAATCAGTGCACCCTATACTGTGAAGGAGATATACTGTGAAGATTTTGACCAAGGTATTAAATCTATACCACGGTTCTACTTTCTGATTTACTTCAGGATGTCCACAGGACAGGTTAAGAAGTTTTTGGTGGTGATGATGATTACATTTGAGGAATCAGAGAATCTGGGTCAGTGTAGGACAAGGAATTCACCATTTGTGGCCCAAAATAGTTTTCTAATGATGGCTGATGTAGAAACAAAGAAACCATAAAATTCAGTGCATTGTGAACAATGTGAACATGAAGCAAACATTTTTAAAGCTTTTTATAGTTATTTACACCTAGACCCAATTAGTATGTTTCATCAGAAGAGTGTGAATTAATGATTTTTTATGTTTTATTTTTTATTTTTTGCAGACTTTATAGCATGGTCGAATTTCAACTAGTCTGAGAGACCTGCGATGGAATCTGGGAGGGCATGATGAGAGCTGAAGTGTTGTCCAGGAGGTTTGAAGAGCAGTAGATTTGTCTTCATGATATAGGTGTACTGGATAGAAAGCACATTGTTAGTTATCCAGACACCCTTCCAATCGCACCCCCCTCCCAGCAACAGTAATGAAGGCATCTTTGCCAGCCCCCACCTTGATAAATCCCTTCAGTCAACAAGGCCTTGCCAATGAGGTCTTGCCTTGTTCGATGCTATCCCTGCTGCTATCTTTAGAGGACCTACAGTAGTGTAAGAATCTTCAACTACTCCAAAGCCTGTCAAGTTGTGGAAAATGCTTTTGGCACACTGTATACTATCTAACTTCCTCTAGAGTGCAGAGGAGAGTCAGCATTCTGAAAGCAAAGAAACGGGTAAAGCTGAGTGGAGAGTGGAGAGCATTCTAGCTCCCATCAGAAACTTGCAGGGGAACAGGGTGTCGGCAGAGGTCCTGACAGTCAGAGATACCTCTTGTCTGTATTTCACTTCACCTACCAGACAAGAGCCCTTTCAGTGCAACTATGAAGCCTGTGGTTTTACTGTGTAGAAAATCCAAAAGTCACACAGTAGTTACTTTTCAATCATATTATTGAATATTGTTTTTCATCAGAATCAAAAACGTAATCAGGGTTTTATTTGCCAAGTATGTTGGCACAAACAAGAAAAGTTGATTACGGCTGTTTGTGAATGTCAAAGTACAGAGTCATTAGACCCAAAGTTAATCAATACACTGAATGCACTGTTAATTTTTCTTTCCATGTAAATACTGACAATAAGTCCATATTTTTCTTTCTAATCTCTTGTTCAGGAACAGTTTTATCAACAATAAATGGATAAATCTGGCAACACTTGCACTGCTGGCAAGGTAAATAAATATGCAATTTAGTATCAATAATAGAGTTGGTTTGAGTATATATAGGTTGAGTTATATATATATTTATTATTATTATTATTAATAATATAT
>QMIH01000340.1:386367-400191 GCA_003987875.1 Clarias batrachus | reverse complement strand
TATATATAAAAAAAAAAATCTCCCTGGCTGTGAACTGGAATGATAAGGAGGGGGGTAAGTCCTGAGTTATGTTGCCCACAAGCCTTTTTAGTAGGAGCACCCTCAGGGTATCTGGCCGTACACTATCTCCCTCAATTTTGTACACAATCCCAAAGAGCTAGGGCTAACAGGGCTCCAGAGTACAACAGACAGGTTCAGATTCTGCACAAAAGACACTGTTTTTACATTATGAGAATTGATTTGGGACCCCCACCAAACCCCTTCATCCCTGTGACTCCTAGCTCACTCGCTTATGGTCCGATCAGAAACAAAATAGATTGAAAATCTCTACTACTTAACAAAATCTAATAATGTCGATCAAACATAAATAACTCCTTTAGATATGCAGCTAAACCTACTCAAAATCTGCCCCACTGAGAAATGAACTGCATTTTAAAACCGAGAGGCAGTGAATCAGCAAAAAAAAAAAAAAAACTACCTCCGTAATGTTCAGGCTGGGGCTTGCTCAATTTTGCACACACCCCCATAAAACTTGTATCAGAACGGAGGGTCGACAGAAAAGCCAACAGCTTCTCGCACACATTACATGTCTCTTGTACATAAAGTACAAGCACATCTCCTGAGTGTTGTAGCTTCAGCTCTTTACTTAATTTTCTGCTGTAAATATTACTTTTGTAAATATTGCAGTGAATCGTGGCTGCCAAATGCAGCACTAGTGCTATGGGTAGTTTCAAGTAAACCATGTGTCCTTACAAACAATAATTTGCCTGAAAATGACATTTATCTCATTTTGCTGTCAAACTTTTCATCTACATGTGGATATTCTGGAGTACAATTACTGTCTCCACAGATTTTACACTGAATTTCTTATTCATTTTTTGAGGTCTTTGCAAAATAAGTGAGTCAAAAGAAGGCTAAAAACAGTGTTTTATATAATAAGTTGCAAGCAAATCATGGTTAAAGTTCATTGTGAGGGTAAGAAGACATACAGTACATCAAAAGAGATTGATCCATGTTCCATGTTCTACCTGTGGGTTGCTTTCAGGTACTCTGGTTATCTCTCATGTTACCAGACATGCAGATTAGCTGAATTGGCTCTCTCCAAATTGCACTTAGTGAGTGTGTGAGTGTGAGTGTGACCTGCAGTGGATTGGCGAACCCTACAGGGTGTACCCTCCCTTGACCCCTTCCTTGTGTCCGCAGGGCATTTTCAAACTGAGAACAATCTGTTCCGTTCTCTACCCGAGCACGATTTCTCCCCGTCCCCAAATCCCCCCGCAGGTCTGCGTTCACACTGTAACATCGGTTGTGATCCCGTTCACACTTGCGTATTTACACAACCGAAAACAGTAGGTGGCGGTAGAGAGGTAGTTGGTTCGTCTTCCGCAAAAACGGACAGAGAAGAAGAAGTAGCAACCGAGCACAGAGGTTAGACCACATGTGTTCATGTACTGTTCTTTGTATTCTCCCTCAGGAACATCTTGGTTCGGGAGAGGTCTGATGTATGTTGGCAGCATGTGCTCATGACCTGGAGAGATGAGGAATGGCTTCGAAATTTCCGCAGGAGGGAGACAACGTTCCTACAATTTGTGCAACATCCTTCGGCCACATCTCACAAGAGATGCAACCCAGCTTAGGCGTCAAGTGCCTGTTGAACAACGTGTGGCTATATGCCTCTGGAGATTGGCCACTAATGTTGAGTTTTGGACTATTTCACATTTGTTTGGTATTGACCTTTCCACAGCTTGTGTCATAGCTAATAATGTAGCCTTACTTATTGTGGATAGTTTACTTGCACAGTATATTAAAAAACCATCTGAAGAAGAATTTAAAGTCATAGTTGCAGGTTTTCGTGATCGGTGAGGTTTCCCCTCAGTGTGCGGGAGCTGTTGATGGGACATTTTTAGGCATTTTAGCTCCATCAGTAAGGGGTTCTACTCTGTCATTCTTCAAGGTGTGGTGGACCATCAGCTCAGGTTCTGGAACATTAATGTAGGCTGGCCAGGCAGAGTGCATGATGCCAAAGTGTTTGGTAATTCTAATGTTTTCCAAAAGAGGTCAGGATGGAGCACTGTTTCCCAAGCTCACTGGGCGGATTATGTGTGTGGATGTACCAGTGGTAATGTTAGGTGATGCTGCATACCCACTCCTTCCATGGTTGATGAAACCATATGCTGAAAGTGGTGCAACACCTGCACAGCAAATCTACAACTGCCGGCTCAGCAAGACGCGGATGACTGTGGAGCCGGCATTTGTCCATCTCAAGGGAAGATGGCACTGTTTGATGAAGAGGTATGATTGTCATCTCGAGAAACTAAATGCTACCATCACGGCCTGCTGCATACTTCACAATTACTGTGAAGTAAACAATGAGGTTTATGTTGAAGACCTGAATATTGTTGGGGACTTAGCTGCGGGACAGGCACCATTTGAGTTTAGTACATTTTTACGTTAGCCGAGGGGAACTAACCATAATGTGTTTCTTGTTGTGTGTTACCAATATTGAAGTGTTGTTTTGTTTTACAATAAATTGTTACTGAAACATCCAAGATGAGTGTGGAATTGAGTCATTTGTAACAAAGAAAAGGATGGTTAAAAAGAGTGCAAAAGTTTTATATATAGGAAACAATATGTGCAAGAGTATAAACTGTTAACGGTACATTCAGTAGAAAAAGCACACAGTGCTGGTTACAAGTCAAATTGTAATTGTTACAATACACCCAGAAGGTGAACTGTTCGTGCAACAGAACAGTGTGTGCAATATGTATAAAATGTAATCTTTTTACGTGGACTAGAACCAGAACCTAAACTGTATGTACAATAGAACAGTGTGCAAACTAGAAATGTATCAAATGTAGATGGTAAAGTAGGCCAAATGGTTGACTGAACGTTGAGTGAAACAGGATGTTCAATGGAAACGGCTTGTACAACAGAACCAGTTGTACATGCAGGAATTATGCAAGTGTCAGCTTAAAGGTTATGATATGTTGAGGTATTTGGTTTCTCTGTGGGGGGCACACAGTAAGAGGTGTGTGGCAGCGGTTCCCTAGCTCTGGGAGGCAATGTGAAATTTGGCATCTCCCGAGCAGACTGGTGAGTAGGAGGCCCCTGGTAGTAGCGGGGAAGAGGAACAGGTTGCAATTGTGAGGGAGTGTGGTGCTAGAATGAAGGAGAGGGTCCCATGACAGAAAAAAATTCTTCCCATCGTGTTCATCATCGCCACACGTCCCTCCCTCTGCATCTGGAGGCGGCGCTCTTCCATCACCATCTGAGCCTTTGTCCATGCATCCAGCATTTCATACTCATGCTTTTGCCGGCTCCTGTTTTTTTTTTTTTTTTTCATGTTTATGAAACTGCTTAGAACAGACATGATGTCCGTTTTTGCCTCTCTCTTCCTTCTCTTCATTGGGTGTACGCTGCTTTCAGTTTTCTCAGCCAGTGTATCCCTCCATAGTGCCTGCAAGACGAAATTAAAGCATTAAGCAAGAAATTAACCAAAGTTTATGTTACAGGCCTCAAGCAGCTGTGACCTGTTGACAGATTAGATGTCCTGTTTCCAACAGGAGAAAGTAGAGACAGGAGACGTTAGCTGTGTGTATTCAATCAGGCCGTTCTCTGTCTTTATTAAACAGCAATATTTTCTTGGTTGATGTTCCTTAGTTTGTTTTTTTACATACACAATGTTCTCGTTATAACTTAACATTTTTCCATTTCACACATTTATATACTGTACATAACAGATAGTTTAATCTTGTTCAATCGCCACATGTGTTGCCAAGTGTAACAGAGCAATATGACAGTGTCTATTATATTAGCTTTTGCTAATTAGTACATCAGTAATCCTGTTAATTACTCATTTCAGCCCTTTGATCACTTTTCTTTGTTTTATACACATTAAATATCAACAACATATTATATAAAATAACAAATTTGATACTATTACAATTTTACAAATAAATGAATAACTCAATTACCTCCAAATCTACACCAGCACAGGAACAAAATCAGTTGCACTACTAATATTATTACAGGCGACTTAACTAAACAGAAATATCAATTTTAAATATTTAACATCATATTGCAAATGCCCAGAAGCCATGAAAGCAGAAATAGCTGCTGAAAAATAAAGCAACCGTTACCTCGTGTTGCACCACGAGAGCTAGCAAAACTTCCCTTCCCAAGGCAACTAACTTTTTAGTTTAAACTGCACAACTCCATTTGTAKTGTTTAACAACTTTACTAGAATTACATCACAGGTTTTAAACATGCTGTGGGGTGTGTTGTAATCAAATTAACATGTTACTAACCTGTTTCCAACAGGAGAAAGTAGAGACAGGAGACGTTAGCTGTGTGTATTCAATCAGGCCGTTCTCTGTCTGAGAAACAGAAGCCTGACGGCAACACACGCAACCAGCGAATACCCCCCCTAGTGGCGGACCTTGACAATTACAACATAGAGTCTGGCAGTTCAAACAATGGTTAAATATCCAAAAAAAACAAGTAAATCTTAACACAACAATTGTTACCAACTATTGGTGGGTGTCACATTTACAACCATATTATTGCTGAGAGGATGCTTGCACAAATTAAATTCTCAAAGTCTTTTTGAAATTGTGTGTGGAGCTTTTGTGAAATCATCACCATCTTGGTTTCTGCACCCGTCTTACATGAAATGTAAGTGAAAAGCATGAAATTAAGTCTAATAAAAGAATAAAAGAACATGTAACTGCAAAAGCTACAAACACAACACGTTTCTTTGCATTGGGCACTTTTTTGTTTTTTACAGGGGAATTCTCTGCACTTGGGCCTAATCTTGTAAGATAACACGAAATACTCACTCACTCATCTATACCACTTAGTCCTGTATTCAGAGTCACGGGGGCCTGGAGCCTATCCCAGGAGACTTAGGGCACATGGCAGGGTACACCCTGGACACGGTGCCAATTCATCGCAGGGTACAGACACACACATACACTCACTCATACACACACTACGGGCAATTTGGAAAACACCAATTAGCCTAACCTGCATGTCTTTGGACTGTGGGAGGAAACCGGAGTACCCGGAGGAAACCCACCAAGCACGGGGAGAACATGCAAACTACATGCACACAGAGACGGGAATCGAGCCTGGCCGGGGATCGAACCCGACCCTGGAGGATATGCATTTCACTCGTTTTTGTGTTTCAAACAGGCAAATTAACCAAGAACACGTATGCTGGATTAGAAAATTGACTGGAAAACATCTAGAAAAATCTGAAAACAGGCTATAAGCAAGCAGACAAGAGTAGCATAAGTTAGCTTTTTTGTAAGCTAACGTGAAAGCATTTTCCTACCATGTCGTATGTAATTAAAATTTCTCTACAAGCTCCACAAACAATTAACAGGAGATGTTATGATAATATTAGACTATAGTTAACGTTAAAAGAAATTTCACTAACTGGGCGTTTGCACGCTCTCTGTTGGACTTGGCTCCGCGCTGTCTGGCGCAAACAAAGGCGGTGAGGATGATGGTGTCGAGGGACGACGGGGTTCAAACTCAACCACATTTGGCTAGCTCGACGTTTTTATCGATAATTTTGTCCATGGCGTCATACCAGTGAAATTTGTCTTTTTCATCAGTTGAGCTGCCGGACTTTCCTAGCGCATCTGTAGCACCCTCACCACCTGATGAGGGGAGATGCTGTTGTTAGAAAAAACACACAACACACGGAGCTGCTGCTTCACCACGAGAGTCTGTGTATTTCTGAGCAGCGTGCCCCTCCCCCCTACAGGTGAACACTCCCAGGCAACAGTAATCAACTACCTATAGTTGGCTTCTTAGTTCAGACAGAACAAAGCGAAAAAGAAACAATGTTTTTAGCACTGCCCCTATTAGTATACATATAAATATTTTTAACACATTCTCTTCGTTTCACTTACGTACTTTTCCTTTTACATTTACACCATTTATATTCACACATTGGTCTCACGAAATTTAAATTATAAATATATCCATGTATACGTAGACATTTTATGACCACCACACATCCGTCACTTTGAGATACTGGAGTCACATTTTTTTTTTTTTCAGCTTTGCGCGGCACTGATCGATACTCCTGCAGTCGCTCCTCATTTATGTCTGTAAATGCTTCCAGATGCTTCCATAAATCTCTGAATTCTTGTAAGTCGTATCCAGTTGATGCTGAATATTTTCATCTGCCCAAATTTCGAGCAGACGTTTTACCTCTTCAGTGCTCCAGATGGAACCCTTAGCAGCCATACTTGTTTGTCAAGAACGACAAGGTGGAATAGTGATTACATCACGTCACTGTGAACTTCCGCTCTTGAGCCGCATGCCCCGAGACCACATATGCAATCGGTCCAGGGATTCGTTCCCGAGCGTGGAACGATTGCATTCTCGCAGACAAAAATCAACTGGTCCCGGGGCCAAGTGTGCTTGGAAATGGATCCGGCACCCCAGTTTGAAAACGCCCTCAGTCTCCTGAGATATGTTCCCTGCCACCCGGCATATAAGGCAAAGCGGTATAGAGAGTGAGTAAGTGATATGAACCCAATTCAAAAACACGAGCCACGAGGCGCGGTACACGCTAGACAGGAAGCCAATCCATCGCAGGACTCAATTAAATACTGCTGATATTAATTGTGATTCATTCAAAATGTAGTCCCACATTGGATCATGTTAAGGAAATGCGGGAAGATGAGCAAGCTGTGTGTGTGTGTGTGTGTGTGTGTTGTCACATGACTGTGACTGAAGTGTCAGTTTGACATAATTGAGTATTTACAGTAATTATAGTAGCGACTGTATGGTGAAGGATGTAGCCCTTTTGCACTGAACACTTTCACTGTAATAAAAGGGCCCTAAATAGAAGCAAGGTTGAAATACAGGGCATGTCAGTTTGCCCAACTTGCTCTAAAGCCGTGCAAACCACTACTTGTTTCCGACAACACCATTTAGACTTGCAATCGTTGTAAGTAGATCACGTCTGACATTCGGCCATTATTCCAACAACGTACGATATTTCTCTCTCGGCTCGAAACAGCATGCAGTGATCTCAGTGGCATTTTCAATTGCTGTTTGCTCATGTCCCACTGTTTTCATCTGCTCTCTTTTCAGTCGTTCAAATCCACAGACACTTTTTTTTTTCTTTCCTCAGGAAAGACGTTGCTTATCTGCGTTTCACAAGCGCTGCCGTGTCCATTCATCATTCTTGTGATTATTTAAAAAGGAGATACAAGTTGTTTGTAGAAGACCGCGAAATCAAATCTCGTCTTTTATATATGTATGTGTCTACCTGAAAACATGCCTTCTTGTCATGATAAGAGAATAACACTATGGAATGAATATTTATGTTTTAGACCCTACATGCTCGAACACACTGCGGGCTTGAGGTAAGAATGTAATTTCACAGTTGAAGAATGGTTTGGGGGATTTAATTTTATACCTAAGGAGAGGCTAGGACACTTGCTGGTGTGCTATTATAAGAAAATTATTAACAGTAAAAGTGGAATTATGCAAGAGGCTGACACAGCCTCAAATCCTTTTCCCCCCAGGTATGACTGTCTTCTGATGACTCTTCCTTGCAGATCAAACACTGCACAGTAAAATAGAGACCCACCACTTTCAGCTTTAGCTAAACCTCCTGCAGATCCTTGCCTGCCTGTTTTATGCTATGTTTTTGACACACCCATGACATTAATGCTTTTTATCTTTTACCCACTGAGTCTTAATTATGCTTCATCATGGATAAAGCATTTGTGTATGCACAATGAGCAAAGGAAATCTTACATACAGGTCAGTGGTTAAGGCATTGGACTATGGTTCGGAAGGTCCCAGGTTCAAGTCCCACTACCACCAAGTTGTGCCTGTTGGGCGCTTGAGCAAGGCCCTTAACCCCAACTGCTCAGATGTATAATGAGATAAAAATGATAAGGGCATTCTACAGAAAGAAGTATTTAAAAAAAAAATACTTGCGCATACACCAATGGGCCATAACATTGATTATCAGTTATACTCCAGTAAACAGGTGACAGGATCATGGGCTCCCAAGGCTCTGCAAGAATCCCATGTCCAGCCTGTCCAGTCTGATCCCAGAGAAAAGTTAATGCAGCACAAATTGAAAGAAAAATCTCAATGCTAGCCATGAGAGAAAGGCACCTAAAACACCCAGTGCACCACACCCAGAGCCCGACCAACCCTGCCTCCAAACTTCCCAGATCCCAATCTGATCAGATTGGAAGAATCTATCATTTTCCAAAGTTCTCGTGCCAGACCATAGCACACCACTAGAGGTCTTGTAGAGTCTGACCTAAGGGGCCAGAGCTGCAAAGGGCAGCACAAGAGGACCCTACACAATACTGTACTGGACATAATGTTTTACACTGGGAACAGAAATAAAACGATTATAGCTGACTGGTGTATATTAACAGTGGCTTTGAGCCTTTTATGAAACCATTTGCAGCATTTTAAAAACAGCAGGAATTAGGGACTTCCAATGGATGTGTATAGAATTATAGTTATTATAAATGTGGAAATTACTTGTTGTGAATACATGTTGCACTTTATATCAAATAATGAAGCACAGTGATAATTTCATACAGGATGCATGATCATGAGAGGAATTATGGTATATTTTTAATGAGCTTGTTTATTTGTGTAGACTGGTTGGCTAGTCCATTTATAAGTACAATAAAGTAGATATTTATTGCTCCAATTAACTACTTGCCTTAGGCAGTCTGTTTTACCACATCTCCATACAAAATAGATTATGTATTGGGATAAATTGTTTAAAATTATAGCCTGTTGCAATAGGCTAAAGAATTCAATGTATTTTGTATGAATTGCACAGTACGTCTTGATTCACAGGTCTTCAAATCAATTTAATGGGTCAAGGAATATCCTAGCCACTTAAGCTCCATCATGTCAACCATATTCATTGGAATAATTAAACTCGCACATCAGCCCACCAGAGTTTCTTAGAAAGTGAATCAAGAGGCCAACATCAAAGTGCAATATAGAGCAATGCACAGCTTCCCAGCTTAATCAAATCCAATGACAGCACCCAAGTTACTATATGGGCACCCAGTCAGAATTCTGTCAGTCAAAAGTAATTTAAGGCTGCTAATGATATAAACCAGAAGTTGTTTTTATTTCCAATCTCACATAGCTCAGAGGAGAAACATGCACATGTTTCCACACTCAGACAAGGTCTATATATAGACGGCCTAATCAACTAAAGAAGGTGCAGCTGATTACAATTACAAGCATGTGATGGAGAAGTGCATGCTGGGAAATGGAGTCCTGAGGTGAATTTCAAAATTAATCTCACAAAATACAATGGGGACAAAGTGGGAAAATCAGAACACTGTATGTGATGGGTGGATGACTGGGGCATAGTTAATTACATTGAAAATGAACTGATGTCCAAAAGACAGGAAGTTAAATATGAAACATTCTTTGCAAAATTTAAAACATGATTGATAGATAGGTTTTGTTTGGTATAACTAAAAAGTAAAACAGAAGAAAAACAACCATGATTCTGGGCATGCCAAGAGATTTGTGATGTTGCAAATGTTTGCCAAAGTCTCAGACCCTAATACTCAGACTCTTTAAACATTTTTCCAATGATCAGCCACCATGATCTCATTAAAGCAGCTATCGAACACCAAACATACTAAAATGCGTTGCTTTAAACCACATGAGAATGTCCTCTCTGCTAATTGGGCAAATAGTTCAAATACAGAAACAAAAAAGTAAATACATAAGGAAGATCCTGCATTGTAGTAGGTAACTGTAGATGTAATTGTAGGTCAAATGTAATTATGGAGGTTAACCTACATGGGTTGGTTGTCACCCTAGTGATAGTTTATTACATCGCTTGCATTTACCACCTTTGACAAATGATACAGTGTGAAAGTAAAGTGCGACTCTGGCCGGAAAACAACATGTTGATGCATTGGAGTTGTTGAAGGCACATACAGTATAAAGACAATACTGAACTATGACATGTTCATCAGCTGAAGATATTTCCAAACATCCATCAGATATGTACCCCTTTTTCACCAGGAGGACTGCTCCAGAGTTTGCCAGATGATTCAGATGGAGACCAGGGCCCGTATTCACAAAGCTTCTTAAGCCTAAAAGCTCCTAGTGACAAAATTCTAAGAAAAATCTTAGAATTATGGCATTTTCTTAGAATTTGCCCTTAAATTTAGGATTAAATCTTAGTAAAGATAAAAATGATTCACAAAACCTTTTAGCCCTAAAAACAGCTCCTAAGGTAAAATTTGTTAAGTGTAGAGAAGAGAACTTTTAAGAGGTTTAAGAGTTTCTATAGCAGAGGACAAAATGGCGGAAGGAAGAAATAATCTCCCAACACTTGAACGTAAAGCTAAAAGTAAGCACTGCTTTTCTATCCATTTTGGTTTTCTTGTTGTTTTACTTCCTTTCATCTCTCTTAGATTGTTGGCTACATACCATACAAAAGTGCAAATTAAACAGACTGTCCCACAATCATGTAAATTGTAAAAGCTGAGACATTTTGTTCCCATCAATCTAAAATGGATTACAAGTAATAAAATCAGTACAGTAAATAAATATGAGAACTTAAATATAGTAACTACTGTGTGGAAATTGGTTGCTTCAAAAGTTGACACATACTCAACATTTGGCTGTTTAATTATCTTTAAGACATTTAGCCTAGAAAATGTTTGTTATTAAATTCATGTTAAAATAAATAAATAAACGTACAGTATGTCAGATTCTCATCTCCACATGTGTTGGAGACCAGCCCATGCACTTAGCGCTCCAAGATTTATGTAAACGACTCTATTCAGATAAAAGTAAATGCTAATTGCTGTGTTGTTTGAGGGGAGAGATGTGCTGATGCATGCCATTGTCCAACAGGAACAGCTTGAAAGAAGAAACAAACAACAACAAAAAAAGTTTAATAGTTGCATGTAAATATTTTTATATGCACGTAAGAAGCTTTCCCCAAAAATATGACTCGTCGCACGAATCCACACAAAGCGCTCCATTTAAAAAATAATAATAATAATCATCATCATGCTTTTTTGCTGTTTGTGTTCAGAATGTAATAATTATTTGACCACGAATGGCAGGAATGTGGTTGTGAATTTATGACTGAAGCTGCTCACATTGCTGTACGCTTCCAATTAAAAAAAAAAGCAACATTTATTCATCGAGTATATATTTGTTCTATGTTGTTTTTCTGGGATATTCTTTGTACATTTTGCCTGCTTTGGAAAAAAGTTGCCAATCTTTGTGATCTGAGTATATCGTTACTGATATAAAGACGCTCATATCGGCAGCGTTTTGATCAAATGGGGGATGAAAAGTGCAAAGTGAAAGTGTGCACCAATGAGCGCAGCTTTATTTCCATAGTACTCGGATCACAGAGCACAATGCATGTTGTCTGTGAATGGATGAAATGTGGGGGGGGGGTGAGAGAGTGACGCTCGGTGTCAAAATAAGAGTCGCATATGTGAAGCATGATACTCGGCGCTCGTAAACTAATACTTGCTCGGTTTCCGAATAAAAAATTGTAAAAAATCTTTGCTCGGTTAAACCTCGTAAACCACGTTACTCGCAATCCGAGGTTTCACTGTATTTGGACTGACTTTAAAAGAGCAGTGCATGCAAGAAGGCTCAGGAATCTTATAAATCTAGAATTTTTTTTTACAAAAAGAACCTGTAAAATAATACTGTACCTAGCCAACGTCTTTTTAGATTTTTGCCTACCCAGCTTTATTGTATACGTTTTTTTTTGTTTTTTTTTTCAAACTTACTCAAAATTATATTGGACGCCTCATATTTAAATATGTATATGAGGTCATTTGCATTGACCATTTATGGACATTTGTGGTCGGTAACGGGCTGCACATTTTCAAGAGTAGTGTGATTTATAAGGTGCAAATTGTGTGCAAGTGCATACAAAAAAAAAAGAGTGTTAATTTTGTATGTGTGAGTGTGTGGGTGTGTGAGTGAGTGCACGCTTTTCCCTTTCAAATCCATGCAAGGTTTTCTAAATGAGGCCCCAGGTGTTTTGGATTGTACTCTTGATTGGCTTGTCATTATATACTCTCTTGTGCGTCTATGTCTTGGCAAAGTGTTTTGCGCTGAACCAAATATATTTAAATTGCTGTTCTTGTCTTATTTCAAGCTTAGTTGTTTTCTGCCTCATTTTGTGTTTTTGGCTTTCTTTTAATAAAATCCACCGCGCATGAATCCACACCCACCTGCTGAGTTCCCCACTGTAACTCTAATTCATTAAGCGGTTTGTTCCTACTATTACCAGGTTATTTGTTATTGGTTAAATAATTTATTTCAAAATACTCATAGTCATTTTAATTTAATTCCAGAGTTATAATGTAGGAAATTAAAACTGCTTTTTTTCTAAGAGCTTTTTTTTTCCCAAAAAAATGTTAGCATGTAAAAGTAGTCATGTGACTAATTTATGGTTTATGATGGCTCTGTTAGACTTTGTGAATAATAAAACTTTCTTAACTATGTCTTAATCACGTAGCAGATGATCTTATATGGTGTCAAGACAGGTGATGTGCAGTAATATAAGATGTTGTGTTATATTTACCAGTAATTGTCGTACTAATGGAAGAAATGCTTGATGCCATGACAGCTTATGTCACATGCTAATGGGTAAAGCCTGCTCAAGTAATTATATGCTTCAGAACAGGTTTGGTGACACACAGTGCGAATCCTGCAATAACAAATGACATATTTACCATAACTACTATAACATTATTTTTTGATTGATCAATCAAGGTTAACGCCTCGGTATGAAGAAAATAATTATTTATTTATTTTTTGCTACACCACCGCTGAATTCTTAAACTGTCCTAACAATGTAAAGCAATGTACAATAGTTGCAAAGATATTATTATACCAAAAATTTTGTAGGGTTCAAGTACCTTGTTACCAAATGTTGCATAATATTGCTGGTACACAGAACCATACAAATCCTTACCAAACCTCACTTTCTCAATTCCTATAGTTAAATTTGCTGAGATTTAGCGAAACAAACAAAAACAAATCCTGCTGGGCTAACGGCAGGAGAATCCCCTCCATGTTCCTGTCACAACATGTCTCCTCTTTGTCTGAAATAAGTGGCTCCAAAGTGCAGCCACAAGCGATGAAGCCTTTGTACTGATACTTATCCAATTTGTGACCGTACAAGTGGATGTGGCTCATGCCGCCAACGAGCAGAACAAGAATCTGTGATTCCTGGAGTCAAGACTGCATGATAAATGGGGATTGACATTCCTTTTTTGACACACACTTTTCACCCTGCAAGGCCTGTGGGGTCGGGAGAGTCGGAGAGCTAATAGAAGGACCGGTAATCCCGGCCGTACTCCGAGAGCTCACGGACAAACAACGCTTCTGCTGCACACATTAGTGTTATCTGTCTTGCTGAGATAAGTGGGTGAGAGGAGCAAGAAAATGGATGTAGTGGCACTGTTTGGATTTATGTTTCTAATTTGAAGCATTTTTATCAGTACAGATATACAGTAGGTCGAACAAACCATGTAAGCCTCATGAGCGGAACTTGTTCAGATAACATTGCATGCTTTCTTTAAAAAATAGTGAAAGAAAAATGTTTGAAAAAAAAATCCTGCTTCAATGCTTTATGTTTACATTCAACTCAAATTTCAACACTAAAACTATCAAGTCTGAACACTGGTGCATTGTGGAAAAATAGTTTGAACACCAGTTGAGCTCATCAATATGAACTAATATAAAAATGTGTGTGTGTGTGTGTGTGTGTGTGTGTGTGTGGAAGTGCTGAAT
>QMIH01000340.1:321805-372220 GCA_003987875.1 Clarias batrachus | reverse complement strand
ATCTGGAAAAAGGCTTGTCTGTAGAAGAAAAGGTGAGCGCTACCATCAGTCCTGTGTCATGCCAACAGTAAAGCATCCTGAGACCATTCATGTGTGGGGTTGCTTCTCATCCAAGGGAGTGGGCTCACTCACAATTTTGCCAAAAAACACAGCCATGAATAAAGAATGGTACCAAAACACCCTCCAACAGCAACTTCTTCCAACAATCCAACAACAGTTTGGTGAAGAACAATGCATTTTCCAGCACGATGGAGCACCGTGCCATAAGGCAAAAGTGATAACTAAGTGGCTCGGGAACCAAAACATTGAAATTTTGGGTCCATGGCCTGGAAACTTCCCAGATCTTAATCCCATTGAGAACTTGTGGTCAATCCTCAAGAAGCGAGTGGACAAACAAAAACCCACTAATTCTGACAAACTCCAAGAAGTGATTATGAAAGAATGGGTTGCTATCAGTCAGGATTTGGCCCAGAAGTTGATTGAGAGCAGCCCAGTCGAATTGCAGAGGTCCTGAAAAAGAAGCGCCAACACTGCAAATACTGACTCTTTGCATAAATGTCATGTAATTGTCGATAAAAGCCTTTGAAACGTATGAAGTGCTTGTAATTATATTTCAGTACATCACAGAAACAACTGAAACAAAGATCTAAAAGCAGTTTAGCAGCAAACTTTGAGAAAACTAATATTTGTGTCATTCTCAAAACTTTTGGCCACGACTGTATATTTGGAGACAGACATTTGAGAAAGTTCAAGCTGCTTGTGTGACTTTACTGTATAAAGCATAAAAAAAAAACACAGTCGCGTAGTTATTTTAAGTTTACAATGTTGGAATGTTCCACGGATCTCTTTGACTGTAAATGCATGTTTGTTTGTTTTTTTCACTCGTGACCTGTTATGTTGGATGATTAAAAAAAAATAGATTCTAATATTCTTCAGCACTTTTTATTTCCCTGAAAAAATAATAATAAGGAGTTACATTTCTTTAGCTTTTTTATGCTTCACTGTGACTGTGTGTGTGAGTGTGAGAGAGAAAAAGCAACCACATTCCACCTACCTAGCTGCAGCTTCCCATAGGATTGTACATAAAAAAAACATTCACCAGCAGTTGCGAATAGAAAATAAGTATGAAGTCAACCATTTTGTTTGCTTTTATAGCACCTCAAAAACCTATAACATTTCTTTACAGATTCGTATTAGTATTTGCAATTGACCTTCCTTACAGTAAATAATCCGGAGGCTTGTGTTGATTGTATGGTTAAAGTGTCTTGTCATGATTAAAAGATTACATGTCAGATCATGCGGCAGTACAACACTTCAACACCGGGCTTTGAAAATTGACAACAAAGTGCATTGGAAATTGCTGTTACCTTGAATGTTTACAGTAAGGGACCTTGCAGAGGTCTTGCTGTGAAAAACATAGTCTTGGAAAAGGGTCGGACAGAGTCATGATCGATTTAGAATAGACTGCAGCCAATACTGTAGCAGAGATTCTAAGCAAGTCTTATTGATGGTGCATACTGCACATTCATTCATTTCTTTATTCATTCATTTCTTCATTCTCCATTGCAGGTCCATTTGTGCAGCAGATCCGCAGTCTGCCGTGTGGTCTCTGTCCATTGCTATGTCCCTTGCCCATCTAGCTTCTGCTAGAGATGTACATCAATCAAAGTCCAACCCACAAAATGTAGTGAAACAGGTGTATAGGCAGAATTCTAACCCTTTTTGTATTTCAATTCATTCTATAGTTGTTATAGAAACTTAATACAGCAGTTCATGTATCAATTTTAACAATACTGTATAGATTTATCCATAATTTATACATAATACAAATACAGTTCAGTAAGTTTTTAAAAAGCTATTAAGACCTGTTTTTTTTTTTTTACTACTTACCTACTTAATCGGCTGAATCCTCTCACACACGCATAGCTGGCTGTGCAGAACACTGAGCTCTAAAAGTTGGTAGTTTAGCACTTTATGCTCCACGGCAGACGAGTTGTGGCTTAATTTGCACAGCACACCACTGCCTAATGATGGATGACAGCACTTCTGCATTGACAGGAGGCCTGGGAAAGTTTAGATTCTCACTACCTTGCTTTTTACCTCATGTTTTTTTTCTTCTTCTTCTTCTTCAGTATGCCTGAGCAGTTCATTGCATGTTCATTCAGCAGTGTTTTCCTTACTTTTTGGAAGAATTGGATAAATTATCAACAAGATTGAGGTTGAGCGAGCATACCAGCAGAATTAGTGCGTATAAGCTTAGATGAGATATATACTTATCCAGCCATCTATGTTTTTAAATGCTAAAGTCAGCTTGTGCTAGCTAACTTGCTGCCCCTGGGATATATTTTTTCCCCGGGGTATATTTTCCGGAAATATGGTGTCCTATGCGGACGACACCCAGCTCTATATTTCTTCCAAGCCTGCTTCTGACCTTCCTCCATCTTCTCTTTCAAACTGTTTAGCTGAAATGGTTCTCAAATAATCTTCTCAAACTTAACAGTAGTAAAACTGAAATACTCCTCRTGGGCACTAAMAATACTCYWYYGAAGACCARTAGTTTTTCGTTAAGTATTGATGGTTCCACAATCTCCCCTTCAACACAAGGATAACACCCAGGCGTTTAACTTGACAACACTCTATCCTTTGAATCACACATCAACAATATCACCAGGACAGCGTACTACCACATCCGAAACATTAACCGTCTCCGCCCGGCCCTCTCAATGAGGAGCGCTGCTATTTTGGTACACGCTCTCGTCACCACACGCATAGATTATTGGTCTTCCCCTTAAACTCCTACACAAGCTGCAGTTAGTACAGAACTCAGCCGCTAGAATACTAACTAGAACTCCTACAATGGACCACATCACTCCTGTTCTTCAACAACTACACTGGCTTCCCGTCCAACAGCGCATGCATTATAAAATTCTGCTTCTCGTTTATAAAGCATTACATAACCTGGCTCCGTCATATTTAACTAATCTTCTCTTAACCTACACTCCTTCTAGAAATCTGAGATCATTATCATCATTAAACCTGGTTCTTCCTCGTATCCCATGGTTTGGCAACCATGGGATCTCGAGCTTTTAGCTACGCTGCCCCCTACCTGTGGAACCTACTACCTTCCGATATCCGTAACAGTAACTCTATCACTGTTTCTAAATCCCGTTTGAAAACACATCTATTCAGGCAGACATATCTTTAACACTATTGTGTGCATATTGTTTTTTATTTATTTATTTATTTATTTATTTATTTATTTCCATGTTTGTATGTTGTTTTTTATGGTATGTAAGGTGTCCTTGAGTGTCATGAAAGGCGCCTACAAATAAAATGTATTATTATTATTATTATTTATTAATCCATTTTGGCTGAATCCAGGATACAATGAAGTTTTTTGAAACACGTACTGTATATGGATGGATATGAATGACACTCTACATGCAATTAAAAGAAACCCCAAACAAGGAATACCTTTAACTATCTTACTGTGTGGAAAATGTGTCGCTCATATATGGGGCATTCAAGTTAATGTGGAATGTGTGATGAGATTTCTGGGGAAGGAAGGCTTAAAACCAATTTACAACAAAGTATGGTAATGAGTCTCTTAGCCACAGTAAAGTATTTGAATGATGCAAAAGTTATAAAGAAAGCCAAATGCCTATGAATGATCATCCTGGCCGAGGCGGTTCAGAGTCCACTGCAGTCATTCCCGTGAACATTCAATGAGTGGAAAGCCTTATTGTTGAAAACCGACGGATAATGTGTCACCTGCTTGAAGAAATGATGCATCTGACTGGGGGAACTGCACACACAATCATTCACCAACACCACTTGCACGTTACAGGAATTCGGCTGTACTACCCAAACGGTCCCGACCTCGCTCCAAACCATTTCCACATGTTAGTGACGTTAAAGAAGTTCGGACATGAATCAAGACAATGGCTCAGCCGTACTGAGAGAACTTTTTACCTTGATGGTAACTAAGCACGAGTGGAACACTGGGATCAATGCATTAGCGTAGCAGGGGATTATATAGAGAAATAAAGAGAGTTTTTACTCTCATAACAGTGTCCTCTTATTCAGCACAATCAAACGTCCTGGCTTGACTTGGACACAACTCGTAGAATGTTCATGCAATTATCTGAGCGTAATCTAGAGCGAAATTTCTGAAATGTCGTGACTTGTGCTATGAAAGCTGCAGCTTCGTAAATCATCCAAATCTTGCATGATGTACAGTATACAAAAGCAGAGTGAACCGAGTGCTTAATTAGTTAGCCTGTAATTGCTTCATCTTACAAATAGACTTGCCTCAAAAAAAAAAAAAAATCACAGTTTAATTAAAGCAAACATGCAACTGCTTTTAATTGAGTGCTGGCAAACAGCTATTGTTAATCATCTGCTAATCACACACAAAAGCCCATTTCAGAGCTCAGAGGGCTGCAGGAAGCAGGAAGCATGCTCTAGAAACATTAAACGCCTTTTAATTCACTGCCTCTGAGGGATGGCTTTATGTACAGAGTATAATTATGGGACTACAAGGATTTAGGTAATCCTGTTGGTTTATGGAGGAATATACCAATAGGCAAATTATTTGATTAGTTTTTACACCAAGCATTTTTTTGTTTGTTTGTTTTTTACGGTTTAAATCCTTGTCCAAGATGCAGGTTTAAGATATAAAATATTAAGGAAAAATCATTACAAATAACTTATAACAAAAACAAATGACGTATCAGGATTTATCGGCAAAAGCCCTTGGTTAGTTGATATCCAAAAATGATAGTCTTGGCCAGTCCAAGTCGTTGGTCAAGGTCAAATCCCAGTCAGACAGAGGTATCACAAGGAAATCCATAATCATTATTCACAAAGCAGGCAGAGGTCAAACCAAAAACAACTCCACATGAGAAAGCACTTTCATGTGCCCCCCACCCGATTTCTTCCTTCTGACTAGATTTCTTCAGAAATAATATCCATTTAAATCAGTAGTTAACGTCGCTAGCATACAATCTATGTTTCCTCATATGAGAAGCTGTTCCCTCAAAAGGTCTTAGATGTTCTGGTTGTGTAACATTTAATATCAACATTTCTCACAAAAACCCTGTGATTACTGGGAGTTTCTGTTTTCTGTTTGGTCAAAAAGTCACAAATTGTAGAAGACAAACAGGAAATCAGGAGCAGGAAGTACTGTTATAGGAAAAGAAAATGTCCTTAAAAAGAAATAAATAAATAAATAATAATAATAATAATAATAATAATAATAATAATAATAATAATAATAAATAAATAACTCTTTTTTTAATTCAATTCTTTAGAGTAAAATATTACACTGAGTGTTTTTTTATTATTATTATTCAGCACTTTATACCACATAAGGGGACCTTCACAGAAAATTACTTTTAGATGAAGTTACAGTCACCTTTTGTTCTTAAAACATTTGATATTTACTGTACTTATCAAAAGTATTGAAAGTGTATATATATATATTTTATGAAATGTACTTGCTTAAAAGTAAAAGCAAAGAAAATAAATGCAATTATATAATAACATTAATGTTTCGTGTTCACTAAATTTCTCACTCACTCATGGTTTCTACAGCTTTATCCCATATCCAGAGTCACTGGGGGACTGGAGCCTATCCTAGGACACTCAGGGCATGAGGCAGGGTACACCCTAGACTGTGCCAAACCATCGAAGGGCATACACATGCAGTTTCAGCCTTTATTCCTGTAGGTTTCCTACCAATAATAGATGATAAAAGAATTGTCTAACCTATCATAATACAAAAGGCTGGATTTCTTCTCATCGTCATCTTTATTGCTTTATCCTGTGTACAGGGTTGCAGGAGCCTGGATCCTATCTCAGGAGAACATCCATCGCAGGGCACACAAACACACATACAAACACTCACTCACACACTATGGGCGATTTGGGAACACCAACCAGGCTAATCTGCATGTCTTTGGACTGTGGGAGGAAACCGGAGTACCCGGAGGAAAAACACAAAGCACGGGGAGAACATGCAAACTCCATGCACACAAAGACGGAAATTGAACCCAGCCCTAGGAGGTGGAAGGTGCTAACCCCTAAGCCATCGTGCCGCCTCATTACAAACACTGCTTTTTATTTATTTATTTGGCTTACAGCAGCTAACTACTGACACTAACCTAGCTTTTTTTAGCTGTGTTTTACCTTTTCTATCCCTAAATATTCAAGATGCCACTGTGATTTTTATCTTATATCTTTTTCTCCTTAATTTTCTTATCATGCTTGATAAGGTCTCAACCAGGAATGTTTCTAGTCTGATTGGCCTTGAAAGGGCACTTTCTCAAAGGGAGCTCATTTAAAGCTACAGACACTGAAACTGGGCATTTGAACACCTATTGAAACATAAGGAAAATCAAACATGATCCGAGTTGAATTTCTGCTGAAACATTAACACATTTTGGAGACCTGTAAGGCTTATGCAACCTTGATTAAAAAGATGTATGATATGTGACCTTTAAGACATTCTGCTGACTAATGCTTGTTGCTTTGTTACATAAAATATTATTGATTACATAGAATAGGATTTGGCTTGTTTGTGAAAGTCTGTTACTTAAAGCCCGAGTCCTGAAAAGGTAATAAAAAGATACTGCTGTTTCCACGTTAAATATCAGAAATGGCATATTGCATTTTTTTTTTACACTTGCTAAAAGGATGCCCATGTAGTCACTGTTCCGCAGGTCATTTTATGGATTTATAAAATGATCACAAAGTACCGGAAATGACCTGCTTCTCATTGGAAAAAGCTTTTCAGTTAAATCTGGATGCATTTACAGTATCTTGCAACAATAATATCTATCTTGTTTTGCACTCTCTTTATTTTAAATGCATTCTGTTTTATCTGCAGGACACAACAAGGCCTTTCCGAGCCATTGTTTACACATGAAATATGAAGCGACATGACAGGACCAGGGTTTAAAAAAACAACAGCCATGACAAATGAGGAAATGCTCCAAACTCTGGACTATGGACTGGAAAGAAAAAAGAAGTGAGTGTAAAACAAACACTCTGACAATGCTAAGATACCATGATGTTATTGGTGCTAATAATACCGATATGTCTTAATTCTAGCCTTGATGAAACCCACTAGGATACATCAGCTGTAAGCATTTGTGTAAAATCAAATGCAGGTCTTCTGGGTTATTCAAGATTACAGTACATTTTCTATAAACTTGTAAAAATGAGTAGGCTATTTTTACGAATGTGAATTTTAACGAATGTGAATCTAATGTTCCATCACATCCTCAAGGTGTCCCAAGATTATTTAAACTTTGTGACATGGTCCGTTATCCTTTGGTCATAAAGAATGGTGATGGTGTTCCAAGAAAAATAGAAAAATCTCCCTATCTCCATTACACCACCACCAACAGCCTGAACCACAGATAGAAAGGACCCATCCTGCCTTGTTTTTAGTTGTTTACATCAAATTCTGACCCTTTCTCCTAAAGACCTGCAGGCAACCTTTTTCCAGTCCTCTGTTTGCCAATTTTGGTGAATTGTTGGCTCAATATCCTGTTCGTAGCTGACATCATGAAATGGCACCATGGTGTTCTTCTGCTGCATACATTGATTGTAACAAGATGTTGACTGAGTTACTGCTACCTTTCAATCAGCTTGAACCAGGCTGCCCATTCTCCTCTGACATCCTTGGTCAAAATACGGTTTCGGTAAACCCCTGGAATTTTCTTCTATTCTAGCCATTCATTTTTTTTACAGTACATTTTACCCATGTCACCAGTGTCACAATGGAGCATAGCCTGTTTTAAGGTTTGCTCCTACATCTGTGTCTGAACAAACACAATCTTAAATCAAGACTACAGACTCTTGCCTCGTTCACACCTGCAACCTTTTCCATAAATTTAACACTGCGCATCCATTTAGAGGTCATGTGTGAATAGCTGCCATTTTCCAAATGCCTTTAAATAATCTCCGGCAGTTTGACGGCCCGAGACACATCGTAACATTTTCCGTAGCAGCTTCATACTGACCGTTATGGAAGGACATTTCTGTAATATTTATGGTTAGTGTGGCAATATTATATTAGAATAGGCTACTTGCTTGCATAATGACATTCTGTCTGGGTGTGTGAACCAATTGCACAAAAAAAAAGCTCTTAATGATCCAGTTTAAAATTTTAAGAAGCGTAAAGGTGATGCCCCTTTCTTTAAAAGATTTACAGCCATATAATTACTGCTGGATTAAACATTTATTTATGTTGTAAACTGGAGCTTTAAGAACAGCTTATAGCAGCAGATTGTTCTGAGTGTACTAATATGGCACCAGGTTCCGCACCCTGGCTTCAACTACTATAGACTTTTGAATATGATTGGCACCGCTGAGCAAAAACGTATCTGTATAAAAATTGATTTTTCAGACCTGCTGGTATTTAAAAATAAATAAATAAATAAATAAATAAATAAATAAATAAATAAATGCGATTGATACCTTCAGACAAAATCAAGAATTTAACTATGTTCTTGGAATGACCATTCTACAGTTAGATTATGCCCATTTCATTTTCCAGTTGTTCTAACCATTTCAATTTGGTCTGCGGTGTTCTACAGAAGTACAAGTTTCACCTGCATTGTAAAATCCTCTGTGATTTATTTCTTTTATTTCTGCCTTATATTCCTGGCTCTAGCTGTGATTTTCAGAATATCCGCAGGCCTGTGGGAGGCTGTTACAGTTTTATTGACCTAAACCGAGGTCAGCGAAGTGCATCGCCTCCAAGTTTCTTGCCTCCCCTTCAGATCTAATTCACAACCCTTTCGCCTCCTTCTCGAGTTTATTAGATGAAAGACAGTAGCTTTTATTGCTGGGTTACAAAATCATAACAATGACGGATCAATCGTATATAATGAGCGGCGCATGCCATCACTTCTTCCACCAATAAATATTTGCCCGTTATTGGAGATTGTGTTTACAGAGTGCATTGATATACAGTTCCTTCGAAAAGCATAAGCATTTTTCAAGTATGAAGAAATAAGCATTCGTTATACAATGTAGTAGTTGTATAGTGAAAAGCTATGAATTACAGTAGGTGGAATTTAATGTTAGCTTATTTTTATTGTTATATTTTTTTTTATTATTATAATATGTATAAATGTAAATTTTAAGTCTAAAGGAGGTGTCAGAATTTATGGAAGAATGTATACCTTTATTATTCTTATTTGTATGAATTGTTTTTGGAGTTTAATACAAACGCTTGAAAATATTCTAACTATTTTGTATTTTTTATGTTTTTTGTTATTAGTTTATTTAGTATTTTGACTGAAATTTTTTTTTCTGGATAAGGAAATATTTTTCTAATAATCTCAGAGATGCCAATTTGCATATTATTTTTTTATAATAATCTATTTAAATAAGAGTTTTTTTCTGTGCATTGATAAAAACTCGCTCTTTCAATGCTATCTTTATACTTCATACACTGAATGACCCGAAAAACATTTGTATGTGTGTGTGTCTGTCTGTTTGTATGTCTGTCCAGCCAGATTATTTCACATTATTAAGCGTCTTTCCTTTACTCATTCAGTCCTTTTCCCTCGAGGTGATTGTATAAGTGAAACTCGACAGAGCCACTTAACACGAGAGTTTGGCGTGTATACACAGAGTATGTGGAACAGAAACAATGGTAATGCACCTACAAGCTGGTAAAATGTGTAATCCAATACACATACACACAACAGCCTGATTCATTACGGATTTCTCCAAAGAAATGGGATGTACACTATGAAAACTGAAACCTTGTGACATAAATTTTGCGACATGCTAATTTTTATTCTTTATAGTTACAATTGACATGAAACAATGTTGTTGTTGTTGTTGTTGTTGTTGTTTTTTTTCACCAGCAGCTTGTCTTTGTTCCTTATAAACCAGAAAGCCTAAACCACCAACCTGTGAGTGTTACAAAGAGCTAACAATGGAGCAACACCTTTTGTGCATTTGTTTATTGTTAGTCTTACAGTAGATTGTTTGCAATTTACTGTATGTCCCTGTAAATGAGCTGTTACTGCAAGTGTATTAGCATAAATGTGTGATTTTCAGCGACACTACTGTCAGCGCTGTATAATTTTAACAACATCTGAATAGAGAATTAAAACGTATGATGTCTACTTGAAATTATGAACATGATATAATTATTCATATGAAATTATTCATAGAATTTCAGCCTCTCTCCTTCCTGTCATACACACAATACACGATGCACAATTGTAAAAAAAAAAAAAAAAAGATCTAATGACAAATCACATGAGGTCAGGGCCTCTTTGTACAGCTGCAAGAACTGTGGCATCTCTACATCCAAGTGCACGTCCTTTTGTCCACTCTATGTGAAGAAAATCCTTTCAAGACAACCCTCGGCTTAGGGCAAGTAGAATGACTTTGCCATTAGTGTTGCCACGCTGCACTTCAAACAGAGCTCGGAGATTGAGCTGCCAGGGTGGATAAAGCATGGGGTGTTCATCAGATTCCTCTTCTGCTTGTCACACATCATTTTCACCAGAAAATAGAAGCTGTACAAGGCATCTAAAATATTGCATATGCAATATATCGGAGCCTAATGGAAGTGCGAAGTGTCTCTATTTATTGTATAGGGCCATGATGCTATAGCCACAATAACAGAGAACTACATTCGACTACACCCAACTGTTTTTGATTATGACACAGTGTGTACGTGTACATCTGGATCTTGAAGTGTCTGACGGCTTGAGGGATGAAACTGTTATGCACAGTGACTATGTGGATGCAAATGTTATGTACCTTTTTTTTGCTGATGGCTTTCTGGATCCAGCATGTGGTATGTAAATGAGTATGATGGAGGAAAAAGAAAATAAAGTAGAGATGCCCCTAGGCTTTTTTTTTTTTTGCAATGGAGTAAGTGTTGAGAGACCAATTAAGGTTTGCTATGGAGCAAAGATCAGTTAAACTCCACCACTACGAAGATGATGATGGCAGCTGTACATCTGTAGCTGGTCTGCACAGCATCTGAACATTCTGCCAGCAATGTGTTCTAGTCCAGCAACGTTTCATGGGCAGGTGATGGTGTCCTGTAGTTGATGTTGGCTTGGATGCCCTGCCACATGACCTATTTGATTGCAAGCCAATCTAGATAAATGGTGGCATCCAAAATTCTGTCACCACGCCAGCTTTCTGTGAAAACAAAGATGTAGCTGTCTTTAGACTCTGACGCTGAGTAGTCTACTGTAGTCATACTGTATGTTGTCTAATTTATTGTCTAGTGCAGACATTGGAGAACAGGAGGGACAGGAGACAGTCAACTAGGGTGGATTTTTAGTCTAGCATGGACCTCCTCCATGGAACCGATATTTTTGTTCTATATTGTAGCAGTGTCTAGAAGATCACTGACCATGTGCAGTAAGAATGAGAAGAATTCAGACTATGACACAAATTAGCACCATGTTCAAGGTGTCTGAAATGTGTACTTGCTAAATGTCACTACGGTTTATTGAGTTTGGGGTCCAAAAATATATTGGTAGGTGTCATGTCTACAGTAAATTGTCTCTAGTGTGGACGTGAGGACTGTCATCCTATTCATGGATGGTCTCCCTGCTTTGCTCCAGGTTTTCCTGAGAAATTAAATGTGCTTTGTGGGAGGCAGAAATGTCACTTTATAGTGAACATGGAAGAAGACTGAGCCAGAATGTTGTGTGAAGGAATGTGTAAAGAGAAGCTGAGGTGAAGTCATCCAGGTTGCCTTGCTTAAAATTTTTAATGTCCAAAATCAGAAGGAAATTCTGTACATAAGAACTGAAATTTTGCAAGAAATTTGCCTCGGCATTTCTACATACGCGCACCAAACCGAATGCTGGCCAAGTAACACGTATGTCCGGCAGCCATTTAAAACCTGTTTGCATAATTGTGAAGCCTAGCGAAGTGAGTTCACGTATTTTAATTAGAATTTCTTTTGCACTGTGTATAAGATTTAGAGAAGACATAGCACCATGGGTCCCAATAATGTTAACAAGAAGAAAACGGAGCCACTTTCAGTTTAGTTTTTAAAGCAGCTGGTGCAAAGAGGAATCATAAATTAAGGTTAAGCGAGTTTAATGTCTATTTATTTCATATTTTACTTCATTTGCATGTTTTATCAAAATGTTTTGATTGTTTTTATATGCACTGATTTTAGTGTTGGAAATTGGTAATATTGGTAATATTTCTGGGTGGCGGGAATGGATTATCTGCATTTAATATGGGAAACTATGTTTCGCGATATGAAATTTCTCCTTAAGAGCCACTTCCAGAATGGAATGAATTTGTATGCCGAGGTACCACTGGATACTGTTTTGTGATCTTTACATGTGAATCTCTCAGTAGTGATTCTAAGAATTTCCCATTATCCAGAACAAATGATGAAGAACGTAAGTTAATGAAGTTCTTCTGAGATGTTTTCTTCATAATTACCATGTTAGATACTCATGGACTGGGAAAAAAAAAAGCCTAAACAATAAGGGCTGGTGTGGTTTGACAGGTAAGCAGTAAGCGGTAAATAACTATTTACTTCCCACACTAATGTTTATCCCTAGAATGTTGCCTTGTGGAAGAGCAGGAGGTGATCTTAACAGCCGTTGTTTTGTTTTCCAGTGCATGAAAGGGAAGAGACGAGGTCATCAGCCCCCTGCTGCATCTGCCGCCTCTGTAATTATTCGTGCATCTGAGTGGAATGCAGCTTGACATTTTTCTATTCCCTCTGCACGCTAGGGAAATTGGAACAAAAGCATGCATTATTGCTTACTCCTCGGCCGCCTGATGGCCCCGGACAGATGCGCCCGAGTTTGTTACCGTGCACTGCACTCTCCCTGGGATGTAGGTGAGGTCTCTGTTTCTGACCATTAGTTTATTTGAGAACACTTTAAAGGGATTCAAGAATAATGGCTTTGATGTGTCTTAGTTGAAACTTGGCATCTTCTTTTCTCTCTCTCGCTGATGCACTTGTTTATGGGAACTAATGAAACTATTCATAGCTATACTTGTTTTGCAGCTATATGTATCTTATATTTTCAATTTTTTTTAATCAAAAAGTGGTTGTGGACAAATGTAAACAATGTGTCACACTTAATTTATCCAAAAGCTTTAAATCTGACAACTGATAATGTGATAATCTCCTACTTTTTTTATGCATTCAAAGACAAAATAACAAATTCAAAACCAAATTAACAAAACCCAAAACAAAATAACAAAACCCGAAACTAATTGTTAATTTGTTTTTGAATTTGTTATTTTGTTTTGGGTTTTGTTAATTTGGTTTTGAATTTGTTATTTTGTTTTGGGTTTTGTTAATTTGTGTTGCACTTCTCGGCCAGTCAGATACGAACTGGAAAAGGTAGGTATAGTTTGCGAATGAAATTCTTACTGCTGATTGGACGAGATACCTCTCACTCAAGATAAACAGGAAGTAGGAAATTGTGTCTCTAACTTTGTTTCTTGTGTTCTGCTTCATTTAAAAAAAAAATTGGTGTGCAAAACTAAGAAAATAATTACATTTTTCATTAGAAAGCAAGGAAATGGAATTTATTCAACGTTACTTTGAGGACGGACATTCGTATGCCGTGATTTTGGATATGCTGATGACATATCACGGTATAAAGATTAGTTTGCAAACTGCTGTGTCTCTTTTAAAATAAAAAAATTCCACAAGAAATTTGGCAGAACGCCATATTTGAAACCACAATAAGGACAGTACATGTTTGCACATTCATACACACACGAATCTACCGCCGCTACAGTACTTCCTGTATATCTTGAGTGACAGATGTCTCGTCCAATCAGCGGTAAGAATTTCATTCGCAAACTATACCTACTTTTTCCGGTTCTTTTCTGAACGGCCGAGAGGTGCAAACCAAATGAACAAAACCGGAAAAAAAATAGCGAAAACAAAATAGCAAATTCAAAACCAAATTAACAAAACCGAAAACAAAATAACAAATTTGTTTTGGTTTTTTAAATTTTGTTTTGTGTTTTGTTATTTTGTTTTTGAATTTGTTATTTTGGTTTTGAATGTTTTATTTTGTTTTGTGTTTTGTTATTGTGGTTTTTAATTTGTTATTTTGTTTTCATTTTGTTAAGTTGTTTTGCACTTCTCGGCCACCGTAGTATTGTAATTTGGTGCTCACACAATGTAAAAATCACTCAGGATCTGGTGTCAGAAAAAGGATCTACTACTCATATACTGTAGTACATTGGGGTTGACGTGTTTTTTTTTAATAAATGCTTTTTTGGTTCTGTTTGTTTGACCAAGGAACCCAATTAATTCAGGCATGTATACATCTAATGAAGTTAAAACCAAGCACCAGAATAGGGTACTAGAAACGGGCTGGCTTGAACATTTGTGAAACTGCTGATCTGATTTTCAAATCATAACCATCTCTAGGATTTACAAAGAATGGTCTGAAAAAGAGAAAATTCAGTCTACAGCAGTTCTCTGGGGGGAGAAAAAATGCCTTGCTGCAAGAGGTCAAAGGAGAATAGCCAGATTGGTTTGAGCTGATAGAAAGGCACCAGTAACTTTAGAGAGCCCTCATTATAACCAATGTATTCCAAAGAGCACTTCTGAAGGCACAACACTTGAAGCAGATGGGCTACAGCAGCAGAAGACCACACCTGGTGTCACTCCTGGCAGAAAACTGAAGCTCACAATTTACATGAGCTCACCAAAATTGGACAAGAGAAGATTAGAAAAATGTGATCTGATGAGTCTTGATTTCTGCTGCTACATTCAGATGGTAGGATCAGAGTTTGACATCAAAAACATGAAAGCATAGCACTATCCTGCCTTGTATCAATGAATCAGGCTGCTGCTGCTGGTGCTGGTGTAATAGTGTGAGGGATACTGTCTTGGTTCACTTTGGGCCCCTTAGAACCAACTGAACATTGTTTTAAATGCCACAACCTACATGAGTATTGTTACTGCCTATGTCCATCATTTTTGACCACAAGATAACGTGCCATGTCACAAAGCTAAAATCATCTCAAACATGGCAATGTACTCAGATGGCCTCTACAATCACCAGATCTCAATCCAGTAGAGCCACATTGGGATGTGGTGGAATGGGAGATTCATACAATGGACCAAAAAATATCTGAAGCAATTGTGTAATGCTTTAAAATCTCTAAAGCATGTAACTGGGACCTTGTTGAATCTTTTCCCATGAAGAATTAAGGCAGTTCTAACGATAGAAGTGGTCCCAGACCAGTACTAGAAAGCTGTACCTAATGAAGTGCACCTTGTTAGTACTTTGCTGGTGAGTGTACATGAATTTAGTAGCATCAGCACAGAGCAGCAGGTTTTCCCACTGTGAAAAAACACCAAAAGTGTGTGAGACTTTTCACTTATGTTCACATGCATTTCATTTTTCACACTTTCATATTCAATATTCATATATTGTCTGTGGGAGCACACAAAATCAGACCTCTTTCTGATGAGTCAGCTATAAATACTCCAAGCACCAGTACGACACCCCGCCACTGTTTTCTTGAAAAAGTTAAAAGACATAATATTGGTGTAATCCGGTTGAAATTACATTCATTTACAGCTGTATGAGGCCATAAATCAAAAGTGCTGAACAGATCAACAATACAATAAATTAAATTGACATTCAAATGATTTTACAAGTTATACACCAGTTGGAACATTAAAATAGTAAGGGTAAAGGCAGTATTATCCAAAGAGGAAAATACATGTAAATACTTACAGTAACATTAAAATATTTGAAATGAGTTAAGTTGTGTAGCATTTTATATTCATAGAAAAGAAATATTCATAAATTAAACGAGAATTGCACATTGTCTCTTTTTTCCTTTTCTTCTCTCTGTCTTTTGTATCAATAATGAGTCTTTTGACTGTACTTCCTCCCTTCATGATAATAATAATAATAATAATAATAATAATAATAATAATAATAATAATTATTATTATTATTATTATTATTACTATTATAATAATAATAATAATTATTATTATTATTACATTCTCTCTCTCTCTCTCTCTCTCTCTCTCTCTCTCTCTTTCTCTCTCTAGCTGATCCAGTTTGGTGGACTTTTCTTTCTTACAGTTTATTATAAAACATTTTGATTTTCCTACTTTTCCTTTGTTCCTGCATGGCCCAAATTCCCTCGTGGCCCTCATACATTTTCTTTGTTCCACGGCTCCTGCATGACCATGTGTTACAGTAACTATATTGTAAATAGTGATTAGTTACTTTAAAAAGTAATGTCCCCCAGCACTGGTCACAAACTTCTTCTGGGGAAAGGATAAACTCTTTCTCACTGTCCAGAACCATCTGAAGAGCTTCGTCGTCTGTAAAGCATCCTGTCTTCCAAATGCGCAGAAAACGTACTGAATCTGTGTGGAAATGTGATGTTTTCATGGGTATGTAGTATGTACAATAGATTACCCAGACTGCTTTTCCTGTTAATAGCATAAACTGAGAATGTTTGTTTTTGATTTAAATTTTTTTAGTTAATTTTAGAAAAAAATATTTTTGCTGAGATGTCTTAAAGTGCACCCTGATTATTTTCTTTATTTTACAAAAGTTCAATGTTTTGTGGATATTGTGAGTGCACATCAATAAAAGTAGACCCTTTACAGATTCAAATGTTTTTTAAATCAAAAACAAAAAATTTTTCTGCATTTTTTTTTTCTGGTAACCGTAAAAAGATCGTAAAATGCTCCATCATCAAAAATGCAGAAAAATGCAGTCTCCTAAGGGTTTGAATTAATAATAGAACAATAAATTCACACTTAAAAGATTGGAGGCTTTTGTCTAGAAATAAGTTTAATAATCTTACATTTGGTTATTACTTGTAATCTTATATTAAGAAAGAGAGGTCATTTTAAAATATTTTAAATCCCTGTACCTGTTTCAATATCTCTTTTTGCTGTGCACAAATTTTTATATCAATGCATTCAAGTCAAACATAGACTTGTAGTACTGTAAACAGAAGTCTTGTTTTGAGACGGGCCACACCCTTAACCCTTGTACTGTTTGTTGATCGGGTCTGTGGGACACATTTTCATGTTTTATTAAAAGAAAATTGATACAATAACATTGGCCTTGGATCATTTTCTATGAAGAACATATATCAGAAAACATTTTAAATGATGACACTCCATTGACACCCTCTACACCCCCCTAGTTCCAAAAGAAGATGAGCCACAGAACAAGCTCATCAGCAGCCAGCTACTCATCTGCTGGACATCAAGTCTTCTTTTGAGCTTTTCATCCCAGATTCAATTATTAGAAAATTATTCTGGATTGAAATAATTTAGAAGAAAGGTGTGTATTTTGGAATGAGGGGAAAGGAGATGGACCAAACCCATTCACATGCCCACTTTGGGGTTCGTATCCTTGATGGAGTTTTCGGGTCCAACGGGGAATCCATAGTATCCGGGTTGGATGCAGTAACTGATGTGATGGCTCGACTGACATGGTTCAGCTTGTGTTGTGTAAAATGACCTGAAAGGGCTAAACTTCTAATAAAGTGTATATATATCAAAATCAATAGTTGCTTAAATTTTTCACTCATATTGATAATTGATCTTTTTTTTAATTACATTTTATTAAAAAAGAAAATAAAAAAATGAATATCACTTTAAACCATAAATGTCATCTAACAAAGGTGAAGGGCAAATATTAACCATATATCCTGTGTATATTGCTTGTGATCAGGATGAAGTAAACATCTATTGAGAATTTTACCAAAATGCAGTGGATCCACCAGACACTGGCTGAGTAACAAACATATGAGCACCACACAAGGGTTAACTGTAAACATTTTGATATACAATAATTTTGTTCCTCATAGAGACCATCCAGATCATTAATATTCCACTTTGGCCTGTTCCTTCTGCTGTTCATTGACTGGTTGATAAAAATAAATAAATAAATACATAAATAAATATACATATCTTTATGTATATACTGAGGATCAAAAGTGAACAGAATGGTATTCAGGTCAGACTGTGTAAGCACTTTGGTGTGTAATGCCGCTCTAATAAAACTTGAACTTTTTCTGCTATGAATTTGGCTGTTTGACCTTTTACTTCATTGAAATGGAAAGACATTTACACACATACCGAACAGAGGGATATTTTTTTTTCCCTGTGAGCCTATAATCTGCCTCCCTGTGGGCTTCAGAATTGAACAAAAGAATCTCTGACATGAGGTGCTATTTTTCTTCGCTTTAAGCATTGAGGTTTTGAGATTACTGTACCTTTTTGAATTGGTTGAGTAACTTGCTAATTATTATAAGATGTACAAATCGAGGACTTTCCTTTTAAATGCATTGCAGATGAATCAATGGCTTGAAATGAGCTCAAATCACATGGCCAAATAAAACAGTTGCGTTTCATGAAAAGTAAGTAAGTAGCTCATTACGGTTAACATATCCGGTTTTGTTTTTTGTTTTTTACTAGCATTTAATGACTTAATTAGCACACACTTCAACCACTAAGCTGCTTCTTTTGAATAAGAATAATATGATTAATCAGCACTCTTGTAAGATGTAAGATGATGAACAGGCCAATTTCCAATCTTACTGTGAAATGTCGAGATTAGATTTATTGTGGAAGGGTAATTAAAGTAAAGCCTTAATGAAGCAATTATTTTCTGAAACAGAGTTCAGCGATGTTAGCTTTGGTAAAAGCAACACGGCATAGCCCAATTAGGAAACAACTGTCTCAATGATTTACAACAATAATTTGAGATTAATTAGCATAGCAATAGGACTCGAAGACAAACTAACATAGACTAAAATCGTTTTCTAAGAAAGCTTACAAGTGGGGTTTTGTGAATGTTTACATTAACATTAAGAAAGTACAATGTAGTGTAACATATGCTGCATTTTCTAGCATTCCTATAACTGCAAGAATACTTTTAGGTTTTACCGCAATAAAGAAAATTAATTAATTGAGAAAAGATGTCTTTCCTGCATCAAAAGACTGCAGGACTGGAATCACACTATAAAATATTTTGTTTTGTGGAAAAGTTGACAATCAGTAACGATTGATGTTTCATCAGAGGAATTTGCTTTAAAAACATGATTATGATCCTATTTTTTTTCCATTTGGTAACATTTTAACATTTTCAACCGTCTCTGAAGACTACAGAGTTTTGTGAAAGAAGAAAAAAAAATCTACTTGCAGTATAGTCAGAGAAATGCTGTTATTCTACTAATCACACTACTTAAGCATTGACCTGAAAATGAAGAGAGGGATTGGGACCACCAGGATGGTGTGAAGGTCTAGTAGCTTGTTGGCCAGAGGGAAGGTAATGTAGTGGAACAGGACTGAAATTAAAGCATATGTTCCTTTTTTTTCCCCAACCCAGTTTACACCCACACACCTCACTTCTCAGGCACAAACACGATAAAAATGACTCAGTGCAGCCGTTATCCCACTAAGGCATGTGTGTCCTTCAATTTAGGGATGTAATACCCACTCTGCATGGGAGACAGAACTTTTAATGAGCTCTATGGTTCAAAGGTCAAGCATTTAGTAGTTCTTCAATATACAAAGACAACTAGAAATTTGCTTTCAACCTGTTTTATTTATTTGTTTCTTTCTTTCTTTCTTTTTATAAAAACACTTTTTGAACAAACTTTCCATTTATTTTTCATTAACATTCCTCCTGTAGGGTATTTGTTAATAAACCAGTGACCTGAGCTCGATAAGCCTGGAGCTATGGTTGACTCTGGTGCCAAGACACCCTCTGCTCCTCTATGTAGTCCAGATAGTTTATCATTCATGAAATATACTGTTTACACAAACAGGTAGATGGTCTCTGTACCTCAAAAAAGTATGTCTTAGCCAGTTAAAATAGTTAAATGTATTTACACTGTTTGACAAAAAGATTACAGCCCACAAAACATAAGATTATTATTATTATTATTATTATTATTATTATTATTATTATTATTATTATTATCCAAGTTTAGTTTTAGGAATTGATATATTGAAAGAATAAAATTCTCTGTCCATAAAAGACATTTTGCTTAGGATTTTAGTAACTTTAACTAGAAAAAGCTTACAAGTTTGGTTTGTTGTAAATCTATTTTTATTCATTTATTTTTTATGATAGGTTTGGCTAGATTCAACAATATTTAACTGGCTAAGATCATAATTTTTTGCAGTTTGAGCTCGAGCCATAGTGTGTGTGTGTGTGTGTGTGTGTATGCGCATCTATATATTTTCTGTCTCTGCTGAAAAATCCAGCGTGGACCAGCATGATTTATATGATATTATAGTGCTAGTCTAGTGTTGGTTTAGCTGGTGAACGTCTTGGGTTATTTTGCTGTAACCCTGTTCCCTGAAAAAGCGGGAATGAGATGCTGCGTGAAACGCTATGGGAACATCTCTTTGTTCTCCGGTTGTGAAGCATGTGTGTATCAAATCCGCCAAATATTTTTGGCTGATAACCTCGGTCCAAGATTAAACGTCATTTCCTGCAGGTTATAAATAGGAGTGAACGGGAAACATCCTCGGGTCAGTTTTGTCTGGAAAGACTTCCAGCCATGCCAGCAGTGCGGCATTTAAGTGCAGCATCTCTTTTTCAGGGAACAGGGTTATAGCAAAGTAACCCGAGACGTTCCCTTTCAAAAGCTACACTCGATTCTGCGTGAAACACTATGGGAACGTCGCACTGCAAGTGTCTGGACCCCCAGGTAGTGTAGCGTGTGCGCACAATAGCCAAAGAGGTCTCAGACCTAGCTTTGAGTTGGTGACTCGAGGACCCGCAAGCCCGAAGTAGCATTGACATCCAGACTATAAAATCTAACAAACGTGTGCGGAGAGGACCAGCCTGCCGCATCACACACCTGCTGCAAGGGGACACCTCTTGCCAGAGCAATAGATGAGGCAATCCCCCTGGTCGAATGAGCCCTGATTTACAGAGGCGAAGTGTGACCATGCGCCTCGTAGGCTAGGGCAATAGCATCTCTCAACCAATGTGACAGCATCTGTCTAGTGGCAGCGCCCCCGAGGTTGCGGCCCCCATGGCAAATGAGAAGCTGTTGTGACTTTTGCCGCTGGCTAGTGCGGTGGACATAAATCTGAAAAGCACGTATTGGACACAGTAAGTGAAGTCTTTTCTGCTCCAGAGCTGAACAGAAGGCTTCGAGAATGACTGGGTGCATGGTTTAGAATGGAACTTTTGGAAGATAGTTTGGGCGCAGATGCAGAATAGCTATAGGGGGACTAGCCAAGGCCAAAGTCTAGGCAAGATGGGGAGACTGACAGAGCCTGCAGATAAGTAATAGCCATAAGAAAAATCATCTTAAGAGTCAGAAGCCTGACAGGCGCTGACTCCAGTAGTTCGAAAGGGGTGTCAACCAGACCTTCGAGCACAATAGCGAAGTCCCACGAAGGGACCGTCGTTCTAGTGGGCGGCCTCAACCATTTAGCACCACGAATAAAACAGGCAATTAAAGGGTACGTTTCCACAGAAACCTCATCGGTCAGAACATGACAACCCGAAATAGCGGCTACGTACATTCTGAGAGTACTAGGACAACTTTTCTTACAGAAACTCCGGCACTCCGGCAGTGGACTGGGTCTACATGTTTTGCCATGCACCAACTTTCACATACACTCAATTTGAGGGCATAAGTTCTTCTAGTGAAGGGAGCCCTAGCACTTAGAATAGTTTCAATTATGCTGGCTGGAAGACCAGCATCTCTTAGCTGGTCCCCTTCAGGGGCCAGATGTGAAGGTTCCAGAACTCGGGCCAGGGTTGAAATATTGTCCCCTGCGCCAGAGACAGAAGATCCCTCCTGACTGAAATCACCCAGGGTGATCCGTCGAGGAAAGATATTAGATCCAAGAACCACACTATAGTCGGCCAATGGGTGCTATTTTTATTTTTTACAGAGCTAGGACAAATGACAGGGTGACAGAGCTTGGACAAATGGAAGGACCCAATACTGGTAAGCTTCGCCCCCGAAAGTGAACCTCAGGAACTTCCTGTGTTGTGGCTATATCTCTATATGGAAATATGTGTCCTTCAGGTCGATTGTCACAAACCCAACCAAATCTTCTGGTTGGATTTAAGAAACAATCATTTTGACAGTCAACATTTTGAATCTGAATTTCCTGAGGTAGCAGTTCAAGCAGCGAAGATCTAAAATTGGACGCAGCCCCTCATCTCTGTTGGGAACCAAGAACTACCGACTAAACTACTGTCTGCCAGGTATGCGAAGTTCACTTGTGTCATGAGTTAAACAAGAACTGGTTTTCGAGAGAGACACAAAGATGTATGACTGTGTATAGGGTGTAAAAGTTGGCTTTTACAAACCTAACWCCCKTTCTTCATAGTGYACTGTTCCTGTTCCCACTGTTTTACCCTGAATGTCTGTTTGCACGGCCATATTTACAGTAAGCCATAGATGTGCCTTCTGTGTCTAAGATCATCTGTGTCCCTCTTCCCTCAATCCTGGACATTTACTTTGCACTAGGTGAAAGADGTKAYATTTATATRTTYMTAAGTAAGWAAAATACACAAATGTCAGGACATGTCAGAACTACTTCAGGGCCCATAAACCTGTAGACCCCTAAATAAAGACTGAGGGCCATGCTCACTCATTTACACTCCTGTGGTGTGAATGTAACTGTGTGAAAGTGTCTCTGAGAGTTTGCTCTCATGTTTGTTTTTGTTATTAATTTTTTATCAAAACTTGTTTGATGTCCATTGTTAAATTATGATATTGTTACAAATGTGCATATTGTATACATTGGTACATATTACACATTGTTAATATTGTTTGTGTCGGAAAATAAAGCTGATTTTATACTGATTCTGTTCTATATTTTACAGAGTTATTGGATGACCATCTTGCATTCAATGTATCCTGGTATGCTGGGAAAATGTATATGTGGGACCAGCATCAGTAAAGTGACCCACAAAATATATGCTGGTCACCAGCTTACCAGCATACCAGCACCACAACACAGCATACATGGTGGTATAATGGTATAATGGTCACCAAAATTATCTGCCAATGGAAAAGTTTCTTTTTCTTAAAATCTGAAAAAAAAATTATTAAAAATAAACTTATCATATTTTGATTGTTTTAATGTTATTTTAACAAAGTGTAGATACATTTCATTGTATTTGAGATATTTTTTCTTGCTGAGATTTTCCTCTGACCTCCCAGAAAACATCCAATAGGTACAGTATATTTGGTAAGAAAAATTGCCTCTAGGCATCTAGCAAATCCGTGTGTGTATGATGCCTTGTGCATGGACTAATGTGACCATCTGGAATGTATTCCTTCATCACACCTAGCGGTCTTGGGATAGGATCCAGATCCACCTGCTTGGGAAGGTCTTCTGGCAAAAAAGCTTAGACTGACCTTTTTATCCTCTTGCTATTAAACCCTGACCAGAAAAAATAACTAATTGATGCACTTTAAAATATTAATTCTTATTACTTTGCTGGATTTCAGGTGCATTTAGACTATTAATTGCTATGAATTATAAAATCGCTTAAGTGCTCCTTGTGTATAATTCCTGAAGCAATCCTTTCCTCCAGTCGCACACAAAAACGTTTCTTTCAATGCAACCATATCAATTTTCCAGATGATTTATTTTCAGCATTTAACAATTTTCCAGATGATGAGAGGCACAATTAATTGCTAAAGGGGCTGTGCTTATTTACTCAGAGGTGGATTGCAATTAGGAATAAAGAGCATAAGTGGTTTACACTGTGTAATTGCACTACTGTTCAGCTGGAGAGTCAAGTCCAGGGTAATTCTGAAGTGCTTGTCAAACAGATTGAGCCCTCTAAAAACATCGTTCTCGTCATGTTTCCCTTCACGGACACAATCTTTCGCAGATTACCGCCTGCAGTACTGCACACAGCAATTTTAAAACAATGCAGCACTGTTTCTTAGTCTTATAATGTTCACTAATACATGTGTGGAGCTGTCAAAGCCTCCTACATGCTATCTGCAAGGAAGTTAATTGTAGGCTTTACAGAAGGGGATGTCCATGTTCAAGCACCAGGACTGTGACAGTTTATAAGTATGATTATAACAATCATATTAAGAAGTGCTGGGATATTATTGCACTAAGTTTGTTTCTATGTTTTCACATATAATTCAAATAAGAAAAATCTACTTTTTTGTTTCAAAAACTGCATTGCCTTGAACAGGTCCTCACCTGTTTGAACTTCTCCGCCTTTTGCAATGATTTGCAGTAAACTCCAGCCACCTTAACTAACTCTGACAGGGGCGTCCCAAAGTGTTCCCTGGCATCCATCCTAGGGAGACATTCAGAACCACCTCAACTGACTAATTTTTACTCAAAGTAGCTGCACGTTTACTTCAAATTTCTTACAGATAACTGAATTTCTCAACCTATCTGAATAAGCATAGACAGCCATCAGAGTTTTTTTTTTCCCTATGACTCTCAGGCTCAGGTAGGTGACCGTCTTGTCCACTGGTTTAAATTTCAATGTAGTGGCACTCAGTCGAGGACTCTGGAGGAGAACAACCCCTATCCAGGATCTGAGACTGTCATGCACACTCGCTCTGCGACCGGCACGAGGTCCCGGAAGTAAGACGGTCGCGCTTTCAGGAAGCATAAAAGGAAACAAGATGGTGATTCACAAGGCTCAGTCATTGAGTTCATGTATGTCTTCGCTAACTCTCCACTGACAATTTCATGAGTACTCACCTATTCAGGTTGCTTCCTTGATTGAGTGTGTGCTGCTAGAACGCGGGTTTATTTGTGTAGATCCTTGCTCTTTTTGTAAGAGAGTTCTAAGAGTAAACGCATGGTTATCCTGCCTACTCGCGCTGCTTCCGCGTTTGGGTTTACCATCCACGCAACACATGCTAACTGCTAAGGCTGCTGTGTTCGTCCCTCGGTTGCTCGTGACAGAGACAGTGTGTAGCGGTAAGCCCCACCAGATCTAACTGATAATGCTCCACCTCCCTCACAATCTCCGGCTTCCCCCAACTCAAAATAGTTGCCCCCCAAATTAGCACCAAATATAGTTCATATATAATGTGATCTCAACATAAATATATTTCTGCCAGAACAATAAAAGCCAAGAAGATAGCATGCAAGTAAGTGAAATTTAAAAATCTAGGTTAATACAAACTTGAAGATCCCATGGAGCACCATTTAACTATTTTTTTTTTAAATGGAATGAATGTGGCTTAAGAGGTGACACCACATAGAGTAGGCCATCTACAAGAAAGCAGTGACCAGGTAAATAGGGTTTACTCATGAGTCTTGAGTAAATGACAATTATATTAGGTTATAGACATTACACGTGTAATTAAGTCAAAATTAACACCTCAAGATGTTATGTCATTTTTAGCCAAAAACAGAAAAAATACATTTGTACTTATGAATCATTTCTTTTTCTTCCCCCGCCCCCCCCCCCCAAAAAAAAATGCAAATAAATAAATAAATACTGTTTACTGCTTTACTTGGCTCCAGCTCTTGTCAGGTCAGAGATGAATAGTCACCTTGTTAACTCCAAGCAAATCCAGGGAGCCTTAGCAAATTCTGCTCCTGCTTCATTGTTGTATACAAAAAATAGTTTTGTTTCTTAACACACAGTGTTGCTATCCTGTCAATCAACCGCTAGAGATTGACATCATCCAATTTATAAAACCAGTAGAAAATATGCCACAACGCAAAATAAATCAATCAATAAATAAATAAATAAAAACATTTATTTAGCACTCAGCACTTCAGGGTTTCTGCTTAATTACAAATAGACACATTTTTAAGTCACAATTTACTAAATAATTTAAAGTTAGGCTGTGATCAATTCATTTTTGTCTGTTTTACTTTCATGCTGTGTAATCTCTAAAACAAGAATGTGAACTCATTCTCTATGTGAAGTGACTACAATAAGCAAATTCACAAGCTATTTGTTAGGCGAGTTCCGCTTGTCATAGTAAAATGGAAATTCATTTTGTTTAGACAATAGTGAATGAAATATACATAACATTTACATTTTCTGAATTCATTTAGCTATTTTTGCCAGCATAGGGGATTGAGAATTTTTAGCACAGTAGCCGAATATTAAAGTTTAACTTCTGCAGTTGGGCTACTAATGAATATAAATTCAATTCAATTTATTTCTATAGCGCTTTTAACAATGGTCATTGTCTCAAAGCAGCTTGGAGACAATGACCATTGTAAATTAAGTAGATTAAGTAAAGTTAGTGACACTTGGATGCATGCTGGTTTAAGGAAATAAATGAAGTGGCAATACTGTTACCACCTTAAGGTTGATTATTTTGGCATATTACAGCACATCCTTAAGTGCTTTTATTCTGGCATTCTAAAAGCACTTATTCTATTCATACCACAGCAATTACGATTTCTGGAGACAATCACAAAGAAAACTTCAACTGCAATGTCAATGATTAAATGGTTTTTGCTTTCTAATCTTGATCCTATTAGTAATATTTCCGACAATATTATTGTGCCATACATGCCAAAAACCTTGACTTCTGCACCATGACAGTTTTAGCGTGGAATAAACAGTGTCCATATTTGGCAAGCTTATCTCTCTGTGCCTGGGCTGCATTTCTTGGCTCCAGCTCCTTTAAATAAAACTCACCGTTCTCATCCGTGCTACATCTCTATCGCTCAGTCTCTGCCGCAGATCTCGGGCATATGGTGCCATGTGTTGTTTTTCGCACAACTAGCCCCCGAGAACACTGAATTCACGTTATTTATTTCTTTTTCTGGTGAAATCGTGGGCATCGGTTCGAATCGCTGTGTGTCGCCGGGGCCACGTGGGGGTGCGCCAACTTTCTTCCTCACAGATGCCGTTGCTCCACCGTTTGCAGGTAGCATGCTTTTAAACTCAATGAGGGAGAACAGCTTGTGTCGTTCAAAGCGCCTGAGAGAAAATCACCAGCTGTGCCACGCAGCGAAGATTTCAGTGACTCAAAAACTGAGGTTCTTTAGGATAGCTTGTTTAGTGGCTTAACATTCATTTGCTTGAGGGGGGAAAAACATATCTCTATAGGCCAGCACAAGATCTGGTTCTCACGCAGTAGATTATTAATATGCAGTGTCCCCGTTAAACCAACACAATAAATTAGATATACAAATTCACAAAAACCTTGTTTGCGCAGAGTCTCTGGCGTGAACTGGAATGTAAAACCTACAGAACATTTGGACGTGCTGTTACACATGTAATTAAGCTCCTGCTAGAGTTATGTTTGCAGAATTATAATAGAGGGAGCAAAATAAAAACAACGTCACACTTGTGCTGGGTTAACGGAATTTTCTACATTATAGACTATCGGGAGGCGCTTGTCTTGCCGCAGGAAGTAAACTTTCACGATTCACCATCTGTCGCACCGTTAACACATTAAAGCTAGGTGTTTATGAGTAGTGGAAGACACAAACAGCTTGATGGGAAATTTCATGGAGCTCGGCATTTACGCGCAATATTCAATTTGATACATTTGGGCCATTTTTTGTAAATTATTTGTATTTCACACAAAAGCTTGATAATGACAAAGCAAATGAGGTAGAAACATTAACTATTTCTACTTACTTCCAATTTTGTGGCTGTTGATTTATGTAATCACTTGTGGCTATATACTGTACATTCACAATAGTTTTTTTTTTTCTCCTTTAAAGACTTTCCTGTGGTAAAAAAAAATATATTCATGGCTTGACTTTGGTCAGTTCAGTTACAAAGCGCTGATGTTCGAGACTTCTCTATCATTGTGACATAAAAGCACAACTATATCTGTAGAATCAATTACACATATTTTAAAATCACCCTTTGAAAAATCCATCAGAATAGTCCATTGTATAAGTCAATTAGAAAGACCTTTAATTATAGAACTAATAATGATTCAGAACAAACCTGTGGTTTGGACCTGCCCAATTGTCAGATGGTGTTATACACAATTAAACACTTTATGTCCAAGATTGCTCGCTTTAAATTTTAACTGTAAACTGCCTCAGTTATCGAGTGTACTGCATAAATTAACCTTATCTTTATGACCATTCCTGATTTAAAAAAATGTTTGTTAAACCCAAAAACACATTAAAATAAACAGCAATTATTTTGGAAAAGAAAAAAAAAACGCTTTTTATTTCATCTATTGAAATAAAAGAAATAGTTTTTCTGTACATTGGTCAGAACTCGCTCTTTCAATGATATTTGTTTTATACTGTACATTAGAGTCCCTGAAACTAGTCTCAGAAAAAATTCTGTTTGTATGTTCGTATGTCTGTCTCTCTGTCCAGACAAATTTTGTCACAAATTGTAAAAAATGGAAGTGAATTTTAGTGCGCTGGAGTTGTTTTACAACAAAAATTAATCATTATCTGATCTACTTTTTCAATTTCTCATCTGTGATTCACTCACCGATTACCAAACAGGTAGTGTAAGATACTCAACGTTATAATTTTTTTTCCCCTTTATATTAATGCTGTACGTGATGCAGAGAGTTCAGTTGTACAGACAGACTGACATGTACATGGACTTCAACCTAAAATGATAATATCATTGATTACATTAAAGCTGATCAGCTTGTTTAGCTTTAACAATTTTAACAATTTCTACAAACTCTTTTCTTTTCTTATAATGATGTTAAGAGTGCATTTTAAAGCCATTTGTGATAAGAACAGCACACAGAGCTCTACCACTTACCCAGCTGAGTGAGATAAAGCGGATATGAACCAGGCTTATGGAAGCTGCCTGGTAATAAAAGAGAGATTTTGGCCATGACAGGAGTGCCACTGGTATTTATTGCTGTGTGGAAATTATAGTCTTTTTATCCATCTGAATGGATCCTACAAATGTCTTTCATTTTGTTTGGCAGGTTGACATAAACTTGAGCCTAATATTGTATAAGTCAGCAGTCAAACTGTAAAACATGTTTTGTGCACTTGGAATAATATACACACTGTTAGCATGTACATTTTAAGACTTTTATTTTTTACTGAAAAAAGCTGCTTGTCTGTCTATTGTCTGGAAGGTAGGTCTAGACACAAGTGCAGACGTACAAGGATTTAAACGTGATAAAACAACTATGTGAATCAGGACCAAGGTCAAGGTACAGGCATGGGCCAGGTTATCAGTACATAATGTGAACTAGCGCAGAGAACAGGAAGGCTTAAAGACCTAAAACAGAGTAAGTGGAAATATAAAGAGAAACTTAAAGTTTAAACATAAACTTTCAGCTCCATTTATTTTCCCCAACTGTTAAATTACTGGTTAAATAAACAAACATATCAATTATTTAATCAAATTATATATAAATATATATAATTAATAGACTTTGAGGTTGTGATGTACTGAATATCAGCATGGCTGTGAGATCTTCTCTCCTCACCCTCATGCCCATGGCAGCATCACCTCTTGTGTGATCTTGCTTTATTAAACACCTCTCTAGGATATTTTAGATAAAGAACTTGAAATATTAATAAAGGCATTAAAATACATTCCACACTGCGCAAAAAAAAAGGTGTAATATTGAATCCAAACAAATTGATCTACTATTTCTTAGTGTAAGAAGGACATTGGACTATGGTTCAGAAGGTCCCAGGTTCAAATCCCATGACTACCAAGTTGTCCCTGTTAGACCCTTGAGCATGGACCTTAACGATTCACATGTAGAGTATAATGAAATACAAATGTAAGTCACTCTGGATAAGCACAAATGCCTAAATGTAATAATAATTGGTTGGCTCTTGGTAGACGGTGACTCTAGTCAAGTTTCCATTGATTGTAAGACTTTGAACTAATTATAATAGATTCATTATAAGAAGTTAAATATAATTCATTATCAATAATTCATTATATGAATCTAATATTTGTTTTGCGATAATCATATATTAAGAACTGTATTAGATAAAATTCAAGTCAAGGTAGTTCCAATTGCTAAGATGTCTTTTTTTTTTTTTTTGCAGAATATCTCTTAACCCACTACACTTTGCCTTTAATCTTTTTTTCTTCCTTATTAACATGACTCCATTAAGTCATGCTAGTAACACCCATTCTTATTATAAGATTACAACAAATCAAATATAAGATGTATTATCCTTACTCTAGACATATTCTATTAATTTTATGCGTAAACGTCTTGTTTTATTGGTAAATGTCACTTATTCTTAGAAATAAATGCTTAAAATAGCAAAAGTACCTGTAAATAGAACACAGAAATAAAACAAACCAAATATGTGATTATTAAACATATTTCTAGAAATTTCTTCTTTTTTAGTACATCATTTTTAAGAATTTGCTTAAAAATGAGTTTTTAATGTTAAGAATTTGCCATTTATCTGCCAATAGAAAAAGCTATTTCAGTGTAAAATTGTACAAATTTGTCTAGACATGAGCTCAAAATCTTGATTTGGTTTGTTTAATTTTATATTCACAATTTTAGGTACATTTCAAGAAATTTTGACAAACACTTGACAAGATGTACTTTGTGAAATTGCTGAGTGAGAACAGCTTTAACCTCAGAATGTTGTTGTCTTTGATAAAAAACAACGGGAGAGCATGTATTGGCAGTTTGGTAGTAATTTACTGCATGTGATGGTATTGACTAGAAACTTCCACACTGTAGGCCAATAGCTGTAGTTTGTAACTGGGTCAGTGTAAACCCACAGAGTCAGAGCATAAATCATGGCCAGGGTTGCTGAATTGCCCCAAGGCATGGAGATCTTGTCCAAAGAGCTCAGACCCCTGAGACACAATGATTCGTTTCTCATAATTAGCTAATTCAATCAGTCCGGTTAATTAAAGATGCCACGAAAAATCTAATAGAGTTTGCCGGAGGCCCGCGCCCCGAAGAAAGCACTTGGAGGGATTATGTTGAATGTCACTTTCAGACCATGTGCTAATTTTTCACTCGGATCATCTTACCGCTCTCATCCAGAGCCTACAATGCATTTCATTTAGCATTAGTCCGCTCCGCGGCTCTAAATCGTTCTCGGTGCGCATTGCATTTGACTCATTCATTATTTTATTTTTTTTATCAATATCATGCAGCCATGTTGTTGCTCTTTTATCCGCTTAAAGAATAAGTTTACTGCTAAGACACACTTAGTCTAGTTTAATTCATCTGTATGTCAGGAAGTAATTGTGCTGAAAAGGAGGTGTTGGGCACAAATCGAAAAAAAGCACACAGAAGTGAGGAAAGGATTTTAGCGAGTACGGGAATCATCATGCATATTTAGCTCTCTAATAAACATTATTGCACGGCAAACAACATTCACCCAATTCACACGCAAAGAATAAAAACAGCAACAATTGCCTAAAATAAAATGTTCATGTCAGGCTCATTGTTTTTTTTCTCATATTAACAGTGCAGAGTAAAACCTTTTTTTAACAAGCCGAGATATTTTAAAAATCTAATTTTTTTTATAAAGTTTAACTATAATATTTCTGTTATAGCATTTATGTTGAACCAATCTGAACTGACAAGTCAAGATTAATAAAATCAACAATCAAAGGATGATGTAGAAATATTATAACATAACTGGTGTAAGAATAAATGATGGAGCAGTGCACACTTGCACAAGAGTGCTACTGTAAGTCTGGAAGTGACTGTCAGATCTTGCTGGTGGTGTTATGTGATTGAGTGCAGACTGAAATCAACTCAATAAATTCAATTTAATTTGTAAACTGAATGTGGGCCCAAAAACACCAGCAGGAAAAAAGATTTTAGTTTCTTGCCAATGCTGAACTCACGGCCCAAGATTGTCTAGAATGCAAATTGCTAGGACATGCTTTAAGGACATGCTAGCCTTCATCAGCATCTATCAGAGCATTGGTTCCCTCTCTCTCTCTCGCTCTCTCTCTCGCTCTCGTTATCCCTCTCTGTCTGTTCTTTATTTTTAGTCTGGCGTTGCTCTGGGCACTAAGGTCTCTAGTGCTCATTTCTTTCCTTGACACAACGGGACTGATTAAAAAGGGCAGAAGTGATGGCCACAGGCCCCGACTCTCATTCACTCTCCTTTATCCTTCCATGAGATCTCTCCACTCTCTCCTCTCTAACACTGATTGTTCTAATTCCCACATGTTCCCACTGCAGAGCCTCACAGGAACGTATCACTACGAGACATCCACCTGAGCTTCAGGAAGAAGACGAGCAAATGAAGGAGGTCTATCGATCTGTCTGTCTGTCTGTCTGTCTATCTTTTCTTCCATATATTCATCTATCTACACTATACTGTACTTTGAACAACCCATTGATCATTTATACACCACTCATCCATCCATCCAACTACAATATCTATATATCTGCATGTGTCTGTCTGTATCTATATGTCTGCCTGTCTGTCTCTCTGTTTAAAACCCTATCCACATTTTCCTTCATCTGTCCATCCCTTCACCTTCTCTGCAACAAGTATCTATCCATTATTTAGTGATCATTCATGTGTTTAATGTAAGTAAGTGTCAGTGCAACAAAGTCCTTTTCCTTCTTTCTTTCTTTTTTTCTTTCTTTCTTTCTTTCTTTCTTTCTTTCTTTCTTTTTTCTGTGCAATTCTCAAGCTGAAACCCTCTTGGATAAAACTTGAATGAAACTGGCTTTTCAGAGAAAACAGAAAAAAAATCCTATTAGAGGACTTCAGTAGGAAGAGACTGTGGTGAATTGAAAAGTGCCTTTTTGCCTGATTAGAGGAATGGAGGGGAAATTGATATTGGCCATGTGCTCTAAAACTAACCAGAAATAGCCTTGAAAGAGTCGTCCAACACACATGGCCTCTAATTCCTCCCTGTGTGTCCATCCTAGTTTCCAAATAGCCATGTGTGTTTGTGTGTGTGTGTGCGCGTGTGTGTCTCCACAGCTAAAGCTTTCAAGATAACAACACTGCAGTTGACTGCAGTGAAGTCACCTATAGATGAGACAAATCCCCCAAGGAGAAGAGAACATTTCCCCCAGATTGACTTTGAACTCCGAATCACTAATGTCCGCACTAAGTGAATGCGAAATGAGGGGGCCATTCGGAAGAAAAATGGCTGTCACGTTTACAGGATCGGTGGCATAAATCCTGAGATAAACTATTTCACTTTATGTAGTCCCCCAGGCTGTAATTCTTCTGTGCATCATCCTGTTCTCCTTCTGTTCCTTTGGTTTGAGCTCTTTAAAACAGGTCCTGTCTACATCGTATTATATTTGTCTAACTACATATGTAAATACCTAACAGAAATAGATAAATTTTTATCACAAGATAGCATTCATTATTTTAATATATATTAGTTATGTTGTTATATAATTTGTTATATCATTGTATAAGGTGCCATAAATTATGGTGTTATACAAATGTTATATAATTATATGTTATAAATTGTTTTTTTTTTTTATGTACCATTAAAAAAAAAAAAATAAATAAAACTTTATGAAAGCCTCCATAATTATGAATGTACTTTACAACATAGCATTACTGAACTCTCTGTTCTAACTGGCCAGACAGTGGTGATTCATTTGATGTTATAGTACAGAAATAGATAAATTTTTATCACAAGATACCATTCATTATTTTAATATATATTAGTTATGTTGTTATATAATTTGTTATATCGTTGTATAAGGATATTGTCACGCTCCGGGGTTGTGCGAGGCATAAGTGCTGAGGATCCAGGTTTTTCAGGGAAACGATTTCTTTATTAAACAAACACAAACACAGGGAAATAAATGAAACAAAACACTTGATATGAAAAACGAAACTAAAACACGTATAGAACAAACAAGAGACATTTACTTTCAAACTCAAATGTAACAAATGCAAGACAACAAACTATAACTCAAACACAACTTTTATACTAAAACTAATTATCAACTCGGATCAGGTGCGCGCCCACGTGACCTGACCGAGTTGAAAACCAGGAAATGAAGTATAACATTGGAACTAAAAAAGAACTACACACAAAAAACATAGGGCGCTTTGGCGCCCTCTAGAGGTTATCCCTGACAGATATGAGAGTTACTCATATCACGTGCAAATATTGATATTGTAATGTAGTATCTGTTGTAAAAAGGACAATGTTCAATTAAATAAATTAAGTTTATGTTGTGTTATTTTAAACACCCATCAAGCTGTAGCCATGTTCTCACTGCAACTTGGAAGAAATGCAGTATAAAAAAATACAAAAAAACGCTAAGGTGGTAGTATTGTCTATCTTGATGTGGAGCCGCTAAGCTTCTTTTTTTTTCTTTTTTTTTAACATTACTAACATATCTTAGGGACTATATTGAAATACTACAAGCATGATGCAGACAGGAAAAATTGGTTGGTTTTCTGACTTATTTCTTATTGAGCTGTCACTGCATTGTTGCTACATGAATGGGTCTCTCACAACAATGCTTTCGATAGCCACCAAGAACTTCATGAGATCTCAAAGACAAATAAGATTGCGTACTTATTTGACGTTGAAAAAAAGACAAACAACAAGCTTGTGCTACTGTATGACCACAGTCTGTCCGAGCCATGTTACAGAACACTGCATTAAGTTCATATTACATTCTTGTGGTGATTACCATGTTTATGGCACCCAACCAGCAGGTTATCACTTACTTTGTGTCATTTTCAAGGAATGTACTATAAATACTCGATCCAATTTCTCACCCCATCATTTTGTCAAAAAAAGAACTGCGTGTGTGCAGCGTGCATCTTCTAAAAGTGCAGTACAAGTACAAGGCAATGAAGCTGGTACAGCTAAGAAGCACCAAGTAATAAAAAATTTCAAATAATTGAAAGAATTGAAAGTGAAAAGATGTTTTTTTTTAACATGAATCATTCAATCATCAGCACTATTCTAAAGAACACTGTACTGTAATATACTGTGTAAAGCCAATTGTGTTAGTATCGTAGTACCTACAGTAGACAATGTTTGTTGGACATAAGAACAAGCTCTCGGAACAGAACGAGAGCGACTTTACCAGTCAACCATTAATTATTTTCCCAAATAAGTTCTTTATTTCTTACTTTAACAAGCTAGAGTAAAGTAGATTAAAATCGCAGGTTCAATTACTGAGATTTTAAAGTAAAATGTTTTATATACTGTATAACTGCAGATAAACACAGAAATTGTCATTTAAAAAACCTAGAGGATGAAAGAAAGAAGACTAGACAATTAGACATCACATCACTGGCACCATGGCGCAAAATCACAGTCATAATATAAACCTGACTTGAAATGACTACAGAAAAAAAAAAAAAAGCTTTATAAACATACTAATGAGACACAACATGACTAATCATGAGTAACAGGTGCACACAAGCATCGGGGGGTGCAGGCGGGTGGAGGTAGAGGTGAAGCCGGGGTGAGGAAAACAAAGAAATTAAACAGGAGGCGTGTGGTTCAACATTACATGTAGAGGTACTTATAATTCACATGTAGCGGAGACTCGGCGAGAGTCAAACCAGGGATATTGGTTTGATTCAGAGTTAGGATGAACTGTTTTTCTTAGGATGTCATGTGTTTCTCATGTTTCCCTTGGATCACTCAATCTTACCTAATATAAAACATTTATTAGCCTATCTTTTGCACAAAAATTATTTATTAATTGACTATACTGAAAAAAAAATGTATTTGCCAACAACTGTTAATTATTGAACTCAAGTGTTCCAATCAAGCCCCTTATCCCCAGTGAAGTCCAATCCTAATGCTTCAGCATACCAATACATCTTGGACAATGCTATGCTTCCAACATTATGGCAACAGTTAGATGAAGGCGCTTTTCTATTTCAACATGACTGTGCCACAGTGCACAAAGTAAGGACAAACTTGACTGACCCAAACAGAGCCATGACTTCAACTAAACTGAGCAACTTTAGGATGGACTGGAACGGAGATTGCGAGCCAGTCGTTTCCGTCCAACATCAGTGCCTGACATCATGAATGCTTTATAGAATGTATCATGACATCATGAATGCTCTACAGAATGACTGGGCCGAAGTCCCATAGAAACACTGCACTGTTATAGTTGCAAAAGGGGGACCAACTCCATATTGAAATATATGTACAGTATTTGGATACAGGCGGTACGGTGTATTAGTGGTTAGCACTGTTGCTGTGCACCTCAAGGGTCCAGGTTCAATTCTCAGCCAAGTTCGATTCCCGCATGAAGTTGTTGGTTTCCTCCAGGTTCTCCAGTTTCCTCCTACAGTCAAAAGACATACAGATTAGCCTGACTGGCATTCCCAGATTTCCCATTTTGTCTGAGTGTATGTCTGTGTGCCCTGCGATAGATTGGCACCCGGTTCAGGGTGTACCATAAGTCTATGCCCTAAATCTCCTGGCTCCAGTCTCCCTAAGTCTCCTGGTTCCTATTGGCTCCAGGCTGCCCTGCAACCTTGTATACAGGATAAAGCTGTAAAAAGTGAGTGAGTATTTGGATACAATGCCATTGTGGATTTGCCCCAATACCTTTGTCCATACAGTGTATATTTTCTTCAGTCAGGAATTAAAGGGAAAAGTCAGAGTTACACTACTGTACAAGTAAAGGTTTGTATAAATTTTGGTGAATTGAAATTCATTCTTGTTGAAGCATCCCACACATACAAACACGTTTTTTTTTCTGTGGTGAAAAAACACTTTTTTTCCTCCACCAAGCCTAACGTCTTTCTATTTTTTCCCCCGTAATGTTTTCGGCGGTTGTACACTAAATCATGTCGCTCGAAAGCTGTGACGAGGGGCCGATGTCAGGTCAGCCTCTGGCTCAATAAGGGTCCCTGATTGTATTTGGTAAATTCATGTTGACTCATGAGGGGAGCATGTCTGAGGTAAAAACACTTGACTTTGGTTTCAGACAAGCTGCCTGGAGAAATTACACTCAAGTCGCTGGAATAGAATTGCTGCTCATTCACTGTTGCACAGCCTCGCTTTTTTTGCACAGAAAATAGCAAGATTTCTGCTTTCACACTCGTGTTGTTGCAGTGAGTTCATACATGACATAAAAAAAGAACATAAATACAAAATAAAGAAGTACTACAGGATTGGTACGGTTCGAGCAGGGTTCCATACCGACCATTACAGTAGGTAGAAAAGTTAGCTATTCTAAAGGGAAATAAAAAAAATTATGGTCTCCAGTTGATTCTAAAAAGATCTTGCCGTTGGTCATACAGTAGTTCTGGTCTCTGCACAGATACGATGTCATTTCAACTATTCTGAATGTGTGTTCAAATTCCTACATTTAGGATTGATTGTGCTTCAGGTGGAGATTAAACAATCCATGCTCTGCAGAAGCTGGTCTTCAGGTCATGCAAAAAAGTGTGTGAGATGGGTGTAATTTAGATAGATCTTTTTTTTTTATTTTTATCGTGTGAACTTAAGGACTCTCTGATTTTGCTGTGAAATTCTTCTTCTGTCTTTATGTACGGAGACTCTTTCACATTCTGTACATGATTGCTCTGTTTGATTACTTTAGTGCTCCGAGCATTTGAATTACATTGGAGAGGGCAGTAGTGCTAATGAGAGAGAGAGAGAGAGAGAGAGAGAGAGAGACTAATAGCATTTCACAATACTTTTTGTTTCTCATTTTAATTTCTATAATAATAACTTTCATGGTAAACATTCCACATAATCTATGCTTAATTATAAATGAATAAAAAAAACAATTTGTTTAACAGTGGAGAAAAAAAGTTTATTATATTCAGATAAATCAATATCAGATGTTAATATATTGTGTTAAGAGCTTCTTTTTTTTTTTTTTTGGATTTTTCCCCGATTTTCTCCCTAATTTAGTCGTGTCCAATTCCTCCCCGTCACTAGGGGGCTCCCACATTAAGGCTACTACTACCACTCAGCCGAAGACTATCACGTGTTTCCTCTGAACCACGTGACGCCAACCGACCGCATCTTTTCGAACTGCTCGTTGGGGGCGGCGTAACACACTCAGAGGACAGCGCTATCCGCTCCTTCCGTTGCGCGAGCTCACAGACGCCCCTGAATGGCTGTAGAGCCGTGATTAATGTGGGAGCACTAAGTACCTCTCATCCCTCCCCTCTGAGAGAGCTCGGCCAATCAGCTCTCTCTAGACCTCCGGCTGCGAGAGGTTACAGCATCACACGGGATTCGAACTAGCGATCTCCGGATGATAGGGCGAGCGCTTTTACCACTGCGGCCACTGAGGCCTCCAAGAGCTTTTAATGCAAGTATTAAACTGTATTATTTATACTTACAGTAATGCCTTATATTACTAATGTGATGTGTAACCATTTGTATTAATTAACAATACAATAAAAAAAGACATGGAGAAAATACACTTAAAATGTTGAATCTTGAATAATAACTTTTTTTCAACATCAAATAAATGCACAGTCTTATTTGTCTTTGAGATCTAATGGGGTTCTTGGTGGCTATCGAAAAGCGTGACAGACGTCTCCTCTCACCTTTCTGCAGCATCCAGAGCTTGTAAGAATATGTAAAATTATGTAGTGTGAAAGAAAGACAAAGCCGCAAGTTATTTATTATGGGAAGCAAGACATCAGGAAATTGAGAAGGAATGAGACAGGGCTCTGTGACCTCAGCAGGTCTTGGGTTGCCTCCAGTTTATTGTTAAGGTTTATCCGTGAATCATGCTCAGAGTTTGTAATGCGGATTGGAAAAATCAGACACGATCAGCGCACACAAATAACTCGGTTGTAATCCAGATCAGACACGCCGAGGTCAAAAGCAGAAGCAAAACTAACAGGATTGCAAAATGATAGGAACTAGAAATAAACAACACCTCCAACCCCATAAGAATTTTTACTATGGTGTGTATACATCCCTAAATATACCATAATATTACCGTTACTTTAGACATTACCATGGTAGGTAATGGTATTTTGTATCACGGTATTGTGACTTCCTTGGTACACATGGACGTCCTGTGATATATACTGTACATGTAATCTGGAAAATACAGTGGTACTTATTGTGCACACAGTGGCTACCAACATTCAGCAGGTTTTGAAAATGGTATGTTGGTACATACTATTGGTATGGCATAGTGTCAAAAATAGATAGATTCAAATTCTAGTATGATATACAGTACCATGGTACATGTACTTTCAAACTACTGTGCCACTATGTTTGCTATAAGCTGTGGTATACCAGAACAGTAAGAAGAATTGAGATATGAGGCTGGGCCAGGTGCTTCCATTCAAAGCAGTAATTAGGGGTCCATGCATTTTCTGACTCCATACTTTAGGAACACTAGGAACTATTCTAAACATCTGTGCCTGTTCCCATCAAGATATACAGTACCAACATTCAAAATGGTGGTTTTGCCATATCAATAAAAATGGGTGTCAGATTAGTGAGTATTAATGGTTGTTAATCATTGTTGAGCTATCAATTGGCATTCAATTGTATGACTTGTCAATCATGACCAGACATCTACACCAAAGTAAAGGAAATAAGGCTAAAAAGCAGGACGCTGTAGATACAGTACTACATCAACTGTAGAAACAAAATGCTTCTGATGCTAAAGAAAGCATGTTTTTTTTTTTTCGCCTCCTGTGGCTTCTGAAGCACTTTGCTTGCAGTTTGTCCGAAATACCATGATTTTCTGGGAACTTTCTGAACTACAGTATGCTTTATTTTTTGCCAATTTTAACTGCTGCGGAGGAACATTGCAGTACACTTAATGGGCTCATTTTCCGATCTCTATGTTTGGCCTCAATACAGAAGATGTTCCAAAATCAAATTATATATAATCATGCATTTATAGTATTTGCATGTATGTATTCTGTGATGCTAGAGGTTACTCGATGTTGGAAAATCACATCCTGTCAATCAGCAATTTTCTGTAGCCACTGTTTAAAGAAATCTTCTGGCAGGTTAATAAAGTTTGTCATACCACCAGTTGGAGCATATGCAAGAAAATTAGCATGAAGCATCAGCAGTCATGGAAAGTTTAATGTTCGTCATAGCTGTGCTTAAAAAGCATGAAATGTTTACAACATATATGCAGGGTTTTAGTAATGTGATTGCTAATTCATATGTAGTGTTTAAGGACAGGGCGGCGCCGGTGGTGTAGTGGTGTAGCACTGTCACATTGCACTTCCAGGGTCCGGGTTGGATTCCTGTCTCTTTGTGCATGAGTGTTTAAAGGACATATTTTAATGAATAAATACTTAGAGTGAATATGATTTTTTTTATTATTATTATTATTATTATTATTCATCAATTAAACGAACCCGGTTGACTTTTATCCCTACAATATTTACAAATTTGAAGGATCCTTACTCGGGTAAGAATGTACTGTACAAAGTTCCTTGATAAAGTTGCTGTATCAAAAGTGCGACTTAAACTTCGCTTATTAACTATTTAATGACTTCCACTGCATCAGTGTTAGAGGAGATCGACCCGGGTATGCGGATCATTATTGGCCCGGCTGCTCCTCAGCAGCTTTAAACGTGTTATTTACTCAGCCAATTACACCGCCGATGCTGTGTGTTTAAGTCGAGCATATTGTTCTCCATTTGTCTCCTCAAAGGAAAACCCCAAGGGGGGAAAAATCTCCTTCAGACACCTTATTTGACCTGCACTGCAGTCCTGTCTAGTTTAAATGGTTCTCTTGTTGGCTGTCTTTAAATAAACTTGCATTATTAATAATCTTTTTGCACCATGGACTCAAATATATTTAAGTAACAAAGATACAGTAGCTTAAGATACAAATATGTACTTCACTTTAACTATGGCAAACTGGAAATATTATTGCAAGTTAGAGCCGAAACAGCTTTCTTGATGATTCCTACAGATTTTGGATATCAACAATGAAAAACAGATGAGAAGGTTACTTGGAAAGATGGCGGAAAACTGTAGCAGTAGATAGGAAGCTAGGTCCTTAACTCAATCTCATCATAAATTTTATTTGTATAGCAGATGGCAGTACAAGGCTGCAAAGTCACTGCGAGCACTTTCATAAGTCAGTGTGCCAAAAGACATTGTCCTGTAAACATCAGGAATTCTGCAGCTGGTGCGCTTCTGACCATGAATAAAGAGTGAACATGAAATTCTGCGTGAAACTGGGCAACTCTGCCACATACAGTAGATGTTTTAAATTATTCTGCAATTTCACAGTCATGCTGAGTCGTTTGAGGTGTTTTGAGTGGCGCGCATGCTTCAAGGACAGAAAAACATCACTGGAAGATGCAGAAAGATCAAAGAGATCAAAAAACTCTTATCACTTGTCCATGATGATCGTTGGAAAGCAATCCACAACACTGATGCAATTGTCTGTGTGTAATACGGAAAAAGTCCAGGCAATTCTCATGTGTAATTTGAACATGCGTTATGTTGCCGCGTCAAAGCGTACTGCCGGTTTTTAAGACATTTGACAGGAGACGTATGAAAAGCCACCAAATCGCAAATATCAAACCTTTTTGATACCATCCTTGTATAACCATCAGTTTTTCCCTGATGATCAAGCAGAGGGCGACGATGAAAAGGAAACTCTACCTAAAATGACAGTAGAAAGAAACCTTGAGGTAAACCAGACTCAACAGGTACACTCGTCATGTGAGTGATATACTGTAAGATGACTATAAATTAGTCGCTGGTATATCTGTGTGCTATGAGGTTGGAAGTTCAATGCAGCATGTTTAAGTTCATATAGAGTCCATGAATACAGTACAGACCAAAAGTTTGTTCTTTCTTGTGCTCTTTAGCCCAAACGCGTCTCTTCTGCTTGTTGCCTGTCCTTAGCAGTGGTTTCCTAGCAGATCTTCTAGCATGAAGGCCTGATTCACACAGTCTCCTCTTAACAGTTGTTCTAGAGATGTGTCTGCTGCTAGAACTCTGTGTGGCATTGACCTGCTCTCTGATCTGAGCTGCTGTTAACCGCCGATTTCTGAGGCTGGTGACTCGGATGAACTTCTCCTCCGCAGCAGAGGTGACTCTTGGTCTTCCTTTCCTGGGGCGGCCCACATGTCAGCGTTTCTTTGTAGCGCTTGATGGTTTTTGTGACTGCACTTGGGGACACTTTCAAAGTTTTCCCAATTTTTCGGACTGACTGACCTTCATTTCTTAAAGTAATGATGGCCACTCGTTTTTCTTCACTTAGCTGCTTTTTTCTTGCCATAATACAAATTCAACCTCTTTGAACGAGAAGGTGTGTCCAAACTTTTGCTCTGTACTGTAGTTCAGTCTTAAACTATCAAGTGACTGCAGTCACAAGCCATCAGAGAATCATAAATCTTTTTTATCACAGAATTCTTTGTGGTCAGCGCCCCTACTGGTTACGATGGCGTTCCACCTAGCAGACATGTAGCTTTAGTCATCTCTTGAGGACAAGTAAAAATATATATATTTTTAATATTATGGGATGTAATATAAGGAATAAGCCACAATGAGATTAGTAGACTTTCTAAAAAATAAATAAATAAATAAATAAAAATAAATCAGCAATGGCATGTTGTGATATGTTACTACAATAAGTATTTTAGCACCATTTCACCACAGCGACAATTGCCACCGCTGTCGGATATACACAGAAAATTAATCCACAATTTAATTTCAACAGCACTGTGGTATAAAGCACCATAACCATTACTGATGTAAAGAAGCGTCCTGATGGCTTATAAATATGATTTGGTTCATGTTTGTTATGCACATTAGACAGATTTGATGTTGGAAGGGAACCATTTCGCGCATTTTTAAACGAGTCATTGTGAGCCAAGCATAAGATAAAGGTTTGTTTTTTTAAGCAATAAACCCACCAGACAACAAGCGATACATTTGAAATGTTTCCTCTGAGTCATTACTGTCTTTCGGGCGAAGCTGCAGAATGCAGTATTATCTAATAAAAGGCAAAGCAGTAGAATATTCAAGGCTTGGGCTGCGCATTATGAACAATAAACGCTAAAACCGGCAGAGCCGAGGGCGGCTGTGTGAAATGTAGGCACCGTGAGGCGTTAACTTGCTCGCTTGCTTGCTGCAAAAAATATCAGGCGGATCAGAAGATGTGTTGTTGAGATGTGTTGTGGATCTGCTGGGTCAAATGGCAGTTACTCATAATGCAATCCCTGTGTCATCTACAGGCGAATTCAGTTAATTAATGAGGTAGAGGGAGGAATATCTCGAGATAAAACAAGTGCATCATTTATGGTTATACACTGTATTGTTATATGTAATATTATTATTGTACCATAATTTTTTTAACAATCTTGGATCATCAAAGCTTTTCTTATATACTTTATTATATATGTTATACAGTATATGAGCAAGAAAAGAGCATCAAAACCAAACCAACAGTTCCCATTATAAAGACGCTAGATTTATACTTTGTTCGGTGATTGCTTAATCGAGAACAGATATAAGCAGCCTAAATCACAGCAAACCCTGTTAGCTTCATGGCTTGTTTGGGAAAACGGGTGGGACGGGAGAAGTAAATCTTGGACTTAATTAAAAGAAACTCGATTTTCCGCTCTTATCTCCTGTAATCACGTTAACCAACAAGGGGTCGTGAAAGCTCATTAAGAGTATGGATTTTAATTAGTGGCCCTTTTGAACCTAGATAAATCACTGATGCTCCACAAGTTGCCATTAAACCTTTCATGGCTTTTATTTATTTATTTATTTATTTATTTATTTATTTATTTATTTTTTTGTTATTTTAAAGCACCACTGAAGGTGAAATTTAAACCATTAACCATAATCCAGGCTGAGTAGTAAATTTAGTTTTTGTAATGAGCAAGAAATGACTAAATTGTTAAGAGCATCCCTAAACGTTTCCTTGTGAAAACCGGATGAATATGCATGAATATGAATATTCAGACCAGTTTTTCCATGTGCTACTTTACTACACCATACCGTGCAGTTCCCAATGATGCATGAGAATTAGGTATGTCCTCGAATACAACATACGTTTTACAAATTAAACAGACACTGTGTTTGGACCAAATGCAAATACAGATACGAATAGGAGGTGTACAATTTTATTTTATTTTAAATATTCATCACATGTTTCTGCTGGTTGAACTCAAGAATCCATGAGCAGTGCACATGCCTCTGCTGTGGTTTATTAAATATGTATTAAAAGTCCCATATTTTACTATTTCTTTAACAAGTAAAACAAAAAAAAAACAAAAAAAGCTCAGCAAAAACCTCAGGCAGGTAGGTATTTTTATGCGAGATCACTCATTCACTCATTCATCGACTGTAGCACTTTATCCTGTATACAGGGTTGCAGGGGGCCCTGGAACCTATCCCAGGACACTTAGGGCACAAGGTGGGGTTACACCCTGAATGGGATATCAATCCTTCCCAGATCATAGATTTATGCACACACTTCCATGCTCATTCACAGAATACAGGCAATTTGGGAACATCGGTTAGTCTATTCTGCATGTGTCTGGACGGTGGGAGAAAAACTTGGGAAACTCACTAAGCACAGGGAGAACCTGGTTCTATATGAGATCACATTAGGAAAAAATTGAAATTGGCAAATACAAAAATGAAAAAAAAAAAAAAGAGTAAACCGATATGAATGTCTAATAAATTAATTGAAATTGCATAATAGGTGCCCTTTAAATCAAAGTCATACAGGCACTACGTTTTGGTTTTTAAAAAAAGTAGAAAAATCTCTTCAAGTTTAAATACAAAAACAGCTAAAACAGATAAATAATGGTGTAAACAGCTTGGAGTTCATAATTATTATCTTTGAAAGAAAATGACAGTTTTCATTCCTCACACGAGTACATCTGCCTAACCATGTTTCCTTCCGCAACTTGAAGTGGATCTTACAATATAAATCCAGCACTCTCGGCTAACATCCCTACTCCACATCAAACACTGACTTGCGGATGAAAAATGGAGATCAGCAGAGAAAAGCAAACAGACACACACATGCATCACATTATGGATTTTATCAAAAACAGTGTTTGATAAACATCATCTCTAAACAAAGTGAATAAGCGCTCATAAAGGGATTTGTCTTAATGCGTATTGACCGCTGCGACACCCAGCGTACATACAAACCGTCCAGGAAAAACCCATAAATCTGCATTAAGTGAATTTGATCAGTGACAGAGGCTCATGAATATCTGTGATCATGTTAGGTAGGTGGGACGGTGGGGAGGGGAAGAGCGCCTCAAATCGACCTGTTCTGTACTGTACCAACATGAGAATTCAGCCATTTCATTTCATGAGAAAGCTAGAGCTTAGAACAGAGGGCATTTGGAAGCTGTGTGGGAAGCAAATAATAATAAGAAGGAGGATTCAAATGCAGTTAAGAATTTATGAGGTACACCTTGCTTATACCTCCATTTTGTGTTGACTAGGTTGACTCTCACTCATCGACGATACCACTTTATTCTGTGTACAGGATCACGGGGGTGCTGGAGACTCCGAGATCTCGGGAGACTTAGGACATGAGGCGGAGTACACCCTCCCTCCATTGTAGACCACACACATACATACTACAGACAATTTGGTTACAAGAAATTAACCTAATCTGTATGTTTTTGGGACGAAACCAGAGTAGCCGGAGGGCATCCACCAGGCACATGGAGAACATGCAAACTTCATGCACTCAAACCCTAAGGCACGAATCGAACCCGGACCCTGGAGGTGCAAGGCGATAGCGCTAACCATTACGCCACCGCGCCACATACAGCTTTTAAAGCTGCTGTCATTTCATTGTTACCTCTAACATTTATTTATGTAATTCTGATCAGTTTTTGGATTTTTGGATTAAGCATGCATAAATAAGTAATAAAAACTGCAATGTTTAGGTTTAGGTTGTTCTTTATGCCCTTAGCTTCTTTACTGCCTCTTAGCTATGCAGTGCCTTTCCTAGAGAAAGCAGTCCTTCCATATTACTGATTCTTGCCGAACCAAACAAAGTTTATAAGTGCACCTCTTTTTTCAAGTGCGTGCTACGGCCTCCTGTGATCTTGATCGATTCATTAGCAAAACAGAGCAGCTTCCTTAATTATGATCTGAAGCACGATTAGCAAAAAACATCTGTTTTCGGTTTGCTTTTTACACTAACAAGAGCAGCTCCCTTGACTCTGATTCCTTCGTGAGCGACATTAATTAGTGATGACAGATACAGTTGAACTAATTAAACTGACAGGCCTCTCGCGAATTAGGACGACATCATAAGAAGTGTGTGCGCGCGTGTGTTTTTAGCCAAGATGGATTAAGCAGAACAAAAGGACTAAGTTTACATTCTGATCCATTCAGCGTTTCCTGTTTGAAATGCCGTTCAGACGATGTCCGTGTAGAAGCGGATATACAGTATGTGCATGGAGTCGGACGCGACACGTCCACTATGCCGTAAAGAAAGGCTAATGTGATAACTTACAAGATACTGTACCCTCATATTCTAGATAACAAATACTCTAATCATTAGAAATGTAGAGTGTGAAATTATTAGGTGAACACATATTAATAAGGTTAGCTGTTAGGAACAATTATTTGCTTATTAGCCAAAGAAAAAGACCTAAATAATAATAATAATAATAATAATAATAATAATAATAATCACACTATAAAAATTGTATAAAAAAGTTCACAAAAAGCTCATTAATCTAATAATAGCTTTTATTATTATTATTATTATTATTATTATTATTATTATTGTTAATGATTAAATAAAAGTGCAAAGTTCTTGGTAGAGATAGAATATATTTACGAGGGATGTTCAAATCAAACTGGAACTTTTAATTCTGCAGAATAAATGAACAAAGTCCTGAGAGTAAAATCTGCCTTTACTCCTCTACTGTACTGTATATAATCTCATGCTATAAAGATTCACATGTTTCACTAGTGTTTGAATACCATCAAGGTAAAAAAGTTTTCTCAGGATGCCGGAGCCATGATCAGACTTCCTGCTTCACTCCTCTAAGGAACTCGACAAACATGTGGAAATGGCTTGGATTGAGGTCAGGGCTGTACAGGGGACGTGGCAATAACCCCCAGCCGAGGTCCTGTAACATGCAAGAGGTGTCGTATAATTGTGTACAGTTCCTAAAGGCAAGTGCAAGTTGGCGAGAATTTATCCATTGATCACTGTATATATTGTTAGAAGTTCACTGGAGCTCCGAGCCACCTCAGCCAGGATTGTAATTCACGGACATACTGTACAGCCTTCTTTAAAATGTTTGCACCTTTCAGATGTTCTACTGAGACTAAGCGTCTCATCACCATATTGTGCTGGAGGTCTTGTGTAAATGTCGATCAGTTTTACGCCTTCATTCGTGTGAAATTTCATTACAAGGCCCAGTTTGGCTTGGAAACCGCTTGTATAACGCACTTATAACCAAGTATAACCAAGCTCATGTCTCGCTTTAGTGGTGGAAAAAAGAAATAAATGTTGTGGAGCGTGACATTGCGTTTGCACATCTGTGTGTCACAGGTCTTTCAGAGTGAATTACCTTTCGAGATTTACAGGATTGATTCTTACCGGCACGAAAAGGCACTTCGTTTTTTATGAGGGTCTCCTAATGAAACTACAACAATCCCTCTACGTGTTATGAGAACCCGAGGCACAGGGAAAGGCTAAGTCACTTTGAGTATTGTTTAAATTCACTGTGTGACATGGCGGGAGGGTGTTGTTTCGAAGCTCTGTGGCACAGACTTTGAAGGGAATCTGAAAGCTTTTTCTACACACTCACCTAAAGGATTATTAGGAACACCTGTTCAATTTCTCATTAATGCAATTATATAATCATCCAATCACATGGCAGTTGCTTCAATGCATTTAGGGGTGTGGTCCTGGTCAAGACAATCTCCTGAACTCCAAACTGAATGTCAGAATGGGAAAGAAAGGTGATTTAAGCAATTTTGAGCGTGGCATGGTTGTTGGTGCCAGACGGGCCGGTCTGAGTATTTCACAATCTGCTCAGTTACTGGGATTTTCACGCACAACCATTTCTAGGGTTTATAAAGAATGATGTGAAAAGAGGAAAACATCCAGCATGCGGCAGTCCTGTGGGCGAAAATGCTTTGTTGATGCTGGAGGTCAGAGGAGAATGGGCCGACTGATTCAAGCTGATAGAAGAGCAACTTTGACTGAAATAACCACACGTTACAACCGAGGTAAGCAGCAAAGCATTTGTAAAGACACAACACGCACAACCTTGAGGTGGATGGGCTACAACAGCAGAAGACCCCACCGGGTACCACTCATCTCCACTACAAATAGGAAAAAGAGGCTACAATTTGCATGAGCTCACCAAAATTGGACAGTTGAAGACTGGAAAAATGTTGCCTGGTCTGTTGAGTCTCGATTTCTGTTGAGACATTCAAATGGTAGAGTCAGAATTTGGCGTAAACAGAATGAGAACATGGATCCATCATGCCTTGTTACCACTGTGCAGACTGGTGGTGGTGGTGTAATGGTGTGGGGGATCTTTTCTTGGCACACTTTAGGCCCCTTAGTGCCAATTGGGCATCGTTTAAATGCCACGGCCTACCTGAGCATTGTTTCTGACCATGTCCATCCCTTTATGACCACCATGTACCCATCCTCTGATGGCCACTTCCAGCAGGATAATGCACCATGTCACAAAGCTGGGATCATTTCAAATTGGTTTCTTGAACATGACGATGAGTTCACTGTAATAAAATGGCCTCCACAGTCACCAGATCTCAACCCAATAGAGCATCTTTGGGATGTGGTGGAACGGGAGCTTCGTGCCCTGGATGTGCGTCCCACGAATCTCCATCAACTGCAAGATGCTATCCTATCAATATGGACCAACGTTTCTAAAGAATGCTTTCAGCACCTTCTTGAATCAATGCCACGTAGAATTAAGGCAGTTCTGAAGGCGAAAGGAGGTCAAACACCGTATTAGTATGGTGTTCCTAATAATCCTTTAGGTGTGTGTAGAGTCATCTAAAAAAAAAAATTAAAAATCATGACTTTACATTAAATTGCTCATTTAGAGAACATTTTGTTTTTATGGAAATGCTGTAAAGGTATACGGGCAGAGCACAAGCAGACAGTAACAAGTCAAGATAATTAAACCACAAGATCAGGCAAGGATCCAAGAATATAATGGTATAAATAGACATCCTTGGGTTCTGAACAGGTGCACACATTAGGTAACAGGCTAATGACCAAACACAAGGACATGAAATAAGGAAAAGTCATAAACTCAAAATGCAGGTGGATATTGTGGAAATAGATTTATTTTTTGTTGCACAATATAATAGACTTTTCATTTTCAGCTTACTTTTCCTTAAAAAAATATTTAAGTAAATAAATTAATTGAAAATACACTGCCTAGCTAAAAAAAAAAATCACCATTTCAGATGTGTCAGTGCCCCCTCTTTCAATTCTAGACATTACTATTACATTGTTTAGTCTATTCTTTCTTAAAACATTGCTTCAGTTCAAAGGATTTGGACATTGTCCTTTTGCCTGAAGAAATTTTAACCAAGTTTTAGCTGTTGGACAGATGGCTTCACATTTGTATCTAGAATACTTTAGATATTGTTACTTTTTTTTTTCTTTTTTTGCCTGCTCCTATCAAGGGATCGCCACTGCAGATTGTCTGATTCTCACAGAACTTGGCACAGGTTTTACGCCGCATGCCCTTCTTGATGCAACCCTCCCATTTTACCTTGACTTTGGACTGACACTGCACCCAGTGGCTGGGGATTGGGCATTGGGTGGGAATTGAACCCAGGTCTTATATGTGGCAGTGAGAAACCTACCACTGACCCATCAGTGCCACCTGTAGAATACGCTATTATCCAATTCATGGTTGACTTAATGACTACAGGGTCAGGTGTAACCCTAACCCTAACCCTAACCCAAGTCCCACTACCACCAAGTTGTCCCTGTTGGGCCCTTGAGCAAGGCCCTTAACCCCCAACTGCTCAGATGTATAATGAGATTTAAAAAAAAATGTAAGTCTCTCTGGATAAGGGCTTCTGCCAAATGCCATGTATGTATGTAGATGTACAGGATGCCCAGCACCCTTGTTCTCCTGGCACCCTTCCAAGCAAACCATATTTGTTCAGTCTTTTTCCAATTGCTTCTCTGGAAAGTCCTTTGTTTTTTTGTTTTTTTTTAAACCTCTTAGCATTGTAGGAGGTAGGGCTTTTTCATATTTAGCTCCAAGACTTTGGAATAGCCTTCCTGACAGTGTTCGGAGCTCAGACACAGTTTCCCAATTTAAAAGTAGACTCAAGACGCATCTCTTTAATCTGGCATACACATAATTAATTTCTTTAGCTCATACTCCAGTACATCTATCCTGAATGGCAACCACGCTAATTCTTTTCACCTGCTCTTTATTTTTCCACCCATCCCGAGGCATCTGGAGATTGTACCAGCTTCAGTAGACCGAGGCCGACCCTGCGAGGTTCCTGAGGCATCCAGAGAAGGACCTGCTCCAACTGGATTCTGCTTCATGATGGTTTGGAACTACACATGCTGCTCCTGAGCTCCCAGTGATCCAGACCC
>QMIH01000340.1:305056-321553 GCA_003987875.1 Clarias batrachus | reverse complement strand
ACACATTTTTCTTACACATATATACATTTCCATAAGTCTTCTTTTCATTTTCTTTTCAATTCTGTGAAGCTGCTTTGAGACAATGACCATTGTTAAAAGTGCTATATAAATAAAATTGAATTGAATTGAATTGTGCTAACACACACCTGAAATGTTCCAAAACCACTCCTTTTATAGAGGTCTGGATGCCTGCTGATGAGTAATTAATCAAAGGCAACTTACCCTCTAAAAGCAGTAAGAGGGTACTTAGTATTGCCTTAATTGTATTCCTTTATGGATTCATTTTTGTTAAATTAATAATGGCATGGTGAAAAAGAATTATACAGTATGTAGTTCTTCTGAGGTTGTATTTGCCAAATACTAAGACCTGCTACAATTAGATGATTTTATTATGTGTTTACACACAGAAAAAATATAATGAAACATGACTGTATACAGTATGTAAACCTTCCTGTGCAAAATATTTAATTTTGATGATCAAATGTTTTTGGACAGTTCATGGACATTGCATAATGCAGATAACTCACTCTCATATTTATTTAATGGACTGTCCTTCAATGAGGACGCTATTCAGAAAAAGGAGTTAAACTTATTTAAAATGACAGATTAGGAGTCAAAACCTTGAATTTCTATAAATCAGTATGTGGGGTATCTGGGGTACTTCCTCTCTGGGAAACAGCCTACAGAGTGAGATTTATATGCTAATATTTAATAAATTAAGCTTAGTGATAGATCATGCAGTTTTAAATATTAAGTCGAAATGATGAGATATTGTGCCTCGGGGCTGCTGTACTTTCTTAAGAAATAGGACTTCTCTATAATTAATATTACATTAACCCCTGTATAGAGAGAATAAGATGCACTGAACTTCTTCCAGTAAAGCTGGAGTCACCTGTATATTTTACTTCCCCTAAGAAACCTTTTTAAACTGAAATATATGCAACGCAAAATAGATTGTATGTCTTGTTCCATGTATTTCCAGTATTTCAAGTCATACCGTATCCTGCTGGCAGGGACAAGTGTTTTTCCCTACGTTGTTGGCTCTCAAGATTTGTCAACTTGGTTGAGATTGTAAAGCATAATCTTGATCAAACCATTCAGTGAGCCTTCATGGTCTGTGCATGGAGCTGGAGTCACCATGAAAGGGACCAGGATAAGAAGTGTTTGATCATAGGATAAAGTCAATCAGAAGCGTCAGAACAAATCTGGCTCTGTTGTAAAATAAATAAACCTGTTAACTGGTCAATGTTAGAGAAAATAAAGCGTCTTTCGTAGGATTTTCTTGACAGAAGACAGTTTAACTTTATATTTCACATTATTTGTGCAATGTCAGTGCTTATTAATTCTTTAAATTAGTAGTGTTTTATTATTATTATTATTATTATTATTATTATTATTGCTATTATTATTATTGCTATTATTATTATTATTGCTATTGCTATTATTATTATTATTATTATTATTATTGCTATTATTATTGCTATTATTATTTATTTATTTATATTCAACACCACTGTCTCCTTGTTTTCCATGATACTGACAGTTCTCAGTTCTCAGGCGTCGTGTTACATTTACATTTATTCATTTTCCAGCACTTTGATCCACAGCAAATAACAAGTGACGCCTAATCCGACCCGGGCGCAGAGCTGAACTCCTGCGGAGGCTCTTTGCTAACAACCTTCCAGTTACTAGTGGACAACCTTTACTCTCTGCTGCATGCTGTTGTCGTGTTGCGAGATCCTATTAATGTGGATATTTTTAGCATTCATAGCAAAAGCCATTCTCTGATCATGTACATGGATGAAAATACATTGGCTATAAACCTCCTCCTATTCAAACTGGAAATCAGTGTGAACCCCAGCCACCAAATACATGACAAATGCATTGATTTGCATTGATAAACAGTGCTTGTGTTTGGAAGTATCCCCCAGGTAAATCATTAGCAGTTACACACTCACTCATCATCTACCGTATACTTCTTTATCCTGTATATAGGGTTGCCGGGGACCTTGAGCCAATCCCAGGAGACTCATGGCATGAGGCAGCGTACACCCTGGACGGGGCACCAATCCGTCGCAGGACATGCATACACTCGCACACACTCACACACAGTGCAATTTAGAAACGCCAATCAGCCTAATCTGCATGTCTTTGTGAGGGAACCGGAGTACCCGGAGAAAACCCACCAAGGTCAAAAACATGCAAACTCCATGAACACAGTCCCCGAGGTGGGAATCGAACCCAGACCAAGGAGGTGCAAGGTGACAGTGCTAACCAATAAGCCACTCTGCCGCCCATTATAAGTTATTGAACTCAAAATAACACTCCATTAGAAAATCATAACGTGTGCAGTAGAGAGGCAAATGCTGAGCTGTGTTAAGTGAAAACCTTTGCATATTTGCTGGTTCTGGATTAGCAGACATTGTGTATTTAGGCTTATCAGGTCAGCAGTGTGGTCTACGGAAAAGAATTGGATTTAGCTGTATGTTAAATAACACTGTCCAATAGCACAAGTGCTGACATGCAGCTACATATTCCTTTTGTCACTTAAACACACCTTCATTCACACACAAACATACACATATTTCTTTCCTACTTTAAACATTTTGCTCCACGAGAAAAAAAGCAGAGGCTGTAAAACTGTCGAGGTAAAAAAAAAAAAAAAAAAGTGCTCTTAGTTTATCACGGCTAAAAAGCTTTAAACGAGCTGAATATGTGGCATTTGGGTTTAATTAGAAAAGTGGAAATGTGTGGAAAAACTGAAGGAACTTTATATGCAGGTATGAGATGTAGTGGACATAAAAAGCCAAAAAAAAAAAAAGCCTATTTCTTTTGTCCTAGACTGGGTCTTCCAGTTTTTCTATGACAGACCGCCTTAAAATAACTGCCAAAATCACATATGGTCTCGTACTCATATATTGATCTCAAAGCCAAATGGCTTGCATGTGTAGCAAAAAAAAAAACTGTCCCAATATTTTTGGAGTATTTTAAATTTATTTGTACGGTACGACACCCATGGAAAAGAAACGTGGAAAGGATTCTAAATAATTTGATTAAATGTATAATTGGTTCTATATTATCTGAACCATATAAAACTTCAATTCTGCTGACTAATTCGTTTTTTCGCCGACACGTTTTAGAGTGTAATAAAACTAAGAAGATTTCTGCATTTGGTCTTGCATTTTATCATCCCTAATAAAAAATGTGCGGCTTTAGAAGTTTCAGTCGGGAAACAGAATGCACTCGATCACTAAAGAAATGTTTTTGACATGTAGTTAATCCCATGCTGGTGATGCCAATGTCTTCGATCTGAGCATCTCAGTGTAGCAGATGCAGGCCTGATTTGGGTTTAAAGTGTAATTAGTTTCCAACTGTTATCAAAGACATTAACAGAAAAGCAATATTTCTAATGATCAACCATTTAAGTGGATGTGAATGAAGTTTGGTGTTTAATGGAGCACAGATTGTGACCTCAAATTCCAAAATTGTTGGCAGCTTTTTGAGAACAATGATCAAAAATTAATAGATATAGAATTATTTTTTTTAAAAAAGAACACCCAGTCTTATGTATATGATTATGATATATAGTTTTACTGTATTTGTTCCTTAATGTAGTGCCATTTTCTTAGGCAAAACCAGGTGTGTGTATATAATTATACTGTACTTAATGACTGGCAACTTGGATAACCTTTTTCTTTAAAGAATGTCACTTTTATGAAAAGTGATTTCCCATTTTTTTTGTCATTTCAGACTGAATACAAATAAGAGCCCATATTTTTGTTTATTTATTTATTTATGTATTTATTTATTTTTATCTGTACCAAATCAAAGAATATATTTTTTTAAAAAATACAATTAATTATTTAGTGATTTAAAAAATAAAAAAGGACGTACCATTGAATATGCTCAGTTATTTCTGTTTCCTGGTTGAAATAGTGGCCATGAGTAACTCCACTGTGTGCACATCGAACATCGGCTACTAGAATCGTTCATTACTGCATTTACTAGTTGATTATAAATGAAGTGCATTAGTTACAGTCAGGTGCATGAATTTTGGTGCAAATATACTTTTTTTTGGCCCCTGTACATCACCACATTGAATTTGAAATGAATAAATAATGGAACAAATGGCTTACATGTTCCATGGCCAGGTGTAGCCTGTTCCCTAGTTACTCAATGACTAATCCAGCAGATAAACGGCCTGGGGGTAGTTTGTAGTGTTACATTTGCATTTGGTAGCTGTTCAATCAAACTCTCTACACGAAGACCTAAGAGTAAGGAAGGCTGGGAAAAAAATAAATAAAAACATAAATAAATAAATGCACCAGAGAGACAAAAACATTATGAGTGGCCAGTACAAAATAAAGAATTAACTGGCAAGCTCAGCAACAGCCAAAGGCCTGTAGGACCATGGAAAAAAGAACTAAACAGGAGGAACGCAGAATCCTGTCCATGGTGTCCTTCTAGCGAATTCAAGAAGATTATTAAAGAGGTAGATGTGCCAGTGTCAACGTCTACAGTCAAGAGATGATTATGAAGTATCTACTGGAGTTTGACAACAACAGAAATCCTGATTAAAACCAAAATGAACATGTACCTGAATGATGGGAAAAGAAAAGCATAGAGAATAAAGGAAACAGCTCATAATCCAAAGCGTATCACATCATCTGTTAAACATGGCGGAGGCAGTGTTATGGCCAAAGTGGGTACAGTATGGGCTGCCAATGGAACTGGATTACTGGTGCTAATGTATGACATGATTGCTCTTAAAAGTAGTAGGATGAATTCTGAAGTGTAGAGGACCAATAAGAACACTGTTTCATATTGGAAATAGACAATGAAAGCTACCCAAGGCAAAGAAATAGGATATTCTTGGATGGATATTCTTCACTGGCCAAGTCAGTCTCCTGCTCTCAACCCAACGGAGTACGATTTTCATTTATTTTCGTAATTATGTCCATTTGTCCCACTATCCATGAGTCCACCTCTCAACAAACACATTTCACAAACATGGTGCATCACTTTTGCTTAACCATATGACTTGGTGCTCTCATTGCCACGCTCGCTTCATATCAGCCATCACACTGTTACTGTTCAAATGCCATTAAAACATTTCTTCAGGTTATTTGTATTGCAAAAAATGCCATTGTTCCTACTTTTGACATGTTCAAAGAGCACCGTTCTATGATCACAGTAATGCTTTGCTTTGATTGGCCTCATTAATCATGAAATACATCAAGAGCACTGTCATGTTGTGCCATCTGTTCATTCTTGTGAGAACACTAGACTGATGTCATCTGGAATCATGTGGTATTGGTTGTTGGTCTCAAAGCATGTTCTTGAATGAATAAGAATGAATAACCGTGCAGTTATACCAATACCACTATTGGTATTGATGGGTCCCTATCCAACACAATCAACAGGAATAGTATTGATGGTAATGGAGCCATAAACATCTTTTCCATGATTGCCTATAAATAAGCAATTGAGAGCAAGTTGTACAGCAATTTAAGGCCCTGTTTATAGTCTCAGGTCAAAGAATAGAGTTGAAACTGATAGAAAACCAAAATGATCATTTTCACCTAGACATAGAAAAGCTCTAGCGTCAATCTCCAACAGAGTGGAAACATCGCACATTGCAATTTATTCATTGAACAATGAAAAAAAAAAACTAATCCCAATAAGCATTCTCTCTCTCTCTCTCTCTGGCTGCTCCATTAACTTTGATGATGGTTGAGTCCATCATATGGTGCCTTCTTCAGCCGTCGCCATTTAATTTATGAGCTGGAGTGTGCCGCTGACATAACCTGAAGCTGCTTTCCCTCTCTTGCCATTATTGAAACAGGCCTGAGCATCGTAATATTGATACAACACTGATGTGTAACATAAAACGAAAAGGCTAGCCCACGGCTGGGAATGCGGCACTTTTTAGAGATCGTATAACCGCTGTGAAAATAGTGATGGAGGACTAAACAAAGTCAGGTTTTATTGTCGCTCCATCCATCATGACTCGTATAAAGATACAAAAGTGACTCGGAATGCACTATACCCCGAGTAAAGGCGGAAAAATGCCGAGGATTTTGTATTACGGATTTGGATAGAGAGAGGTGTAAAGCAGCAGAATTTTTTATTTAGAGTTTTTATTTAATTCAGAGGTCAGGTCAGGGTTATGCTAAAACAGAAATTATTCATAAGATTAAACTGGACTATCTTCTCAATAATTCCTATTTCAGCCTAACACTTGGCTTAGATCATCATGTCAGCCCATCATCATCTGACCTCTGATCTAAAGAAAAAAGGCACTATTCAGAAAGCCGTTACTTTTTAAATGGTTTAGCGAAACTGTATTTAAAATACCTAACCATAGAGCTGATGCAGTGAATTGATGGAATTATAATATGTAATAAGGAATGGTCATGACTATTGGGGCTATAAGGGAATCATTTATGGTCATAAGATACCAAAGTCATGTTTATGAACTGTGTTACATGATTAACAATTTGGCAGGAACGATTGAAAAAGCCAGTGACTCCATTATGTCTTTACTTCAAGATTAAAGTGTACTGATCTCTGTCGTTGCCATGTTTAGGTTTGTGTGATCACAGTAATTAAATTCTACTTATATTAATTTTACACCACAAGTTAGCCGTTTTGTGACAAAAAATCGATCTTTAGTAGCATTCCTTTCTGAATGATTTCCTATAACGTTGATCTACTGGGTTATTAGTTGTTTTGTTTGCCAAATGCAGGTAGAGACAATGAATGAGAAATCAAGTCAAAGCAGAAACCGGATTGAAACTGGATTTCAGAAATCTTGTGTATTGTATTCTACACAAGAGACTGTAATGTGAAAAACTATGATACGTTGAAAGCAGCTCCAAAATACTGGCAGCTAGGAAACAATGAGACTCGAGCTAGCAAATTGTACAGTAATGATGTGTATAGATACTAGATATGAGAAATGAGGAACAAAGAAAGGAAGCTACAAAAACTAAACTGGGAAAGGAGGAATGTGTGGAACTAGTAAGCAAGTGCTCGATGCTGGAATCTACACTACTGTCGATCAGGAATGCACAACACTAACCCCCCGTTTTCACCAGGTACAGTTGCGTAGCATGCTGCCTGGGACCTGGTTGCCAGAGTTGCTTGTCAATGGTTGTAAATCCAACAGATGTCCTGAAGTATGAAACATACTTTATATCTTTAGCAGAAGTGGTGCTCTGCTCTGTTAAGATACTCAAGTAGTCTATCATTAACCTTCTGGAAGACGTTCAACCTGCCAGTCACATAAAGCTATCTTACTTGAATATTTATTACCACGCCAAAAGTCAAGTCAAGCTGCTCTGCTTCTGAAACGCTCCTGGTGTGGTACAGCAGAGGATGAAACAAAACCGGGTTGCAAATTCAATGTTGTAGGTCTATTCTATGTTGAACTATGCTGAAAGAGAATAGAAAATGAGGACTATTTTACTTGCAGTAATGGGTAACCACCAATGGGTAACAATGGGTCAAAAGATTAACACTAGAGTCTAGGGCAGGCATGGGCAAACTACGGGCCGGGGGCCACATGCGGCCCGTTAAACGTTTTGATTCGGCCCGCCAAACTTGAAAAAAATTAATAAATTAACCTTGTTAATGTTTTATTTCCCCTGTAATTCTGATGTTTCCTCACTAGATGCTTTCAAATAAAATGGTCATTTATTTGATTTTCAGTGTTTAAAGACTCATTTCGAAGTCGGAGATTTTTATTGTAATGCTTTTCTTCATTTTCATTGGAAATTAAAGCACATGTTTTCTCCATATCCCAAGATGTGTATTTTTTCCCCCAATGAGGTGATGTTACCAAAGCATGCCATCTATCTGCTCCTGTTTGTCAAATGTTAGAGCTCAATGTGGCCCACGAATCAAAAAGTTTGCCCACCCCTGGTCTAGGGGACCAGTAGACTATTACAAGATCTGAGAAAGCAGGTAAGATGTGAAGTACTAGGCATACAGTAAGTAACTCGAAACTAGGAGATCTAGAGTGAGATCCTAATTAGACTACAACAAGAATTGACTAGAAGGAAGGGACTAGCAAACAAGTACACCAGGATTAGTAATCAGTAAGAAAAAGCCATGATAAGACATACTAAACCATTTTATGGGTTTATTAACTATATGTTTAAGCATTATAAGTGGTGCTTGCAAAGCACTTGTATTATCTTGCAGGCTTATTAATTTTCTTCTATTTTTTTTATTCTTCTTTTGTACAAGCTTTGGTGCGTAATTACAGTAGTCCCGTAACGTTTGTCATAGATACATAAAAGAGGTGTCAAATCATGTGGCTTATTCAGGAATGACTTTTCTAAGGCGCAGAGCAATAATTTTGTTGAACTACAGTATAAAATGTATCACTTGCAAGCTGCGTTAGAACATACCCTGTAAGAGGGTATAAGTTGTACCCTTTCCATTGTCATAGAGACATGGGGGTGGGTTTATTTTACTCAGGCAACCAATCAGTCTCTCAGGATCATTGTGAAGCTGTTAAGCCACACACTAGCAACCACTTAGCAACAGATCCTGGAGACTATAAAAGTGTTTTTTAAAAATGTATTATTATTATTATTATTATTAAGAAGTACTATTGTTTTTCCAATATTGGTGCTTCAAATTCTTGTTGAAATATTTGACAAGGGTGTAGACCAGGGGTCTCAAACTCAGTTCCTGGAGGGCCGCAGCCCCACAGAGTTTTGTTCCAACCATAATTAAAAACACCTGATCCAACTAAACAGGTCATTAAGGCTTATTTGAAAACTACATGGTATGTATGTTGGAGCAGGGTTGGAACAAAACTCTGTAGGGCTGCGGCCCTCCAGGAACTGAGTTTGAGACCCCTGGTGTAGACACTTGTGAAGGAACTTGGTCTCTTTTTCCATGCAGATCAGTTTAATGGTCTCAGTGATGCTCTTTTAGATAACATCTATAAACATTTGACACTATCTAGAAAACATCTTTAATGAAAATTGACAGCTCTGTTCATCATGGATTTTTATGTTACTAGAAAAAGATTCAGCTTAAAATTAAAAAAGAAGGGGAAAAAAAAACTCTTATTAAAAGAGTTTATAATTAAATCAGCAAGTGCATAATATGTGATTTAATCACCAGGAGATTTTCTTTTTTTTCACCTTGTCTTATTTGTTCGCTGATGTGCCTCATTAAAGCCTTTCAGCATTAAGGTAGCTTGAAGGTGCCTAATTAATACTTTACCGAAGTGTTGTTTTTTTTATTTCATATCTGCTTCGATTCAATATCTCGAGGAAGATTAAGAATAGCACAGATGTGTTATATGTGTTATACTGTATCATCTCTCTTAGCCTCTAAGTTTTTTTTTTTTCATTTCTTTTCTTTTAAAGTTCTTCACTGCCTTACACTATGATTCTGTAAATCCTTGTTTTTTTTGTTTTTTTTAATCAAGCCAGATTAATCAGCACAACTATTACAAAATAATAATAATAATCAACTCAGGCAGTAGGGATGAATGCTAAAACTCATCATTCAGCTTCATTTATGGATTCTGCCAATAAGTCACACACAAAAAAAATTAATTAAGTGGATACTTCAAGCAAAGCGCTCCGATATTGTTGCTCATCAAGGTGTCTGAACGATCGGTTTTGTTCACAGCTTGATTAGTTTCTGACTACAGAAAGAGCCGAGGCATCAAGAGAATGCTTTAATCTCTGAACGTACTGTGGAACTTCACCAGACATATGTGACAGATGAACAGCTTCAGAAAGGCAACGAGGGGAAAGAAAAAAGAAAAGAAAAAAAAACACCTTTAAAATGCTACAGTGAATAAAATTAATTGCAAAACCCTAAACGTGTTTTCCGCTAAAATACGTTGGGAACCATGTGCTAGGAATTTACTGCTATGTTTTCACACTATGTGTTTCACACTAAACACCTTTTCCCTGGGGAGCATCTGACATCTGATAATAAGTCATAAGAAGTCTGTAAGCCCCATAATGACCCACGTTTGACCCACTGTCCTTCATGTCCTTCATTAAAAGACCATAAAAGCTCATCATTGCATTGATGACATGTCAATGAGGAATCAATTACTACCTTCATTGACTGCTCTTAATTGAGCATCCTGGTTCCTTTAATGCTCTTACGTCATACATCAGGGGCAGAACCGATGATGAAAAGGTTCAGATCACAGTCCAAAAACATTCAATTTAAATTTAATTATTTAAAAAAAAAAATTATGAAACAAGATCAGAGTTTCAGGATACATCATTGTGCAAAGATGTGTCATGCCTTTGCTTATTTCTTATTTTACTTATGTGTTTTTTTTTTTAATGAAACAGCTTAGGGTTATGGCCCTTTCTTATTAGCTTAATTATGGTACGGAGGGTCAGGGGCAAGTGTAACCCTCTGGTTATACTGAAGGCATATTCTCTAGGAATGATAAGAAGTGATTAAGAGGAAAGAATCACGGCTAATCAATCCGAAACATTCTCCTGAGTAATCGCCATTATTTACATCTTGATGGGTGTGGTGCATTATTATTTTATTGTGGAGACACTCTCGGTGTGTCTCAATTCCCGGGGATGTATTTGAAGGAGGGTCACCATTAAATATTTCCATAAATGATATTAAATAAAAAGGATGTAAATAAATGCGGCACGGTGGTGTAGTGGTTAGCACTGTCGCCTTGCACCGCCAGGGTCCGGGTTCGATCCCCAGCCAGGCTCGATTCCCGTCTCTGTGTGCATGGAGTTTGCATGTTCTCCCCGTGCTCGGTGGGTTTCCTCTGGGTACTCCGGTTTCCTCCAAAAGACATGTAGCTTAGGCTAATTGGCGTTCCAAAATTGCCCGTAGTGTGTGAATGAGTGAGTGTACAGTGTGTGTCTGTGCCCTGTGATGGATTGGCACTCTGTCCAGGGTGTACCCTGCCATGTGCCCCAAGTCTCCTGGGATAGGCTCCAGCCCTCCCGTGACCCTGAATACAGGATTAAGCGGTATAGATGATGAGTGAGTGAGTGATGTAAATAAATGTAAAAAAAAAAAAACGTATACTTCATATTACACTGATGTGATGGTAATGGTGGAAACAGCTGGTGTCGCAGTTAGAAGACTCTCCGGTCTTAGACCAGACGGTCTCATGTAATTTTGGTCTTTGTGGTCAGCAAAGGAAGGCCACAAGTCAACAAAGACCAAATAGACCGGCATCCTTCGAATGAGACACACTCAAAGTCTGATTGATGAATGATCTTAAACCAACCCAAAACCTTAAGTAGATTTTGGAGCAACCTGCTAGTCATGAACAATGCTCAAGCGCCAACGCTATCAAAACACCACCAGCCATCTTTAAAAGAACAGCATTCAGCACTTCAGTGATGTTCAACATTGATGCTATTTGACACTATGAAGTTGATATGCTGGTTTGACTTTTTATCAAACTTGTGTTTGAGACCTGGCCATTTTCAGGTTCTTTGTCAACTCCAGGTGTTTATACGATCACAGTATATCCAACCTGCAACAGAAAAAAAAAATCTCCTCTTTTTTTTTTTTTTGACGTTTGACACTTCCTGCCAGGCTGGATTACTTTTAAGGCGGCTGACGGATCGATCCAGACGCTCTTGTGTGATAAATGGGGTGCGATGTGATGAGCATGATGACTTCTTTTTCCCTTTTTGAGGTTTATTTATCGATTACCAAGGCCCATTTTGAAAGCGTGCACCTATACCGATATCTAGTTGAAAGGAAATAAAAGTGCAGGGAAAGTGTAAGCCTGAGGCCCTCATACAGTAGGTAGTCAACCAGAATGTTTTTTTTTTTTTTTTTTTTTTAAAGCAGGCAAATTGATTTGGTGTTAAAGCTTAAAGCATTTTCATTTAATTCTTTTTTTTTTTTTGACTGAAAGGTCAAAATTTCACATTTTTACCGCATTCTGCATTTGAAATTCATGGCTCCCCTTCAGCTGACCTTGACCTTAAGTTATACAGAGTCACAGGCTTTAAATCGCGCTCGTCTTTCTTTTTCGGTTATGAAGAGCCCGTATCACTCTGTCCATTAAATATCCAGAGGAGGCATCTTGTAAAATTCATTCACCCATCTCAAATCCTCTAATAAAATGAGCAGTGATTTATTAACCATCGAGACCTTGGCCCGTTAAGATCGCTCTCTTGTGCTATTATCGTTTATGAACTTCAGATCGAGTTCAGCCCGGGGTGTGTGTGTTGGGGTGGGGGGGGGTAATGGGGTATGGGGTATAGTTTATCAGAACTTTACCAGAAGCTGGTTGGATAAAGATGACTCAAAAATCTTCAGGGGGCAGTTTTGCAGACAAGTCCTTTGAATGAACGTGACGGCGACTCTCTGATAATTTGTTCCAGTCGAAGACTACATTTAATCTATTTCAGGCCGCAGGCATCACAAAGATTTGAGCTATAGCCGGTTAGCTACTGCATGTCTGCCGAGAATTCATTAGCACGGAGCTAAATCCTGAACTCTTAGACGTTCAGACGAGTGTAAAAAAAATAAAAAAAATAAAAAGTGAAATGAGCTCAACAGGAAATGCATCAAGCTTACTGTTAGACAGACAAGGGAATATTCAAGTGCCACAATAATTAAATGGTCCGGAGTGGACAAGCTCGGGGACAGGAAATTTTAAAAAAAGGAGCTGGAAATTACAACCCGTTGATTCCGAGCACACTACCTCGTCCCTGAGAGCTACAAGCACTTCTTTGGTAGTGCACTCAGACTTTTAGACCGGTGTGTATGTCAGAAGGAATAAAAGTCACCGTGAAGCTTCTGTCCTCCATTAAGCAAGAAGAGCCACACATGATGCAAGCAAAGAGCAAGCTTTGTTCCTTGGAGAAGCGCAGTGAGGGAAGTATTTGACTAGAATGGAAACTGATAGAGGCTCCATTATGTAATATTCTGTAATTCTATTACATTTGCAAAAATATGCATCAAGTAAAGGTAAAAGACAGTGTCCTGTAATAATCGAATAAGCACATAAGATTATGAGTTTTATTATTAAAAAAAAAGTTTTAAAAACCTGCGCAATTTGAAACACATCACTCTACTTAAAATTTGATTATTTCACGAATCTCAAACTTTTTTAATTAATGTGCGAATATACAGTATGTCACACCTTATGTTTAGGCCTAGTAGTTCATTATAGACTAAAATCTGCACTTTTCATTCACACAGCGTCATTACATTTACTCCAACGAAAAGGAAGTCACATCATCTAAATTTCTTCATGATCATGAGAAGAAAAGTTATATAAGTATATATTCAGAATTAACTTCAGTTGTGCACGTTATAGATTTAAATAAATATGGTATGCGCCAAAATCTACAGTGCTGAAACTCAGGACTGAGGAAAGAGGAGAAAATAATGGAGTATTATTTCCGCTCATATGAAAGTGGCCGTGAATGCGGACCATGTTTGAAAAAGGTGGCAGAACAATTCAGAGAGAGATTTAATAAGATGCACACAGAAGTTACACACTTATGCTGTTTATTGTTACCAAATGTCGCCGTTCTGTTACTGTACTCTGTCAGCGTGATCATTTCCTTTCACAGCAGCCTTTGTTCCGGGACATGTTTGAGAATTTACAGTGAGGCACAGCACGCACACACACACACGCACACACACACACACACACGCGCACACACACACACGCACACACACACACACGCGCGCACGCACACGCACGCACACACGCACACACACACACACACACACACGCACACACACACACACACAGACACACACACACACACACGCACACGCACGCACACACACACACACACACGCACGCACACACACACACACACACACGCACGCGCACACACACACGCGCACACACACACTTCCAGCACTGACTTTACACATACCGCAGTAAATGAACATGATACAGTAATAGTGTGTATGTTAGTTTCTTTCAGGACAAATAAACTCACTTTTTTTTTCTCAGTAACATATATTTTACTGCATACTGTATATTAGGTAAAAATTATAATAATACATTAACATTCATTTTTTTTAAACATTTACATTTTTAAAAAAAGTCAAAGTTCTCATACCATTAATACGAATATTCTAGTTATCCTGTCGAGCTGTGTGATTGAATCAATTATGCTGTTTAATCTTTTTTTTTTTTTTCATGTTCATCTATCCACACATTTTTAAGTATTTAAATAAAATTGTGAATGTTAAATGGTGTAAAATTGACAAATTTTTTAATTGCTAATTTTTTTAAATGCTCACATCAACCAGCGAATGCTCTCATTTTGGAAGATTAAAACTGCTTCTTCTTTTGAGTCGATGGTCAGTTTAGCTCAATAGCGCCCTCTACTAAACCGGAGTGTGGTTGGAAGATTGAAATCAAACCAATAATCGTTTTTCCGGCCAAATCACTAAGATACTTACTGTACTGTACACTGTAAAAAATAAATTGTAAATTTTACGGTAAAAACACGGCAGCTGTGGTTGCCAGAAGTTTACCATAAAAAAAAAGATAGCAACATTTTTGGTTGTACAGGATTACACTCATTATACTGTATATTCCTATGGATTTTAATTATTTCTTTTTTTTTTCGAGCCAGGCCAGGAATCGAACCCAGACCCTGGTGGTGCAAAGCAACGGTGCTAACCACTACACTACTGTGTTTGCTGTGCAATTGTTGTCGTTGTTGGACTTCCTTAGTTTCCGCACAACTTGCACTCCAACAGTAGTGTAGTGGTTAGCACTGTCGCCTTGCACCACCAGGGTCTGGGTTCGATTCCTGGCCAGGTTTGAAAGAAAACAAAGAATTGAAATCCGTAAAAAGAGTCAAATTACATACAACCTAAAAACATTGCTACCATTTTTTTTACGGTAAACTTCTGGCAATCACAGCTGCCAGTTTTTTACAGTAAAATTTACGGTACAGTGTACAGGCATTCAATGGTTACAAGATCATTTTAGTACTTTTCAATACACATGCCGTTTATTGAATTGAACCAAACAATCTACAGTCTATTAACCACACTGTGTGTATTAGAAATTGTTGTGTTAAAAAATTAAGCAACGGTACTCAATTAACATGTAATAAATACGGATCAGGATCATAGAACCAGGGGTCTAATCCATAGACCTAAGGTTTTAATCTTTAATTTGCTCTCATCTCCATGTTTTTCCTTACAGTACATGCACATCAAGGGTATGTGACAAATCAGTATTTAATGACAAGGCAGAAGATAAATAACATCTTGACCCACTGCAGGAATATTACTCCAGAATCACGGCGAGTCCATATTTTATTAATCTCCCTAGTGAGTGTGCAGTTGATAATTGAAGCTCATTTAATCCAAAAGGAATAGCAGGACAAAGCCGGATCACGGGTCTGTAAATAATAGCGCCGGCGCTAGATTACTCCTATTTGTCAACGTCGGCGTGTCCTCTGCGCCGTTCTCACGTTCCTGCACACACCTAAGCGCCTGCAATTTCTACAATCAATTTGTCAATGGATTGCGTTAGGAATTCATAACACACCGGTTCGCAGCACGCAGAGTGTGCCAGAAACATATTTCATCTGCAGAACAATTACAGCGCAATATGCAAAGGGTTCGATAATAAAAACTTATTGTAGATTATAATGAAAAAGAGAGCAAAAGTATATCTGCATACTGTACAGTATGTGGATTGTTTATTTTTATTTTTTTTGACTATGCTGATGATTTTCAATAGAACCCTCAAGTCTGCGCTGCTTTGTTTGGTGTTTGCTGATTTTACAGCTTGCAAATGTAAGTTTGCCTTTGTGATGTTTTTTTTTTTTTTTTTTTTTTTTTATGACACCTTGAGCTTTTTGTAGTAAACTTGCCTGCAGGACATGAACCAGAAAATGATTCCCTCCTAACAGAATCTTAAAGCTTATGTCCTTGAGATACGTTTGATATACTATGTACTATGACTTTTTAATGTAGTGCAGTAATGGAAGTTTATGTCTGATGTGGGAAGACTGGAAATAAAAAAGATACTGGTCCATTATTCCATACCACTGAATTCACTAATCTAATTGGTTGTTTCTACTGTACAGCATCAACCAATTCAGAAGATTTGTATTTTGCACTCTCTTACCACACAATAAACATGATATTTAATTCATAAACATAACTGTTGTTATGAGGAAATTTTAATATTCATGGAAGGAGTCTCCAGTGCCAGCTCATATGGAAGGAACCACAAGTATTGCCTCTTACAAAAGGACTCTCCAATGTCGGGAATGTTTGTGTCCACTGTTACAAAAGGAGTCTCCAGTGCCAGCTTACAGTATATGAAGGAATGAAGTCTTATGAATGGAGTGTCCAGTATCAGCTCTTATGAAGGGAGTGTACAGTATCAGCTCTTATTAAAGGAGTTTCCAGTATCAGCTCTTATGAAGGGAGTGTCCAATATCAGCTCATATGAAGGGAGTGTCCAGCATCAGCTCTTATGAAGGGAGTGTCCAATATCAGCTC
>QMIH01000340.1:279761-294907 GCA_003987875.1 Clarias batrachus | reverse complement strand
CCTATTGAAAAAACAAAAGTTGGATCCAAGATGGCCGACTTCCAAATGGCCACCATGGTCACCACCCATCTGGAAAAGTTTGCCCCCTCACATATACTAATGTGCCACAAACAGGACGTTAATATCACCAGCCATTCCCATTTTATTAAGGTGTATCCATATAAATGGCCCACCCTGTATATTAAAGCAATAAAGAAAAAAAATTGTAAATTCCCTATAATATTCGGAAACTTTAGTGGGTTAGTGGGTCGGAAACCCTAAAAACCCAAGTGGCACAGACCTGTGATGGCAACACAGCATAGGAAAATGACGTACAGGATGATTCACAAAAGGGGGCCCTGAATATCCTGTAATAACTCTCACTAGAATGATACGATCTGAACGAAGCAATGTACAGTACAATGTGCTCCTAGATAGATGGAGCTTTGAACCTGTCGGGAAGCTCTGAGTTGGAGCGATAAGGTAGGTGCTAGACAGCCAACGTGCCAGACGCTATACCACTTCTCTCAGTCACTCAACTTCTCATTAGGATGGTGGCATACAGTAATGATCCGAATCGTTTAAGAGATGTAAGAGTGAATTAAGATTTGGGTTTGGTAAGGATGTACAGTGGCGTGGTATGGAAACCTTCAGAAGACAGAAGCTGTCGGGAAATGTCGCAGGACACATTCAGTGTCATGTGATTTCATAATGCAATAGATCACACATAGATCAAGGTATGGAGTTTATTTTTTAGGTTCAGAATATTCGGGACCACTTTTGCCTGAATCATCCTGTATATATGTCTTTATATGGAAGTCTTGGCGGTGTGAGTTTATGTGGACCTGGAATATAAGAATTATATCGCAATAATTTAGAACTCTAAATTTTTTATATATTTTTTTACCATGGAAACAACTGAAAGAAATAATACAATCACGTGATCATGTGTATCTGTGCTATGTCTTTGCCTATGTGGCCCATTTTTATTTTTTTATTTCATGCTTACAGTACTGTATATAGTAAATGAAATCAAATTCAGTTAATCAGTGTGCTGAAAATAAGGGATATGTCATTCTATACTGCACAATCCTGAGCCATATACAGCATGGACTAATATACTGTATGTATATTATTTATATACATTTATAAATAATAATAATAATAATAATAGCTAAAATGCTCTACGTTTTCAGGGCTACAAAAAGAGGGTGATATTTTCCCAGTCGTTTCCGGCCTCTTGTTCTGATCGGCTTGAAAAACTCTTCTCTGCAAAGGGGCATTTTGAGGGAAGTTCATTTAAAGTGAAATAGTGCATTAAAAAAAAAAAATTAGTGAAAGAGGAGGGAATTCAGCCATGCAAGACCGCATGATCTGGACTGTATTTTAGCTGGAATGTTAGCAGACACTTTTTGGCAGTAGTGGATGGAGTACTTGAGTGAAAGTCAAGATACCCTAGGTAAAATAGTACTCCAGTAAAAGTCCTCCATTTACATTTCCACTTGAGTAAAAGTACAAAATTACTTACCTTCAGATGTACTTAAGTATCAAAAGTAAAACTGGGATTTATTATGACTCTAATATTTTACTATTCTTTTTGTGATTAGACTTAGTTAATCTACTTATTGAGGAGATTAACACTGATTTATTAATATAAGCTCATTTAGTTAGTCTGACATTGATAAACATTATCGTGAGCACTTAACATTCAGGTGCGTCAGTTCTATTAGGGAGATCTGAGTGGCTGTGACAGGAGTAACTTTCCTTTTCAGATATAGATTAAACTGAACATCTCTGCACATGGCCACCACATGCTGTCCCTAGGGGGGAAAAAAAAGTCCTAAATATTTGAACCAAATATTACATACTGTATATCATTCTCTCTCTCTGAGGAATATAAATGAATGTTTCATGTGCTTGGTGTGTAAGAGATGTACTGAGATCCAGAACTGCTTGATAATTTAGTACTGTAGAGGTTACGATCACAGCCAGTGGAAGTTGAATTTGAGGAGATAATAATCTCAGCTTGTTAAAGCAGAACTTCACTCTACCTGCTAATGGCCGAAACATGGTATTGATGCGAAAAAGTGTTTCGCACCATTTGAAAAAAAAGTGAATTTTGAGATATGATCATAGTACAGCATTTTTTAGTAATACTTGTTATAAATGCTTCTCATCTCCAGATCCATGCTTCATTATTTGTAACTATGCGTACACATTTATATTTTCATCAGATAAAAAGAAAAATATTTGCTAAATGCAATTCAATGCCCTTTTGTGTAGTGTCCGTAACTTTTGAATTCAAATGTTTCAATTGTCATTCTCATGAAACTTGGCCAATTTACATTTCACATGAAAATATATAAACCTGAAAAAAAAAAAAATTCTAAAACGCTAAAATGTTAATGTATTGCAACATGAATTTGACATGGTTACAGACATTACAGATTTTTTTTTTTTGCCTTTTAAGCTTTTTTTTATCAAAAACCTTTATCAGAAAGCTTTTCATTTGAATATCAATACTCAAAGAAAGATGAATAATGTGTCATTTAAATAATTATTGTATTTTGACAATATAACACTGAAAGTGGTCATTTTTGGAGCAATCATCTCTTCAAAATGGCTGAAGTTAGCAACTTGAAATTTTTTTAGGGAAGCAAGATTGGTCAGCTCCATGATTGGTAAACTTCAGACGTAGCTTCTTTGGCCGCACATATTTTTTGTATTATATGTATAACATTAAAAAAATTAATCAGCACCAATACTGTGTTTTCGCTTCAACTGTTTTAATGTCATAGATTTTATTTACCCAAGGCCGAATGTTAACACTGAATGTTTAGGATTTCAGATCATAAGAAGGTTCAGTTAATAAGTTTTGAACAATGCAAACTATGAAGTGAAACAGCAAGCTAGCTAATGGAAATGAATAAAACTTAAAGTGATAACTAGCTCTAGCCTGCGTCGGTGTTGTGCCGTTGTACAAGATAATCGTAGTAATGATGGGTCAATTTAAAATACAGTGAAAGGGTTCACTGCTGCGATCATTAAGGAGAATTATGGAGGCAGGCGGAGAAAGCATTGGAAAATAAACGATTCTTTCTTCTGTTCTACTAATAGTTTTGGATATATATATATATATTTTTTTTTTTTTTCTCCAGGTGCTCAGTAGTGTAGAATGTTGCACTGATCTTCTACTAGTAACATTCATATTTGTTGGGGAGATAAAGTACCAGTGAAATGTTTGGACCCATCAGTCACAAGTTTGAACATGAGTTGTTTTTTTTTTTTACATTCTAAAACAATACTGGGTCTTTTCAAAACTATGAAATAAGACATATAGATTAAGTAACAACAACAAAAACTGTTAAACTAACAGTCAGTTGTTATTTTAAGACATGAAGGCCAGTTTTTCTGGAATAATTTTTGCAAGAACAGTATTATCTAGTGTTGAAACTCACGGCGACCATCCCAGGAAAGCAAGGCCAAAACCTACCTTTGCTGCAGAGGAGAAGTTCATTTAATGTAGTGTTGACTTACCAGCCTCCACCAATTAACAAACAGCACCTCAGATGAGCCATTATGAAGACTTTACAGAGCATAAGTATCAGACACACCATAATATCAACTGCAACCAACAGTTCAAAGTATATTTCAAAAATAGCCAAAATACTGCATATGCTGGACAAAGAAAGATTGGCATATATTTTTTTTTCCACTCATAAGTAGGATGGAACACCAGATGCCCATAATGTAGTGGAGTTGAAAGTAAAATATTTTAATTTAGAATTTAGTGGAGTAAATGGAAACAGATACTTAAAAAATACCTACGGTAAGTATAGTAACAACATGGGGGTAGCTCAGTGGTTAAGGCATTGGACTACGGTTCTGACGATCCCAGGTTCAAAACCTCACAACCACCAAGTTGCCACTGTTGGGCCCTTAAGCAAGGCCCTTAACCCTCAATTACTCAGATGTAATGAGATAAAAATGTAAGTCGCTCTGGATAAGGGCGTCTGCCAAATGCCTAGATGTAGAACATAGTTGCTCTGAATAAGGGAGTCAAATCCAGTAAATGTAATAGTTAACTTTAAAAAAGAAAAAAAGAAAAAAAAATTGTTTCAAAACATCAATGTTTCAGTTACACTAGATTTTGGTTTCAACAGTAAACTCTGATCTAAGATATTTCTTTTTTTTATCAAATCATGTAATGTGTAAGTAGAACTGTATTGTTATCACTGTGTGCTAACAACAACAACAAAAAAAACCTTGGCCCTGCCATAGTCTTGTAGCTCCAGTGCAAATTTGAACATTTGAGTAAGCGAAAAATTCCATACATTTAATATTTCTTTTTTATTATTATTACTTTTATTAATCGCCTTTATCATCACACACCTGAGAAGCATGAAGTGCAACATAAAGTGAAAGAACTGGATCTCATGCTTTGTCAGATAAAGTTAAGCTTATAAAGGTTTTTGCACTCAAATTTCTTTCTCCACATGCCCACGTTTACGCCTTTTCTGTGGCCTCCCTGGCCCAGCTCCCACTTCCCCACTCTAACAACCAACAGCCTGAGGATGAGAGCAGAGGGAGAAATATTGCTCAGGTTCACCCCATCCATCACCCATAAGGCCTGGTGTGTGAAATACAGGGCCAGGCTCCTCCAACAATGAGGCCTATCTTGTATGTTAGGCCCCTCGCTCGGGTATTTATCACCTCCGAGTCCGCACAAAGCCTGATTCATGGGCCGATCATTCTGATAAAAATGTGCTGACTGCATCTCAGGGCTTGCTTTCCTCCATCAGCTCTTTCTTTCTCCTTCTACCTCGCAACCTCTTCCCTACTCAGTCCCCAATAGCGTTCACAAAAATAGATTCAGTCTTTAGGGCCTTTTCCACCTCTGTTTCGACCTGGCTGCCTCCTAAAGCACTTTCTCCCACGGGACAAATGCAGAAAAAGCTCACAGGGCTAAACTAGAGCAAACTGCTCAAATGGTCTGATTTAGCTACACAGGGGGTCAGTGAGCGTCCAAGGGGTTTTGTTTCAGTGTAAAAGCAGCAAATCAACCGTAACATCATGATGGCTCCTTTTTTTGTTAGTGTTGTTTAGTTGTTTTTGGCAGAATCTCTTAGCTTGGCTGCTGGTCACCGTTACTAGCACTTTTTTTTTGCTACCTTCCATAAATGTCTTGTAAAAAAAAAAAAAAAAAGACATTACAAAAAATTATTAACCGACAGCACTGAAAACAATTTCTAATAAAAGAAGGTAAATAAATAATTTTAGCCTTATATTCGGGAGCTGAAGCTGGACATGAAAACAGTAAGTGATATGCAAGTGTTGTTGGAAAAAATGTAAACAAGATGCGATTGTTTTTTAATAATGTAAAAGTAAGCATAAAACAAATGATCAATTATCAAATACATTTTTTTAACCAAATATAAAGCCATTGTACAAAGACAATGACATGAAATTTCCCTATGGCCCAAATCATTACCATTTCTTAATTTAAATTAAGAGCCATAAACTAATCATTAATGTTTAAGCATTAAAGGGAACCAGTAGTAGAGATCTTTGTAAGCAGGGATTTGTGTGAAATTCTGCATTTTGCTTCTAACAGAAATTCTTCAGAACCTTCAAACCCTACAAAAAAATGCCAAACGGCATCCCGCAGGGTTCAGTTTCAGGGCCGCTATGATTCCCAATTTACAGGGGGAGAAGACATTTGTTCCACAAACATAAAATTGGATTTTAGTTCTATGACAAAGACACACTACTCCATACAAATTGGAAGGCAGAGACTGAAATATTATGAAGCTACAGCTAAGAACTTGGGTCTAACTACAGACCTTTGTGTATCATGAATAACATCTGATCGAGAAACGTGGTTAAAGAATAATCGTGCTCACTCAACATGGTGCTGAGAGACAAGAAGAAAATAACATCAAAGCACATCACACAAATCTTCTTCAAACTAGAAAGCTCTTTTCATTCATCATCAGATTTTCTTTTTGTTTAAGAGGCTGCTCTGTGTTACAGTAGATTTCACTCTGAGGCTTGGTGTTACTTCATGCTCTACATGTGCCTCATCAATATCCTTCCCCCACATTCAGGTCAACATACAGCTGACAGCAAGCGTCATTATTTTGTGCGCTTTGCGGCCACGACTCTATCGTATTGATTTAATGATTGATATGCTGGCGAGAAAAAAGGGACTCTGGGACTGACGGCAGGGACAAGCCAAGGTCTACAGTTTCTCTAGATAGCCTTGTCCTTGATTTAGATGAATTAATATCTGGAGGCCGATAACTCTCAGCGGCCGCTCTGATCCCAGGGCTCTGTGCTGGATTGAGAGGTGGAACACCTGACTTATATCCTACCTGTGATTGATGTTAGTTAAAAAGCTAATTTGAAGAGATAATAACTGAGGCTCCTAGCATCTCTGTCTGGATCTGATGTTTGACATTTTGACTGGTTTATTGGTTAAGTAAGAAGGGGTAGCTCAGTGGTTAAGGCATTGGACTACGGTTCGGAAGGTCCCAGGTTCAAGTCCCACTACCACCAAGTTGTCCCTGTTGGGCCCTTGAGCAAGGCCCTTAATCCCAACTGCTCAGATGTATAATGAGATAAAAATGTAAGTTGCTCTGGATAAGGGCGTCTGCCTAGATGCGTAGATGTAGATGTAGATGTAGCATGAGAGTTGTGCTGGAACATACTGTATGGAAGGGTATATGGAAGTGATAAATGCAAGGAAAGTGTTAGGAATTATGAATCCCCTTAAGCTAAGTGCTTACAGATACTGCATGCCCCCCGCCAACCCGCAAACAACCACGCATAGCTATTTTGTTAAGTCCCTTTATGCAGAAAAATTGGCCAGTACTGTAACTATTTTCCCAGAATAGCACTCACTACAGTATCAAACCTAATACACAGGTTGGAGCACAATAATATATTGCAGAATTTACTAGAAATTCCAAACACCATAGTGTTTGTAATAAAGCTCGCAAATCAAATAGCGAGAAACAGGGAAGTAAAAAAGCCAAGATGAACTGCACTAATGAGGCAAACGTTGACTTCGTATAAAAAGGTATGTGCCTGAAAAGTATAACTTTTAGCGCATACACTTATGTGCAATATCTTGAACTGATATTACAGAATTAATCTGCGAACTGTGCAAGAGATACAATATATGTGTAATTTATTGTATATTTCTTTTCTGTTCTTTGATTGTTGTTTACGGTACTTAAAACAATTTCTATGCAATTCGGTTTGCATGCACTGGAAGCCACTTCAAAAATTAAATCCAAAAAGATCTAGAACACTAAAAGAGCAGAATGTTTCTTTTTTTTTTATTTTATCTTACGTTCTCAATTAGACAAACAAGAAAAGAGTTATTTTTAAGTTAAGTTTAATGTAAAACAGAGAACAAAGAACTTCGCAAAAACTGTAAGAAATCCGTTTTTGTTTATCTCTCTCATATGGTGATACATAATTTAAAATGTCACCGCCGGTTTACCGTAATATTTTTTTAATGATGTGCGAAATCCTCTGTATGTTCACCTCTGAAAAACAAAACAAAACACCATGCTCCGAACTGATGCTCCTGATCGCCTGTATCGCAATGTCACACTTATTAAGAAAAGAAATGCCGAAATGTGTCAAAACCTTCACTGTACTCTTCTCGCCCCCCCACGTATAATTTCATCTTTGCACTTTGATGAGTCTTTCGAGACGAGGAATCCTACCCAGGCTTGGTGCTGAGCTCTTTGTGAACGTGCTGTTTGGTGAATAATTGCCTGGAGGTCTGATCGAGTCCCCATGGCAGCTGTTCCACCAGACACGGCGCCATGATCACGCAACATCACACCGACGTCATGCAAGCGATACCCACTAGCTGTAAAACAAGCATCGTTTAATGACTGGCATGAACTGATTAGAAGATAAGCTGGTTATCGTGTGGCTGAGTTTGATCATGTGTTCTCTCCAGACAAAAAAGAAAAAAAAAACCTCTGCTGCTCAAGCTCCTAGAGAAGTATATACATGTAACAAGCAACATGAGTAAGCTTTCCGTCCGCTATGAAGCTCAAGGTCTGTGGTCTGCTTCTCCCTCTATGATGGTGTGTTCTGAACGAAAATGAACAACTTTTATTTTCGCTTTTCTTTTGAACTGCTTCCATTCATTTTGTTTTGCATTATTCCTTGTAATACATCCTTGGGCTTTGGAAGGCTCCTATAAATAAAAATTTATTAGCAGGAGTATTATTTTATGGATCGTAGCCCCAAGGAACCGCATGTGAAACCCCGGCATAACCAACCAATCCTTTATGTCTGAGTGTGTTCTATTGATTTTGCTTTACAGCTAATTATTTTCGAACCAGATGTGAAGGTTGATGCTCTGCATGTCATGAAGAGGTGTGCTTCAAAAACAGTTCAGGAATGGTCAGAAAACCAGGTGGTGACCTGGGTTATTGTTTGTTTGTTCAAACAAACATGATTGCGGGCCAAAAAAAGTCATCTGACATCATTTTCCTTCCAGTTTACTGGCATTTTCTTTTATTTAACAACTTTATATAATCACCATTTTTTCTTATTGCTAGTCTTTCGGTTGCTCCCGGCAAGGGGTCACCACAAAGTCCATTCGCACAACTTGGCACACGTCGTTTTATGCCGGATGTCCTTCCTGGTGCAACCCTCCCATTTCATCTGGGCTTGGGATCGGTAATGCACGGAGTGGCTGAGTACCACTGGGTTTGGCAATCCCCCAACGGCGAGGCTCAAACCCCAAACTCAAATCCCCAAACTACCAACCTAGAGCCTTAGTTGCCTGAGCTACCTTTCCCCCCCATCAATCACCATTTTTATCCTTTTTTCCACCAACCAGCTACAAACTCAGACTGTTGAAGGTAACATCTTCCTCCATAGCTTTTCAAACTGCTGCTCATGTTGCGTCACAGGATGACACTTTGCCTGCGCTTTGCCCCTTTTCCATACATGTGAATTAAAAGACGTCACTGATTGATGGATTGATAGGGAAAAAGATTAACGTTTCATTGAACCCTGGCCATGTATATATACTGTACATACAGTATATGCGCTGCTTGCACTGAATGGGTGCTGGGTTTCCTTCGGGTTCTCCAGGTTCTCCCAACAGTCACATGGTGTAGGCTTATTGGCTTCTCCAAAATTTCCATAATGTATGATTTAGATGTCTGAGTATGTGTGAGTATGTGCTTGTGCCATGTGATCATTTAGCTTGCCATCCAGGTTGTACCCTGCTGTGTGCCTGGGATAAAGCCCCCTATAACACTACACTGAATAAGAGATATAGCCAATGGATAGATTTACTCACTCACTCATCTTCTACACCACTTTATCCTGTATTCAGGGTCACGGGGAGCCTGGAGCCTATCCCAGGAGGCTTAGGGCACATGGCAGGGAACACCCTGGACAGGGTGCCAATCCATCACAAGGTGGATAGATTCAATTCAATTATAGCGCTCATAACAATGGTCATTGTCTCAAAGCAGCTTCATAAAATGAAATGAAAATGGATAGATGGGAGGAGAGATGGACCGATGAACACATTTTCTGATTTTCTCTTGCAATTTTTTTGTTCAAAGTTCACATAAATACAAACTTCATTTACAACCGGTGATGAACTTTATTTCCCAGGTAGCACCCCTTTTTTACTTTGCAGTATTTCAGCACGCTCTCAGCAACAGAATCAACATCGTCTCCCAGTTATTGCCTGGCTCGCTGTTCAGCTCCAGACAGCGTCTCACTCATATTTCATTCCCAATTAGAACTCGGACCATTAAGTTCTCACGGTCGCTACTCAGCACAGCAGGTGGTTTCAAGAGTCCCATCGCTAAGCGCTATGTTAAGAGGCTGGGTGTTTTTTTGTGGCTACGCCAGCCCAAGACCTGACTGACTTACAGGACTGGAGTGTCTTGTTTGATGCCAATCGTGATTTGACCCTCTGAACATCGGACGCATGCTTCTATTAAGGTTTTGTGTCAGAGATATGAAAGCAGGAGTATCTTGATCTGTATCAAGTGACCTTTTCACAGAAGTGCAAAGTTATTATGTCATTGGAGTTTGAAAAAAAAAAAAAAAAAAGAGCGGACTCTTCAGGTCTGGAAGCTATGAATAAAATTATACTTTTTCTGGGTGAAAATTGCACGTCCTCCTTGACAGGCCCATTGTAATTTGTTCATTGAAGGCTTAAATGCACGAGATTTCTTCGGAGACCTTTCACATGCAGATTTAAATTGCAGATGAAACTTTTGGAAGTGATTTCGATTACGAGGACTCGCTCATATTCCTGAAGAAGCTCGTTTTAATCAACCGATTATCTGAGCCGGGGTCTCGGGTAACGTGGAACGAGATATGGCTGCCAAGTCTTTTCTGGGGATCGAGAGGGGAATTGTCTGCCACTTCAAAGTGGCTGTGGTTTTGCGGCCTGTCCGAGTTAGTCTGGTGATTAATCTATTGGCGTGGAGTGGGGGATTGGGGGGGGAGGTGGGCGGTAGTGGAGGTCGCACCTTTGTCGGATCCAATTCATAGCTTCTTGTAATGCAGTGAAGTTAAATAAGACCACAAAGGTCAACCAGCATTGCTAATAACAAATGACAATCATTTGGGCTTTTTATACCTAAAGCCCGGACTATAATGCACACACCTACACCAGTAATATTTCGACCTTGTGGCCTTCAAGTGGTATTTCATCAGTCCGCATTGACATTTGCAATGGAGTGTGACAGGATGTGAGCGGATATGGTGGAATTTACCTTTCAAACACTTGATCCTGGGTATTTTTGCTTCACTATATTCTCTGCTATTCTTCTGATTCCCAAATGACATTTGATTCATTTCACGGCCGTTCTCTTTTCCTTTTTGTAATAACTCTCATGCCTCCTTTTGCTGTAATGTTTTCAATCAGGCAAAAGACACAGCATCATCATGTTGTGGGAAATGATCACCATGGAGTCATTCTCTTTCCCCATATTGGATTCAATTACATTTATGCATAAGCCAATAATATTAGCTTTCTACCACGAGATCATTTCCTGAAAATTGGAAATTCTGGGAATAGTCCAGAACCTTGTCTTGGTTAAATGATCTCTGCCATTTCCCTGGTCATATATCACCTTTCCTTTATATATAAGCCAACCGTATTAGCGTTCTACTACCAAAGATCATTTCTTCACTCTCACTTATCGTCCATACCGCTTGACCCTGTATACAGGGTTGCAGGGGGGCCTGGAGCCGATCCCAGGAGACTTACAGTAGGGCACAAAGCGCAGGACACCCTGGATGAGGCGCCAATCCATCACAACACACACACACACACACACACACACACACTACAGACAATTTGGGAATGCCAATTAGCGTAATCCGAATGTTTTTGGTCTGGGAGAGGAAACCGGAGTACCCAGAGGAAACCTTCCAAGCATGGGAAGAACCTGGACCCTAATTCGGAATTGTACGAAGCCTTGTCCTGGTTAAATGAAGTCATTCCTTTTTTCTCACTTATGCATCACATCCCATCCACATAAGAATCCTTGAATATCAATTTAATCGGCTATTGTCCCAAACCCGGTCCCTGAAACATAAGTCATTTTCTGTAACTTGTACTAGCACTGTCTTGTTTACTTGTTTAGTTAGAGGCATGTAATGCTAGCCCCATACCTTTTAAACCCTGCTAGCATTATTTATAGCTTAATGACAACAAATGAAATCCTTTTTTTTTTTTTTTTTTAATATTGACTTAGCATTACACAAAAATGAACCTTTGCGCCATGTTTACATGTTTTACATATTATACTGTACTAGTGGTGGAAAACTAAAGTTGTTGTTTAGCATGAAATAAAAAATAAAAAAAAAAAGAAAGGGAAAAAATCCTGTCTGTGGCAGGAGAAGGTTAGCCAAAAAGACAAAAAGCTTTCATTAATCTTCTGTAAATGTCTGGCTTTCCAGTGACATTAAGATCTGATTCATCGCTAGACCCTATAGAGTCATGCCGCGGCTGAAGTATTTTTAAATTCAGGGGAAACAGGCAGCGACGAACCGAACCAATATAGAGTCAAGAGATATCGCCTAATCCGACCTGTGGTCCTGGCGCATCATCACAAGCGCTAATTCTGTTAGATCCTGCCTCAACCGGGACTCTCTAAGCGCTGTGTGTCGTTATCCATGCCGTATCATTCGCAGTCATGTTCCTCACACACTGTAGGCTCTCAATTAACTCGTCCCCAGACTGCATTCTCGCGCGCATTAAAGGACTGCCGAGCACGATAGGTCAGGGAAGATTATCTGTGATTTATTCTCCCGTCCCACATCGCCGTGCTCTTAAAGATGATTTTTCTTCTTTCTTTTCTTTTCCTTTCTTTCTTTCTTTTTTTTCCTTTTTAACCCAGGCGAGTCACAATCCCTCCTCCATTTGTATTCACTTTAGCGTTTCCTCTGATGCCGGGGACGAGGTGAAAAATGAAATTGAGACGCGTAAGAGAACGGGATCGATAATAATTGGGCTTTGTTTCTAAAACAGTGGAGATGGAGTGTCTCGTCGGTTTCCAAGCGGTGTGTCCCATTTATAACACAACTAGTTGGGAAGATTCTTCAAGGAGTTGTTTTAGAGGGGTGTGAGCGGAGTGATCTATTATCATACGGACTCTTTGTTGGAAGTAAGCGAATGTGCTTCAGTAAGCAATAATCCTTAGTTTTGATGTGCATAGAATGTATTTCTCTCTCTCTCTCTCTTTCCCACACACACACATGCATTTTAATATCACTTCATGCATTCTACACACACACATGCTGAGCGCAGATTAAACATATTGATCTATTATTCCGGGGATGCAAATGAGACAAACGGCATCTAAACAGCACAGATGACATTAAAGCCTAGAAAAGGTCAACCCGGAACGAGGCCCGAGGCAATGGCGGGTTTTCTTTAATCATTCTGTACTTGTGCGAATTTCCAAATCAAATGTGAGTACAAGGCAGGTGAAGAGGAGGATTTTTTGCATTATATTAAAAATACTATGGGTTATAGCGGATATAGTGTTAGATATAACGTTAAACATATTGTAGGTGTTCAGTGCTGCATCTCTGAATATGATCTTGAACCACCCACATGGTAACATTAAGCATAGAACATTTGGCATAGAAAATCTGAATCTTACTGTAGCTTTTGACTGAATGCTTATGGTTTTGTCCAAGGTCACATTGTACAAGATCCTCTTCCATACAAGGTGAGATGATAAAGAATGGCATTTGTCTCAGATAGATAGATAGATAGATAGATAGATAGATAGATAGATAGATAGATAGATAGATAGATAGATAGATAGATAGATAGATAATGGATAACTCTGCATTCAGATATTTCATAGCACAGTATAGGATCCATGTGAAGAGCTCAGAATATGTTTATACCCTGAAGACTTTATTACTTGAACTTCATGTTCTTCTTGTTTTTGTAGTTTATTTCTAGCATATCTCTTCCAACCTTTATAAATAATAAAATCTTTTTTTTTTATAATAATAATAATAATAATAATAATAATAATAATAATAATAATAAAAAACCCAGCATCCTGTTTTTGATGCCAAATATTTTCATTGTAGTTTACTGTTTTGTATTGGGCAGTGTTTTGTAATTGTGTGTAGGTGTGTGTGGGGGGGTTTGTGTGTGTGTGTGTTGGGGGGGGATGGGCGAATCACGGGTGGGAGGATGGGTGTGTCCTTGTGTAAGTGAAATATACCACTCTGTAATTGTTATCTTCTGCAAAATCACCAACTTTCACGGCAGAACTGGAAAAAAAAGGATCAAAGCTAGCTATAATATTCCATCAGGAAGCACAACCCGAGCACACAAGAGAGACAAAGGCCTGACAGAGATCTCAAAAACGGAGACAGATATCGATGTGTCCTTGGGTTACCCCTAAGTGCTGACTATCGTTTTGCCACTTTGGGTCCAGGTCTCTGAGTATTGCCAGATAGATTCGGGCGGATGTTTTGCTCCGGGTGAAAGTTGATCTGTCCCGAAAATCAGAGAAAGAGAGAGAGAGAGAGAGAGAGAGACATCGAAAGCTGTTAAGCTTTTAACCCTGCTGTTCTTGTTCACTTACTTAGCAATGGATATCCCATTGACCCGGGCCTCAATTAGCTCCATGATTAGTGATACACACGGTACAGATGGAAAATGGAGACCCTTCCCGTGCGATGGGATCGTCCTGATGGTGGGAGGGAGCTGGTGTTAATTAGAGATGGAGGGAATGGGACGGCCATAAAGTGACATGTTGGGCGAAATATTAAAAACGTTGTCCCCATTTTAAAATAGGTCATCTTGACCCGAATTGAACACGAGGGTTTAAACTGCTTTTGGAGTTTGCCATATGGAGTACCTGTCCACATCGGATGTTCCCTCTGTGTCAGGAATTTAATATTAAGCTGCCTGCTGGCTGTTTACCAGATGGTGCAGTGAAACCCCTCGCGACGAGCCGCTTGAGACGAATATTCATGATGAAAGCATGCACTCCGGGTGATGAGTCCTCCGCTAAATTTTCTGACTACCAGACAAGGAGAAGTGGTTTGCTTTACCTAAGGCAAAGAAGGTTGAGACCTTATTAGTTGGAAGGTGTCTCGTACACCAGCTTATACACAGTTTCATCATGTTTTATCTGAAACTCATGGTTTCTCTACGACAAACGGACTCTACTGTAAATGCGCCCTCTACACATAACCCAGTCAGTCCTTACCCCAGACTGTAAACGTCTTTTAAAGATACAAGACATCCTGCTTTTGTGGGATCCAACTTTTATTCCTAAAAAAACATTGTTCATTAAAATGACACGGTGGTAGAACCTTTGGAAAGTTTGGGTTAAAGTTTCCAAGCAGACAACTGAGTCGAACTGGGAGAAACTTTTACTGCTTGCTAATTAAGGGCCAGGAATAGTCAAAAGCCATGCTGGGAACTTTATGTGGAGTAAACAGTTATATTTAAAACAATATCATGTTATAAAAAATCATTCTAATGGCCTTAAAATAATGCTGCTGTACCGAATTGCTTATGTTAATTTGATGTGAAAATAAGAATTAAAAGCAGAGTAAATACAACGTGCATTTTTATTATTATTATTATTATTATTATTATTATTATTATT
>QMIH01000340.1:237687-259494 GCA_003987875.1 Clarias batrachus | reverse complement strand
ATATATAAAGAGAGAGAGAGAGAGTACAGAATTATATAGGATGTGTTTCACTGGCCTGGAGTTCACTGCAATGTATAGTTTCAAAAATGTTAAACAGGGAAAAAACCGCAGGGAGCGAAGCTGCTCTATGCAAAGGGAACTGTGTAGGGAACAACTGAACAATGGGTCTTTACTTCGCCAAAAAAATTCCCATCAGTCATTGTGCTTGTAGGTCGACATTAGATTTATATATTATATCTGTTATCATTATCATCATCATGATAGTAATCTGTATAAAATTCTCAGCACATCTTGTAAACGTATGAAATAATTAGAGTTGTACAAGTTGTACACATTTCACTAGTTCATGTTTTATAATGGTATTCATTTTTGTTTTGATATTCAATATTAAATGTTCAATATTTAATTTCTGTAGTGTGTTATTTCATTATAACAGGTATCCGAGATCCTTATGTTACCATGGTAACACACAAAAAAAAGTGCCGTCTGCGAATTGTGGGATTTTTTTTTTAAGTTTAGTATTTGTTGTTATTTATGGGTGATTGGGGAAACACCGCCAACTAGTGGACTGGAGTACGGCGCGGAAGATTTGGAAGAATTTTGCCAACTATTAAATACGTTTGTTAATTTTTACATTTACGTACATGTAGGAATTTTTCCAGCCGACAATAAAGATTTGTGCTATTGGACTAAATTAAAATCACAAAATTGCAGAGCCACACACAAATAGAATAATATAGCGTTCAGCAAAGCCTTAAGTCATTTGTGGACGAGTAATGTGTGTACAAATGAAAATGACTGAAGGGGAGGTACTAAATTGGTTTGCAAACCGACTCAGCTAGAGCAGAATAAAAYACGTATTGAATAAGTGACATTATCAAGACACCAGTATATACAGTATATTAACTGATTTCACTTTCCTTACATGTTACTGTGTACACAAGCACTGTTAAGCATTGTTAAGTGTGTGTGTACACTCAGACATTGCCTAATAGTTGTTTACACAACACTTTGGCTGGTCCACAAGATCCAACTTGAAATTACAGCTTCTCTATCCCGCGGTAAAGTACCACGCTCGCCACATGTTCACACCTCCAGCGCTGAAAGACAACTCGCTTACACGTGATATAATAATTGTAATGATTTCTGGTGCATCGGCTCCAGGCTGTTCATGTAATACACAAAATGTTTATTAAAAATTAGCATCCGCAGAGTTTAGTCTGAAAAATACTTCCATGTCATTGGAGTGACAGGAGTGGAAAAACAAAGACGCACTGCAGCTCGATTAGGCGAACACGGAAAAAAAAAGATCATCGAATAAAAGATGAAAATAGCACTGTTTTAATAGAACGTACACTTAACTGTCTCGGCAGGTACAGATAACGATAAGCAGTGAATTCTTTATTTATTTATTTATTTATTCATGACCTCCAATATATAGACTTTAATACTTGCACTATTGATCTGTAAGGAGAGGTTCAGTCCCTGGAAAGCAATGGATCAATAGATATTGGCTCAAGTTTATATTATGATTCATCTCAACCAAGCACTAATTAATTTATATTTTTTAAATGACATGTTTTACATTTTGTAATATATGAAATGAATGTTTAAAAGCAAGGGAAAAAAAAAAGTCATACTGTATGCTTGTCAAATCAAACCTAAGATGAGCTAATTTAGAATTGAATCATTGCACAATCTGGAATTTATTCGAATCAAAATGATTCAGTGATTCAGATCTGGGTTGTAAATGTTACTGCAGTCAAGTTCAACTATGTTAGAATGTTGAAAGCCCTCTCCGGTTAGTCCAGCTTTTCACGCCGAGCAAACCCCCCGCGTGCGATGTTCCCCGCACACACCAGAGAACGAACGAGTTGTTAACTACCGAAGTTCAGGTAATCCATTCTGCGTGCTCGCCTAATCCACCCATAATCACATAATCCATCCCAGATCGTTTTGATGGTTTCCTCCGCCCGGTCTGTGTTTACTCACACGTTCACTGAGAAGCGGTTCTACTCTACACTTTTCTGTTGGGATCGTGTAGGTGTGATGCTAACAGAGCCGTTAAGTGTGTGTGTGTGTGTGTGTGTGTGTGAGGGAGGGAGGTATGAGCAAACTTTGATCACGATGCTGTTCATTGATCCGTGCGCTTTTTTCCCGCAGTTTGTTTGTTCTTTGTTCTTTCCCGCTCTCCCTCGAGTAGGGACCTTGACCTCGCGTATCTCCTCAACTCGTCTGTTTTGCATGCCTTCCATCTTTACGAAAGAAGGAAAGCGCTGCGTTGTTTCTGCATGGCCTCGGGCCTTTTCCGTTTGTGTTCGTTCCAAGTTTCGATCTTCCGCGGCCCTTTCGCTTTGTAACAAGGCCAGAAGTGCCGCGAGAGCGGTTTGATAGTAGGCAGCGCCGCCTCTCACCAACATCACGCCCCTCTTTGTTGGTTTAACCTCCACCTACTTCACTGCGAGCACTAATTCCTCAGCGTTTGAAGCTGGATTTAGGATCTAGAGAATGAAAGGAATTTTACTAGTGTTTGATTCGGGTCAAAATGAAGCGCTTTTGATTATTAACAATGAAGCGATATATGGATTAAGGAAGAGTTTTTACACTTGCGGTGTGCGGTTATAGGAAATTAACAGGTGGACATGATATAGTACGAGGCTGTCGTGGACCTGAAACTTCAGGATGACCTGAAAGCAGGGACAACAACAACGGGAATTTATCAAATAATTAGTTCTTTAACTACAGTATTCTCAGAACAAAACGAATCAACACCTTGGGACCAATCAGAATGAGGCATTCAGTTACACGGAAACGGAGAGGAATGTTATTTTCTTAAATCTTTAGGTGCTTTCTTCTTAGAGTAAACATGTCTGAGAGAAGATAATGGCCCGGCACGGACTTTAAATCACATCATCCTCAACAACAGATGAAAAGCCTCGACCCTGGGCAACGGGCCAGAACAAGCGGAAAGCACTTCAGGATCAGGATCAGGTCCTAAAGAAGCTCACCGGAGCTGAAAGTGACTGCACGTGTGTCCTTCGCGGAACATCGCAGTGATTTAATGGCATGCAAACAGGGGAAGGCCACACACAAAGAGGAGTCATTTATCCATCCTTCCCTTCCCTGCACGCGCAATTTAATAAAACGCCGAGCAATAAAACAGCTCCCCTTCAAATCCAGGGGCAAATACCAGCTCATAAACACAGCACGGAGCTCAGGCGAAGGGCATCGTGCGGCCTGCGGGGGGAAAAGCCTGCCGCGCATCTCGCAAATGAAGTCCTACAAGATGCCCAGCTCTGACCTAAACAGTGCTACTTGTTGCCGCGGCAGTTTATTAGCGAACCACGCACCGGGTATCAATAATGCAGACGTGGTTGCTCAACACCCTCATTTTGTTTGTGTAAATACCTCAACGAGTGGGCAGGCGTGTATGAATTTCGAATAAAGCATAATTAATGGAAGCACATCGATCAGGCGTCAGGTTCCGGACTCGGATAATTAACGCGGCTCTCTGAAATATTTATGCCGTCTGTAGTAAGAGCAGAGCATCGAGAGCAACCATGCGGAAATCCAACCCGCAGTCCGGCTATTAAATATTAAAAGGGAACATTAATCTGAAGCCTTGTTTTGCGGTGACAGAGGGTCGGGATTGATCCCGAGCACGGTGAAAGCCGCTTTAAAAGATTCGACCGCGGAGTCACCGGAGGTCACGCACGGGGTCAGGGTGGATTCGACGGAGCTTTAGGGCAATTTCTATCCGTCGTTTCAAATGCGACGTTTTCTGAAATATCGTCAGGGATGTGCGCGAACGGGAGAAGCCGATTCCTGCTGTAGTTTCAAACAGATCGGAAAAGCACACTGCGTGAGATGCTCGTCTCTGCAGATGAGTCGCATTACTCCACCGGTCCTTCAGCTCGTTTTTGTTTCCCTTGCTCTTATTACAAGATGTAGGTCAGGACCACTACATTCATACAAGCTCACACCTCCACTTCCCGTCCTGAGGAATGACGCTCACCCTGTTGCATGATTAAGTCCCATCGTGTGTATCGCTGACGCTCAAACCCCAGGGGACGACTTAAAAGAAATAAACATGGCAGCCTGCCAGCTTATTTTGACTCCGGCGTATAGCTGCCTGAAATAGGCTCGGAGGCTTATTGCCCGAGCCGCGTCTTTCCCCTTCGCGTGACCTCATGAATAAGTATTGGTAAAGCAATTTTTCCAGATTCCGAAAGGAACTTTTTCTTTTTTTTTTTTTCTTTCACCCATTTGCCCACCGTAATTCAGGAACAGATGAGGTAGCATCAGCTAAACGGGATATCAGAAGGGCATGAGACGAATGCCAGGCGCGTAGTTCCCAGTCAGGCACATCGTGGTGTGCATCCACGTTAATTAGGCATTAAGTTAGGCTTTGTGGCATCTCAGAAGGGCGTTAAATTAATGCGCACACCCTGACGAACACCAGCCCAAAAGTAATTGCATCGACTGTGTGCTTAACACTACGCTAATCTAAGATCACTTACAAGCTCTGCTCTGCATAGTGAAAATCTCTCTCTCTCTCTCTCTCTCTCTCTCTCCATCTGTATCACAAACACACACACACACACACACGCTGTCTTGCTGTTAAGCCTGTGTCAAAATGGAAAGTGTGCTAATTGATCCTCAGTAAATCAAACAGAATATTAATTGTCTCACACTCTGTTTTTAGTTCAGCTAATGTGCAAAATAAAGCGCGCACACCAGAACTACTGAAACGGACACACATGGAGGCAAACAACATGTTTAAAACTGTAACCTAAAAGTTATTTCAGCAGGCTGTACACAAGCATGTATTATCTCTGTGTGTAGCAGTGGAACAGCCTTATTTCTTTATCCTGCTGCCATTTCGTCACATCTCCCTTTCAAACCGCTGACAGTTATTCAAACACCCGTGTGGAAGTTAGCAGTGTCGACTTTGATGAAGTTGATTTTTAAAAAGGTGCTTTTGAAACACCAGGAAAAAAAAAAAAAAAAACCTACATGGAACATGAAGCACAGTGCAAATTTCTGCTTGATCAAAAAAAAAAAAACAAGAAAACTGAACTTCACCTGACTTTTTGCTTTAAACAATATCTGGTACTTTGGAGGAAAAAAATCCAGATTAATCCCAGCTGTCCTTTTCGATGTCGGAAATAATTTGATAAATGACATTTTGTGGCCACGGCTCCAGGCCCGGCATCTCGCTTTGATAAATGTTACTTTCCTTGGGTTGTCTTCAGTCAAAGGCCTTTCTTAAAGGCCACCTTCGTCATCATCACCGCTCGCTTTTGATGAGACCGAACCTGCTACTGTTATTGCAGATGTAAAGAGCGAGGGAAAGAAACACGCCGACAGACATAAATGTCAGCGCGGAGCGTCGTAGGCGCCCACCAAGACATTCAAGAGGAATGCAGATTTCTTCACTTCTGTGATTCAGACTTGTGTGAACTCTCTGAACTGATTTCGCTATACATAGAATCTGCCTGATAAAATTTAGGTTCTGAACACAGAAAGAAAATTTCAATATCCAGTTCGATAAGACCACATGGGATTTTAACCGCCAGTGCTAAATCATCCAGAATCACGTCAGTTTAATGTTCGCAGCCAACATCAAAAGATGGTAAAATCGGCGTGGTTGCTAGTGCCAGGCAAGACGTCATCGGTTTTCGACGTGCTGCACCAATGACCAGGTATACAGGTGTTCCTTTTAAAGTGGTCATTATGTGTCGAAGAGCGTTTACACACAAGTGCACTATGTAGACATAAATCTAAATCCCTTGAAGTATTTCTTCATTTTGTCCCAGTGCAGCACCACTTGTTATGTTGATGCAGATGTCTTTCCAGATGTTCCAGTCTCTTCAGTTAATGGTAATGACCCTAAGAATCCCAGAGGAACCCTTTCCTAGCAGCCTAAGTGAGGACATAAACAGTAAAACATGAGACTGAAGATGACAAAGAGATCTTTACACAATTCTGGGATGGATAAAAAAATGTGGACTTAGGGAACTGAAGAAGGAAGCAGGTTCCAATACATTTACATTCATAGCAGAAACTTATATTCTATGATATATCATACTAGTACAAATTTATCCAGATTTAGGACTGACACTGAACAACCAGGGACACCACTGAGGGAAGAACCCAGACCCCCACTGAAGGACAAGGTCCTCCTCTCAGAATCCAGAGCAGTTTCTGAGAGATCAAGATCCCCAGTGAAGAACCAGGCCCACCACTGAAGATAAATGAAGAAAAATTATAATATCTGAGGACCCAGGACTGACGCTGAGGAACCAGGACTGACAGTGAGCCACAGGGATACCACAGGGATACCACAGGAGAGCCAAGACCCCCACTGAAGGTTCATGATGACCACTGGTTATCCAGGGCCATCTCTGAGGAACCAGGTTTACCAATGAGGCAACTGAGCCACAACTGAGAAACCAGGATTACAATTGAGTAACCGAGGCCACCACTGGGAGACTAAAATAACCAGTAAGTAACCAAGACAACTAGTGATGATCCTGAAACCCCACTGAGTGACCAGAATCCCCATTGGCGACCCAGTGACACCAATGAGAATTAAGGAATCAGGGCTGCCACAATGAAAAACTAGATCATCACAGAGGAACCAGGACAAGTACTGAGAAACAAGGCAACCACCAAGATACCAGGAGAACCAGCGATGAACCAGGACTACGACCATGATCTTCGGCTAGAGGCCTACATGAGACTTGGGTTGAGAAAGCAAATTGGTGTTTGGGCGTTCAGTTCTGGACCAGGTTGTGGGGTAAAGACCTAGAGTACAATCATGAGAGGCCCAGATTTAATTTCTGCAGGAGAAGGAAGCCAATGGAGTAAGGAAGTCAGATGAGAGAATTGGAGAAGGTAATGAACCATATGAGCAGCAGCTTTATGAGCATTCTGTACAAGAGGTACAGCATATGAAGTGGAGAGTTAATATTCAAGTCTGGCATACACTCGGGATGTGATGGCAGTTCCATCACAGAAGTCGTATTATTCTCAAGTTATAAAAATGAACTCTGATCTATCTGGTGGGGTGATGTGTAGAGATTGTGCAGAACAGATAAGAATTAAGTTGAAATGAGATGAAATGTTGATCATTTAATTTCTATAAATGTCGGCAGGTAATTACTGAAATATGTCACGAATCAGTGGACACCCTGATGACTAAATGTGGTATAGAAGGTTAACTGATGGTCTGTAGGTGAACGTTGCATGTGATATCATTAATTGAGGCTGATCGTTTTCCTGGCGCAAGACTGAGATCCATCAGATCAACAGATCGGCGGACTTTACACCGTCCCTAGATGAAACCTTATATAAAAGTAGTAAAAAAGTAAACGTCTCATTATTGTTTTCCTCCTCTACCTTCACATGCACTGAAGGCCAATGAAGATTTCTCTTTTTTTTTTTTTTTTTGCTCCTAAAGCAGCAGCTCAGTGCCGTAATTGGCCCTTTGTGTGAAAGGAGTAGAGGCGAAGTGCACGCCGAAATGAGATTCAGATCTTGGACTAGAGAGGCAGAGCGGTGGGGAAGTGATGAGGAGTGATAGCGCAGCAGAGGACAAAAGTGCCAGTGATTACGTTTATTTCCACTGCAGCAGGAGAGAAACCTGCTCGGAGGCTCTGATTGCTGCTCTGTACATTTGTGCAGGGATTTGGCTTGAGTTTTTTTTTTTTTTTTCTTCTTTTTTTTAATATTGGCACACAAATATACAATCTTAATTATAATTTGCTCTCTGTGGGTTACATCTACTACGTATTCGTTTCAGTGCTGCATTTTGTGATACGATTATGCTCTGCCGTTTTACTATAAAGTCTGGATTCGAGTTTGTTTATGAAACAATATCATTTAATAAATGCAGTTAAATTGGCTCGGATTATTTTCTGCGCCTGGACACCTACATAAATCTAATTTTAATTTCACGGGCGTTATCGTGATCATGTGCGTCCGCTTGTTTTGAAGTGGAATTGAAATGAAGTTGTACTATGGAGCAGTATTACATCCAGAACTGTGACCGTATGTCATTTGAGCTTAATGAAAAAGAAGGTTAGTTCTTATCCTACCTGTTGTACATGGCATGGCCAAAGATTGTCACCGTTTCAGAAGGGATAAATTGGCCTGCATCAAGCAAACCTTAAAAAAAAAACACCTTTAAAATTTTGAAAACACCTTAAAGGACTGTGCTGAACCTTAATTTTTGTGCTGAATGGAGATCACTTAAATGCTCATGAAAGATATGCACAGTAAAAAAAAAAAATGACGGTAGAAGTCACAGCTGAGTTTAATCGTGACAGTAAGAGCATTTCTACATGCACAATGAGTAACAGTTGTGTGACTGTAAGAAATCCACTCATCAGAAAACATGGTTAATTAACCCTAACCCCAGGGATCATAAAGATCGGGCTTTGGAGCCATGGAGAAAGGTCTTTTGGTCTGATGAGTTCGGAGTGAAGGGCGTGTCAGGGAAAGACTGGAAGCGCATAAAAGGATGCACCCACCATGCATAGTGTCCACTCTGGAGGCAGTGTTATGATCTGGGGTCGCTTCAATCACTCGAGTCCAGGCTCAACAACTTTATGTGGCAATAAAATGAAGTCAGCCGATGACCTGAATGTATGGAATGACCAGGTTATCACATCAATGTAATGCTTTTTTTTTTTTTTTTCCTGATGGAGCAGGCGTATTCTGGGACTCAAATTGTAAAAAAGGTGGTTCTGGCAGCATGAGCAAACATTTTTTACACAAGAATTTCTCACAACACAGTGCATCGTAATCAAAGATAAGAATGTTCAATGAAATCTTGGCGTGTGCGATGTATTTTTGGGCCAGGTAGCGTATTTTCAAATGCCTTATATACCCCTATCTCACCTACGCGGTTTCGCGCGGTGGCCGTAAATACGGTTCATCACGAGTTGAGATTACGTTTCCATCTTTCCACGCGAAAAATTAAAGATGTTATTTTTTTGCCGGATGCTTGCGGACCTTGCAGGACTTTGCGGAATGTTAGCGGAACGTTGGCGGGTAATCGAGGCGGCTCATGGTGCCTACCAGCGTATCTCACCGCGAGTCAAACCGCGTAGGTGAGATAGGGGTATTAAAGGTCCCCCCATGATTTTCTCTGCATGCATTGCAAGAAGGACCGACAGAAATAAAATCTTTTTGCCTTTACTTCCAGGCTACTGATTTGTCCACCGCAGTGCCTGTAATTGGTTATATGCTATTCTGTAAATCTGATTTTGGGAAAAGAGAAAGGATCAACTGTATAAATTATATAGCTTTATGGCTCATTTTCAGTTTCTTGAAATAAGTGTAATTTTTTTAACACATAATCGAAAAACCCTGTATACAATACTCAGCAAAGATGATTCAGTCCCAGCTGGCCAGTCTTCAAGGAACATCCAGATCTAGAAGTTTCAAAAGCACCTTTTGTTTGGTGTTTTTTCTTCTTCTTCCTTTTTAAAAAAAAACCCTTTAGTCACATTTCCGCACTTCACACTTAAAGCTCGCCACTCAACCTCTCCACTTTGCCAATTTTTGCTTTTTGTTTCTCCAACGGTGCATTCGCGGTTGCTATAGTAGCTCGCGCTCCATTGGCAACCATTATGAGTAATGTGTAGTTCAGTTCAGACGGTCGCTACACGTGCACCGTCCTGGTTCGCCCTGTGATTAGCCCTTTATAAAGGGCACCACACAAAGCGTCCCTCGGAAAAGCTGTACTAACAAGCAAGCCTCATCTCCCACACACACACACATTACAATTAGCGCGGCCGTTTATGTTTAATGTTGCATTGCTATAAATGCCGCAGGCAGCAGGCTTGCTCTGGAAACGCCTGCGGTGACAGATGTTAATGGTCAGGGATGTTCAGTCAGTGATTCACTGGACATTTAGGCTGTTCGGGAACTATTAAATGCTGCATTACAAGCTTGTTCTGCGAGTGAGTGAATCAGAAAGAATGTGAGCAAATTAATGACCATTCAGATAAAAAAAAAAAAAGAAAGAGAGAGCCATGGTTATGGAGAGATGTTTATGAGGAACATACTGTACAGTCACTCATTTGTCATTTGCATTTATTTCTATAATAAACGCCATCATGACACGCTCGCACTCTTGCTCTAGATTGTACTCTCGGCCTTCTGTGAAAGCCAACGTTGCTCCTTCTTCACCCAAGTTTTTGAAGACTTTGAATAAGCTCCATGAGTTTTAACGTTACTTTTCCCCCCCATGCAGATTAGTATTGCAGACAGATGGTGTCTTGGGTGGCAAACGTGACAGGCAGGCAAGATGGATCTCCCTCTGCTATCAGCACGCCGTTCCCTGGCAATGCGTCCCAGGAGAGCAGGGCCACCACGACATTTATTAATCGTCAGTGGATAATTCCAAATAAAAACCAGTTCTGCAGCGTGGAAATCTGTGGGGAAGAGCGAGAAAGAAAGCGAGAAGTCTCACAGCCTGACATGAAGCATTACTGTGCCTGCTTTCTCCCATGACTCAGAGCTATTACTTGTACACGAGACAGATATCGCTGGCACAGCCCTTTTTTCTCAGCCTAATAAAAATTATAAAAAAGAAACCCGGACAGTGTGAGCTTTTGATGAGAAGAGGTATGCCATAATCATACTAATGACACAGTCATGTGCTCTTCCTTCCAAAGATATGACAATCGCGGTTTTTTTTTCTCTCCATCTATCCACCGTGCCGCAGGGGGTAAAAAGTGCTTTTAAACTTAGTGGGACGAGGTGACGTCCCAGTGTTAAAGCCCATTTGGTTGCTTTGTTCAGCTGAGCCTTGGTGAGGTTGAACTGTTCCTAATGGAAAGTAACGAATAATGCATGCTGAAAACTTTGTTGCCAGATGAAATCAGAGACATATTTACATATTTAGTTAACTTTTTGGATCATTTGCATATAAAGACACGAAGGCATGACAACTCAACTTGATTTTCTCAAGATACTCTCAAGATACTTGAGAATATAATATAAGACAAATTGAAGAACGAATGAAGGTAAAAAGAATTACACAGGAGAAACAAAGGTCATCAGCAATTGGTTGCTGGTAATAATGGCAATTATTGATTGGTTATGGGTAGAATGGTGATTAGTGGTTGGTTTCTGGGAAGTAATGGTGATTAGCGGTTGGTTTCTGGGAAGTAATGGTGATTAGCGGTTGGTTTCTGGGAAGTAATGGTGATTAATGGTTGGTTTCTGGGAAGTAATGGTGATTAGCGGTTGGTTTCTGGGAAGTAATGGTGATTAGCGGTTGGTTTCTGGGAAGTAATGGTGATTAGCGGTTGGTTTCTGGGAAGTAATGGTGATTAGCGGTTGGTTTCTGGGAAGTAATGGTGATTAGCGGTTGGTTTCTGGGAAGTAATGGTGATTAGCGGTTGGTTTCTGGGAAGTAATGGTGATTAGCGGTTGGTTTCTGGGAAGTAATGGTGATTAGCGGTTGGTTTCTGGGAAGTAATGGTGATTAGCGGTTGGTTTCTGGGAAGTAATGGTGATTAGTGGTTGGTTTCTGGGAAGTAATGGTGATTAGTGGTTGGTTTCTGGGAAGTAATGGTGATTAATGGTTGGTTTCTGGGAAGTAATGGTGATTAGCGGTTGGTTGTTGAGATCAGTTAATGGTCAGTAGGAACAGTAGAGGTAAACGATTGGTTGTTAGGAAGAAATTGCGGTTAGTGATTCGTCATGGAGGACTAATGGAGATCAGTTTGTTTTTATGATAAGTAATTGTTTTCTCGTGAACCGTACTGATCAATGATTGGTCATTGAGAACATTGGTGATTAGCGAGAACAATAGTGATCAGTGATTGGTGGAAACTGGCGATTTGTGAATTGTGGTTAGGAACAATGACGGTCGATGGTTGGGAACAGTAGAGATCAGCTCATACAGGCTTTACGGTTTCAACTCCTACGAGCAGCATCTGTCACGTAAGCTCGAATGCAGCACAGTCACCAACATCTGCTCAACAAGTCACCGGGTTTGTTGCTTATATCTTTTTTACTACCTTTAAAAAGCCATCAAAGCTAGAGAAAAATCATTTCTAAGATGGCACAACAGAAGTAGAACATTTTAAGAAAGCACTCCTTCTCTCTGTAGGTCATTTCTTGCAGCATTTCTTGCTGGGATCAAGGCAACAACGTAGTCTTTAACTCGAGTGATTGGATCGAAACGGACAGACGCACAATATGCGTTAGACGCGGTCCTCGATCGACGCTAGGAGCATGATGACGGTACTGGTGTGTAATAGCTCAGTTCTGACACTCCAGTGTGTCTGGGCTTCTCCAGTCAAGATGAGTGGATCATAAAACGTGAAACTCATTCAAAAAGTGTAACCTTGTGGGGGAAAAAAAAAAAAAAAAAACCTTCCCTGTGCACTAGCAGAGGGTTATGACGGCATTAAAGGCACAATGCAAAGCAATTTATTCTGATCCTTAGGATTTTTAATCCATTAGTGACTATGTGGCTATTTTAAACACAGGGCAAGGCCTAATTTAGTTACCACAATAGACAAATTGCAAAACAGCAGCAAGACAATCTCCCCCGAGTTAAACTGTATTCATTATATTTCCTTGTTTCAAGTGTCACCCAGAGCTTCCATGCAAACCTCAAATTGCATTCTTTTCTTTTTCCAGCGCTGCTCACCTCTCCCGTTTTCTATTTTTGAACAGAGAAGAACGTATGAGCGGGAGGTCTTTTATACCTAAGCAAGGCACTAGCGACGACATCTCGAGTGCACAAAACAAGCTCTGACAGATAGACTGACTCGCTAAATGATTTATGCAGTAAAGAAAGCTTCTCCCGCACATTAGCTGTCACCGGCACTTTCTCCGAGTGTTCAGCAGCTCTGGGTTTTTTTTTTTTTTCTTCTGAAAAGAGCTGTACAGAAGGGTTCATGCTTTTAGGTCGGAGGAAAAAAACGAAGGGAATGAAGTCAAATTAAGCTCAATAAAGAGTGCTTTGATATGTCTTTTCACTCGGAAAAAAAACAGCACTTTTGCAGCATACCCTGGCTGCCATTCACTGTCCAGACATTGGGCTTGTGACGTGAACTTTTTGTACATGGAATCATCCGTGTCTTCAGCTAGTATGAATTAAATGGCATGTGTAGCTTCAGGTTTAGTCATATACTGTATTATTTCATGTGCAAGCAGCACAAAGTTAAATAACTATTCATTTAATTGTCCCGTTAAAATTATTTGTCTATGACCTTAAAGTAAGCGCATGGTTGAGAAGAGGCATCATGTGAGCCTTATGATAATGCAAAAAAACGAACAAACAAAAAAACTTTTTAAATGATTTAATTGAGTTTCATCCTCCGATGTTACCATTGACCCAAATAGCGAGCTCTTGCAAATGTTTAAATCGTGACCCAAAGAGCAGTTCAATCTAACCTTCAGCTAAACAATTGAACCCTGGTGTGGTAATCAAACTCATACTCCAATTAAAGGAACGTAAAATCCAAACAAAATGGTTCTTTACTTCAACCTGGAGTACATGGTTACATAAAGGACGCCATCAGTGAATCATTATTTTATTTTATCCTTAAGGGGAACTTATGAAAGCACAAACAGCCTTAGAAACCACAATTCTAAAGTACGCAAATCAGATGTCCTGATAATGTAAAATCATTTTTTTTTCTCTAAAATGAAATTATCCTTTCATAGCTCCTTTTAAATATGAATATTATGATTGCATTATTGTTTCATTATAGTCCATGACGGAGCCGAACATGTAACACAAGGTAGTCCCACTTCACTCGGGAGCACCAATCTTCTGCTAACATTTGCTGGGGAAGGACTTGGCTGCGAATTACTCACAGACTCTGGTGGCTACTCAAGAGCATGTCTTAATGTCGTCCTAGCTTTCGTGAAGATCCTCAGGTCATAAGGATTCTTGGCCGAGACTTCAGGGAATTATGGCTGGAGTCCTGTGTGACTGTCATTTGTAATACAGACACATATGGTAGGAACGTACATGGCACATGTACAGGGGTAGGGGGCAGGGGTAACTCGGTGGTTACGGTATTGCGCTATGATCCAGAAGGTCCCAGGTTCAAACCCCACCACCTCTGAGTTGCCCCTGTTGCTTTTTTTTATGGGCAGTGGTGGCTCAGTGGGCTAAGGCACTGAGTTACTGATCGGAAGATCGGCGGTTCGATTCCCAGCTCAGCCAGGTTGCCATTGTTGGGCCCTTGAGCAAGGCCCTTAACCCTAACTACTCCAGGGGCGCTGTATCATGGCTGACCCTGCGCTCTGACCCCAGTTACACTGGGATATGCGAAGAAGGAATTTCACTGTGCTGTATATGTGACAAAGTAAAGGCTTTACTTTTGCTAATGTAATATTTATATTTGGAGGTTGGTTTATGAAATTGCATTGGAACAATAGGCGCTTTGTATGAACATTTTCTTGATGGCGGGGTTGTACAGTAGCACAGGTGGTAGTACAGGACACTGCTTACCTTACAGCTGCAGCATCCCTTTTTTAGTTGTGACTTCTGGTTAGTTTTTATTTTCTGGATCTTTACATTTGGTTCCCATGGGGTAGCACTGTCATCTTGTTGGGGGTTCGAATCTCACCACTGGTTCATGTGTGTGGAGTTTGTATGCTCTCCCAGTGTACTCCAGTTTCCTCCTACAGTCCAAAGACAGGCTGTAGGCTGACTTGCATTCCCAAATCACCCTTAGTGTATGTGTGTCTGTGCCAAGTTTGTTGCCAAGTTTCATGTGATATGTAGAAAGTCCCCTGTGACCCCGCCCACAGGATACGCGATTTAGATATTTATATAGTTGGGCTGAAACTGTAAATCAAGTAATGAGTGGCGACATGTGATGCATTCTCGTCACACCCCAGATGTACCGTATTCCTACAGTATGTCACCCCCAGCATCCCCGGAATCAACTCCAAGAACCCGAGCCACGATAGAGTGCTCACTGACGATGTCTTCTGCACTGACTGAAACCCCAGAAAGTTGCGGATTAATTACATTTTCTCGCCGTGGTTTGAGAAGTCTAAATAAAGTTGGCTGCTTTTCCTTTGTGGATGGCCACGGCTTACCCTGCTCCGCACAGATAACACCATCATCCCGGGAGTCTCCGGACAGCTTCGCTAGACTGAGCATCACCATCCATTTTTAGCTCTGCAACTTTCACCAATTACATTTCAAAGTGGGTGGATTAGTGCAACTTTTAATTACTAACGAGGACAAAGTGCATCTCTTGGTTATTTTGAACCGTTTCTGAAGCACAGCGGCAGGGTTGATAAGTCCAGCACTTTCTATGGCACAGAACGATTAAAGCGTAGCGCCGATAAAAAGGAGGCAAATTAACCCTTGGGGCTCAATTAGCATTTTTTCAGATTAGGATGCTTTTTTCCACTTGGGTGTCGCTTCTATGCTTTCTCCTATCCTTTTGTTACATCAAAGAAGCATTTAGCTAGGAGACATCCTTTTTCTTTTAATTCGACACCAACTGTGAAGATCCGAGAGATCACCATCGTGGAAGATAAGAATGGATGCTAGATCATGGAGGGAAATCTCCAGGAATTCATAGTATCGAGACGCTTTATAAGACAAACAAATGTAGCCATGTTCCTTTGAGGCACTTCAAGAAAGGCCAGCTGAAAAGAATCTTATCTGCTATGAGCATGTGTTGACAGCGGTGTCAGATTTTTCTCTCAGACCATCCAGTTGCCAGTGACACTTCTGCTTTTTTTCAAGCTTGTTAAACCATAAAAAAACAAACCTAAAAAAAAAAAAAAGACCAAAGTAAGGCTTTTTAAAATCCACCCAGAAGGATCAGAGAACAATTTTGTCTAGCTTTTAAGTTGCCCTGCTTCACAAAAACAGATTTAAGTTTAGATCTTTAATCACAAAATGTCAGATTTCACAAAAGAAGAAGATGAGTCCATCAAAGCCGTTGGAAAGAAGACGGTATAACAGACTGTTCCATCGTGGCTCTGGTATACCTGTTGAAAAAAAAAAAAAAACATGCTCTTTAATCAGAGATTGGATGAATAGTAAGCGTTAGGCCTGTCAAGCCTGCTTTATCTTCCAATCCATCTACACCATCTATACAGTGGAATGTAATATGGGGCCCTAAAATCACTGTGCCACACACGAGCATGAGGGCACAGTTCACACAAGCACAAATAAAGCGTACAACAAGGCTTGTGTCAGGAATCAGGGAAACGCCAAAGGCAACAAAACCCAAAAAGTTCTTTCTCAGCATAAAGGCGTAGAGTAACGGTTTGAGTCGCAACACTATTAAAGCATTACGTGCACAATGTTTGAAGTCATTAGAGGTACAGCACAGACCAAAAGTTTGGACACAGCTTCTCATTCAAAGAGGTTGAATTTGTATTATGGCAGCTAAGTGAAGAAAAAAACGAGCGGCCATCATTACTTTAAGAAATGAAGGTCAGTCAATCCGAAAAATTGGGAAAACTTTGAAAGTGTCCCCAAGTGCAGTCACAAAAACCATCAAGCGCTACAAAGAAACTGGCTGACATGCGGACCGCCCCAGGAAAGGAAGACCAAGAGTCACCTCTGCTGCGGAGGAGAAGTTCATCCGAGTCACCAGCCTCAGAAATCGGCGGTTAACAGCAGCTCAGATCAGAGAGCAGGTCAATGCCACACAGAGTTCTAGCAGCAGACACATCTCTAGAACAACTGTTAAGAGGAGACTGTGTGAATCAGGCCTTCATGCTAGAATATCTGCTAGGAAATCACTGCTAAGGACAGACAACAAGCAGAAGAGACGCGTTTGGGCTAAAGAGCACAAGAAAGAACACAAGAAAGAAAACTCGCTGAATGAGAAGGTGTGTCCAGACTTTTGCTCTGTACTGTATGTTAGCAGGAAATAGAGTTAAGAAATATGAACAAAAAGAATTGCAAACATTAGTGTCTCCAAGGCTACTTCGAGCACACACATCTTAGAACATTCCTAGCCCAGGCTAATTATTATTTCGTTTTAATTATCACCATAACACGCCCACTAAGTGTGCACAATTTATCTAAATGCGCAAGCAAATTAATAGCAAAATTAGCTCAGAGCCTGAGTTTCACAGAATCTTTCTTACTTGGACTTTTTGTCCCCCATGTGTTGCCGTGTGAGGTACAGATCCTTCAGTAACCGTATCATCAAGTTAATTTTCACCAGTGGCAGCTCGACTTCCAGCACTCCCTGGAGTATTTAAGAAGATTTCTATAAGGCTGGCTTTGAGAGAACATGGTGGATCTCCAGACATCCAGACCACCGCCTGTCTCCACGTTTCCTGATTGATTTTTAACCCGTGCTCTCGATGTTGCTATTAAAAGAGCTGCAAATCCAACTGATTCCCGGGATAAGGGATTATCAAGATAATCAAGAGCAACAGGTTTTATCCACATGTCATGGGCTATCCAAGGTTCAGTCTCCGCAATGTTTCCATAAAGACACTTCTTGTCTGCAAGGTCCAGTTTAATCAAACATGGTGCATGTCCAGGCCGTCTCTCTCGCTTTACACTCATCCCGCTAATGATTATGGACTCACTCGGGCCGATTTGGTCCGAAGCCCAGAGGGTTGTTAATCAGCTCTAGCTTCATGCAAATGTGTATTGGCCTTGCAATTAATATTTCAGCCTCACCCTTCTCATCAGCTCCACAGAGGGCCAGGAACTATCTTGGATTCAGCTGTTTTTTTCTTTACATCGTAGCCCAATTGCTTGCTTCTGCAGTGTTCCCTCCCCTCCATTTGTTCTCTTTGCATAGGAGGCGTTAGGCTGGGATTATTTCGCCCTTCACAATGTTCTTGCCGAGGCGATCCACGTGAGCAAGCGCTCATGGCGGACCCTTATGAGGACATTTTTTTCCCCCCATAAAGCATCGCTTGAAACCGTAATATTGCACCTGGTGGGATTTTCATGTCGTTTCGCAATATCCAGCAGTGAGTCACGCTCGGCTGAATCAGCTCAGGGCGATGCTTTTCCGTAATGCAAGCGTACATATCTCTACCGAAAACCCATCCAATTCCTTATCTATATTACATATTTACACCGTTATTTCCATATTGGACACCCTGGGTTCTTATTGCCCCATGCATTCACCTCCTGCAATCCTCACACACACACACACACACACACACACACATACACACACAGTGTCAGTGCCCGAGTGACTGTTGCCTTGACACCTTGACAGGAAGTGCAGCTGATAAGGCAGGCGGTGTCACATCATTTAGCGCTCCAGGTCTAAACTAGGTGAGATGCTATTTGTCTCAAGGTGGGGGGAAACAGGATGCCTACCAAGGTCAGATAAACCAATGACTGATGAAGGCCCTGAGCTGAGATGGCAGGCATCAGTCTTGGATTTTAATGTATTTATTTACAAACGTATACATTCACGTTTACAAATGTATTCGTGACCTTTTCAATAAGAAAAAGAAACAATCTAGATAATAACAAAAGAAGCAATCCGCTTTGAGACCATGACCATTGTTAAAGCAGTATATAAAAATATAAATCATTTATTGAAATGGAACAGCACTTTGGCCTCATACTGTACCTCCAGGGCCGTGGGTTCAAGACCCATCTTCGGTTCTGTATGTGTGGAGTCTGTGATGTGTGGGTTTGTTCCAGGTCCTCCGGTTTTCTCCCACAGTCCAAAGACATGCAGATTGAGCTAATTGGCATTTCCAATGTGTGAGTAAGAGTTTGTGCTGGTGCCATGCAATGGATTGGCACTTTATCTAGAGTGTATCCTGCCTCCTCCCTTGTGCCCCGGGTCCCCTAAGCTACAGTAGCATGCAGCCTTCCTGTGACCCTGAAAAGGAAGCAAGACAGAGAGAGATAGAGAGAGAGAGACTTTGAGTTATTGAAATGTAGTAAAAAAACAAGTAAGAATTTTTTTTTTGAAGAGACCTAAATAATTATTCTTTTGTCCTTTTTTTTTTAGCTACTGTAGGTCAACCATGCAGTAAGAGCAGCCGATAACCTTCAGCTGACCCTAAACATACAATCACAAATGTGTGTGTCTTGTTGTCCTTGTGAGGACCTCCCATTCGTAACCGAAGCTTTATTTCTCCAGAACCCATGAATTAATCTTGTGGCTGTAGAATCGCCTAATGTTTGCATGGACTCTCCACTGACATAATGGGAACTGTAGCCTTAGTAACCAGAAGAGAAGCTTTTGGTTATAAAAACACAGTGTGTTTGTAAGGACCACTTGATTGTGAGGACCGGATGACTGTGAAAATTGACAAGTGACACTATTTTAGAATTTTCAAAGCATATACCAGTCGCATAATTATGACAGTAGCTAATAAACGAGGTGTTAATAAAAATGTGCTACCTCTGTGCTTCACCTCAGTAACTAAAAAGTAATCTAATGTGATTTTTGGGGACTTGGTAAATGTGAGGAGATTAAATGATGCATTACAATTGTGGTGACATTTACAGCTCTGCCACGATTGTGATGATGTTTAACACAGCAATACCAAAAAAAAAAAGATTACATTTAATATCCTTCTACAACTATGATGACATTTAGCGCTGTCTTACAATTGTGATGATGTTCATATTCATTCCTGGTCCGTGTACTAGTGATGGGTCTTTAATTAATGTGGCTCAGAAGAACGAGTCGTCTCAGAGAGTGATTGGTTCATTTTCTACTGGGCGCGGTTTTGCGATGCACAGACCATCGCAAAACCTCTGTAGGTTGTGTACAGGAAACAGAAATGAGGAGTTACCTCTCGAGTCTTCTGGTCCGAGTCGTTCGTTCTTTTGTCACGTGACTCCCATAGACGCTATGCAGTGCAACATATTCAAAAGAACAAACGACTCGTACTAGAAGCCTCATGAGAAGAACCGTTCAATTCTGTTTCCTGTGTAATGCACTGCATAGCGTCTATGAGAATCCCTTGACAAAAGAACGAACGATTCGGACCAGAAGATATGAGAGGTGAGTTGCGCATTTTATTTATCATAAAATGTCCTTAGCTGCACTGTAATATTTTTATTACTGGAACTACAGTGGAACCTCGGATTGTGAGAAACCTGGTTTACGAGTGTTCCGCAAACCGAGCAAAGATTTTTAATAAATTTTTAATCGGAAACCGAGCAAGTATTAGTTTACGAGCGCCGAGTATCATGTATCACGCATGCGACTCTTATTTTGACACCCCGAGCGTCACTCTCTCACCTCTTCCGGAACTAAGTATGCTCGTAATCCAAGGTTCCACTGTACAGCCAAAATTTGTGTACTGTATGTAGACATATTGGGGGTCTGTTTATTGAAAATGTAACATTTTATTTTATTTCTGATCAAAAGAACGAAATGAACTAAATGACTCAAAAAAACATTCGTTAGCAAACAGTGACTGTGCACGAATGCTTTCAGGCTTTCAATATATTTTAAGTAGTCTCATAGCCATGAGTCAAGATGTCCAAGTCACAGTTTATTGTACGCATATTCACCTTCAAGCATATGATTCAGTAATAATGATAGGAAGCGGTGTGTAGTGGAACACGTAACAGCTCCTGACACTTTAAGAGTTTAATCTTCCATGCTGTCATGTGACCTCAGCGAGTTTCCTGACGCACCAAGGAACAGAAACGAGGACGGGGTACAGAAACGGATTAAGGATTATAACAGCAGTCCAGTCACTTCGAATTATTGCAACTAGACATTAAACATGTTGGAGGCAGAAAATGGCCTCAGCAAACTGAGTAATATAGCAGTTTTGAAGGGTAAAAAAAAGAGATGATTGGAATCTGAGGAATGACGGGAGCACCGTCGCTACAGCTCTTACTGTCTCAGCAAGAGATTTCAAACATCAATTATTCATCTCAGTCTCTAAAGAAGGCACATGTACTATCGTCTTGTTTTAGACAGTATTACCGCTCTGGGGTGTGCTCTTATAGGAAACAGTGTGATGGAATGCTGTCACTGTTACATCGCTGGAAAAAACCTACGTCCGAATCCTGGATCCCTTTTCAAGCCACACACACTGGATTCTAAAGAGACAAGAAAAAGAGCGACGCTTCATTCTCGTGGATGCCACGATGTTTCCCAGACTGAACACACTCCCGCTTTTTTTGTAGTCTTTTGTTCCGGTAATTCAATGCTAGCTAGCTAGCTACAAGTGGTGTACCTGATCACACAGCAACAAATTCAGTCTGGCAGCTGCTTATTGACTTTTATCAAGTGTATGCACTGTAATAAATGCACTCCAGTAGAAGAACATTATTAAATATATCCCTGAAGGGGCACTGGAGTGAAGATATTTTTTATTTTTTTAAAGAAAAAAAAAAAGACACATTAAAGAAGGAGAAAAGCTTGTAGCAAAGTGCATTTTGTAAAGAGATCTGGCCTCCATTTAAGATGGAATGAAAACAAGAAATGATGCACTGCTTTTAGGAAAGTAATATTTCAATCAATGTAACCTGGCATAAATCTCTCACCGCCTTAAAAATATTAAAATATGACCGTTTTATTTTAAATAAAAATACCAAAATTAATTCAGGAAAGGCTTCAGGTTTTAAGCTTGGTTAGCGATCAAGCAAATTCTTAAAGACGAATATTAAGCAGATAAATGAAGGAATAACTGTCAGGGTTTCTAATAGGGATGGGAATCACCAGTGACCACTAACTACAAATTTATCACGATACATCAGTGCCGATTCGATTTGTATTGCGATTCTGTAAGTATCAAGATTTTATAAATATCCAGACTTGGTATTTATTTCAGATTTTGTTACAATTGTAAAACCTTTTAAAATAATAATAATAA
>QMIH01000340.1:202837-237371 GCA_003987875.1 Clarias batrachus | reverse complement strand
ATTAATATAATTATTACTATTATTAATGATTAATATTATTAATAATTAATAAGCTTTATAATTATTAATAATTGTTAATTATAATGAAGCTTTATTTAACAGCTTCATAAGTGAATTAAACATGAGAAATTTAATGTATTATTTCCCTTCATTCCTTAACATTTGTTTTCAAGCACAGCATTTGAACAATTCAGAATTACTTCAAATACAATTTAAATACCGTTTAACATTTTTTATTAAATTAAACCAAACCAAAATTTTCACTGAGCAGCACATACAGTATCTCAAAGTATTCACTCTTACCCCATTGGGCAACAAATGTGAATAATTTAGCGCGTACCATCTGTATGATTATAAACAAACAGTTCACATTTTATTGTCATGAGCGTCTGGTCACCAGTTGAAAGAAGAACAAGATTCATTCTAAACTGAGTACATTTTCCCCTTTCTTGAGTTTTTAACAACCCTTCGCTCTTTTTAATCTCTATATTAATCGATATACTATATTGCTTACTCATAATTCAAACTTTGTCTGTGAGTAATTAAAAGTGTTAAAAGTGAGTTAAGAATTAAAGTGTTCTTAAAGAAAGGCTCTTTAGGGAGAAAGAAAGCCCAGTCCTCTTCTTCACTTCTATACATGAATGGTATAAATAAAGGGCTTCGTGCTAGCAGTCAAGATCATGTTGTCCTTTCCTTAAGGCACACTGAACCTTCAAACGCCACCTTTGAAGATATTATCATTCACTACAATGTACAGTATTATTGTTTCTATAGTAACAGCGCATTCTCAGGACGCCGGATCTGCATCTAATAAAAAACAGATTAAACAGATTATTCTTTTGTGTGGCAATTTTTATATCATTACCATGCTCTAAACTATTTACACATTGTGGTAGTGTAACGACGCGGGTCGCGCGAGAGGCAGAGCCGTGCTTAAACTGTTCAGAACAGGCAGATCCGCAAGTTGTTACCACGCGGAGTTCTGAACAGGCAAAAGCACGGCCATTTATACATGTGGTTGCTAGGCAACGCCGCCGTCAGGCAATCAGCCGGAACGAGCCGCACCTGACGGCGGGTTTATTTAAGGGTCCTGATACCGGCGCACTTCGTGCGATCATTTAGGTAGCACCGGTAAGGTATCAGGGCCAAAGACAAACAAAAGAAAAGAAACAAAGAAAAGAAATTAAAAGAAAAGAAAAAGACAGACAGCTGTTTAGAGACAGAGGCAAAGCCCCAGCCTCTGTCTATTGAAGACGCCAGAGTGAGCGAGTGAGAGAGAGAGAGATAGGGAGAGCGGCACGCAGAAGTACAGCGTGCGCGCTCAGTAGTTTGTTAGTGCACGAAGCACAAACACTCTCTCTCTCTCTCCCAAAGTCCTCGGTAAGGGTGAATGCCCCGAGAGGACAAGTTTTGTTTTGTTTTCCAGAGCCCCGTCCGTTCTCGCGTAGACGACGGAGCTCTGTTTATTTTGTGTTTTCACATTTTCTTATTTATTTTACTTTTAAGTTCCTTAATTAATAATCCCACGCTATCTCCAAACGGGAGGGTCTTCCCGTGTGTATCACAAGCACTCTCACTATCTCCTATTTCACTGACCCACTCTAACGCCCAGCATAAGGGCTCTTATAATTAAAAAACATCGCGTGGTGCGGCTCTCCATACCGCACCACGTAACAGGTAGGAGAAAATAATTTGCAAGTTTTGTTTAGAATTCGTGGTGTAGTGGTTACTACTGTCGCCTCGCACCACCAGGGTCTAGGGTTTGATTCCCCTTCGAGCACCAGCTTCCTGTGACCATGTACAGGATAAGCAGTAAGTACGTGTTTGGAATTGTAAAAGTATAAAAAAATATTAAATTTAATCATGATAGTCAGAGAATCACAATAAAAATTGTCAAATATCATGATGATATAGTATCGCTTAGCCCTTGGTGATTCCCAGCCCATTTTACATCATCAGACACATCATAATCTATGACTTATGTCATATTATGAAGTTATTTTCAAAATCAAGCTGTGTCTTTGGGAGCAACAATAGAGTCTAATAAACTGGGAATGGCCTAATAAAATTAGTTAAGTTTTATTCCTGTTTGCTTGCAGGGGGGAAAAAGAGCAATTAAAACATTTTACATCAGCTTGCCGTAGTTGCTAAGACAGCTTCTGGGCTTTATGAAGCACAATACGTTTATACGTGTAATCACTCACGCACATTTAAACATGTGACTCATTAATAATCGTTGATAATATACTCATGCTATAAAATAAAGAATCCTACATCCACACTGGATTTGAATACTCTCAGGTCATGCGGCTTATAAATGCTTCTTACTGTATTTCAGTTCTATTCTGAACTGTAGGATTACAGCTTAACCATAGAGAGTGAGTGTAAAACCTTTTGTACTTCACTGAGATCATAAAAAAAAAACAAAGCAAAAACATTCTTTGAAATGAGTCGGGAAATGTAAACATTATAGCCATTTCTATTAAGAAAAAAACTACTGTTTACTCTTGTGGCGTCTTATGGCATTACATTACTCAAAAGTCACGCATGTCAAAAAGATCCGCAACATGTCGCTTACCTGAGACTTCTGAAAGTGATGTACCTGAGATTATATTCAGGAGGGTTTTAACAATAATAATAATAATAATAATAATACAGTGAAACCTCGGATTGTGAGTAACATGGTTTACGAGTGTTCCGCAAACCGAGCAAAGATTTTTAATAATTTTTTATTCGGAAACCGAGCAAGTATTAGTTTACAAGCGCCGAGTATTATGCTTCACAAATGCGACTCTTATTTTGACAACGAGCGTCACTCTCTCACCTTCCCCTTGAGTTTTCATTATTTCTTATGGGAAATGATGATTTGGTTTACGAGTGTTTTGGAATACGAGTCCACTTCCGGAACGAATTATGCTCGTAATCCAACGTTCCACTGTAATAATAATAAACAACAACAAAAAAGTGTACATTCAGTTGTCCACTCCATAATAAGAAAATGCACATTTTGTCCTTTTTTTGTGTTCATTTATTTCTTAAGAAATAGGAGAGAGAATATCCAATATGCTGTGAATCTCCCATAATAACCCCAACGCTACCCCACTTTAAAACAGCGTGTGTGCAGCGGTGGTGCTGTGTTTAGGAGCTCGTCTCGTTCCTTTTCACTCACTTCATAATGGATGCCTCTCCATATTTCACTTTATTTTAGTTCCCCTCATTACTGCAGCCATGTCTTCAAGTCTAATCTTTTCTCTACTGTTGTGCATCACTCACTCATATTACAAACTCAACTCAGAATCGTTTTTTTTTTTTTTTTTTTTGTGCTACATCACGAAGATGTCGCTGCACTTTAAGAGACGGATCATTGTTAGCCAGACCAGACGGACGTATGCATAGTAAAATTTGCGATTATTTCAAAATGCCTTAAAAATTTGAGCAAGACTATCTACTGCAAGTTTGTGCTTACAAATATGAACTAAAATGTATATACAAGGGTGAGTCAAAAACTCAAAAACTATCTGCATTGAATTTATTTTGATAAGGTTTAGAAAGGACAAATACAGTACATCATTTTCCGACATAATCTCCTTGCGTTTTGTTTTCCATCATTAAAAATGTTTTCGTCTGAGCTGCGAGCCACAAATGCGCTGCTGTCTTCAGTAATTGAGGCTGGTTCTGTTCCATACTCTGCCCTTTACTCTCAGGCTCGGAGTGAGATCCTGTAACTGTGTCTCTTCACCAGTCATCGCTTCTTAAAGAGAATCTTCAGTTTCCTTGGAGTTTCGCTCCAAACTTAGTTTGTTGTTGTCTTGGCGTCCATCTTCAATCTCAAGATATTCCCTTCGATGACGTGTAATGCCCCAGGACACCATTTGTCTTCATGCTCCTCACCCTGGGCGTCATGTTCAAGCCCTACTTTTTCCAAACATGATGAGCTGAATGAGCTTAATACTTTCTGTGTATGTGTTGATATTTGAGAAATTCAAGAGGAAGCCATGGAACAATTGTTAATAACCGTTCTAATTAAATCAATTAGAAAAAAATCACATAAATGACCATTATCTGTAGCAGAGAATCTCTAGTGATATTAGAGACATTAGATTTTATTTATCACTTTGGATCATCTTAGTTCATTTCTCAAACATATGGAATGCAATTAAGCATTAATTAATTCTTACAGACATCTTGTGGGTATATCTTAATTAAAAACTTAATTAATTAATCATCTTCTCGACCTGATATAAACATAGTGAAAAAGAATGCATACATTTATTTTCATAAATTATTAAATGTTTGAACTTTTTTTTCCTGCGGACTTTAACCATGCACAATATGAGTGACTTCTTCCTCAAAATCACGTCTGTCACGATTTTTCCGTTTTCCGCATCTGTGTGCTCCGATTCTTTCCTGCTTGAGCCGTACATCAGCTTAGGCTTTGTCGTGCTTTTGTGACAGAACCTGATTTGGTACAGCGTTTTTTTTTTTTTTTTTTCCAGCCTCGCTTTCTTGCAAAGACAGGCAACATTTCCGGAGCGGATGTGTTCAGAACAGGCAGGTCGGAAAACAAGCTGAGCGAAGCACTGACGGGTTGGAAAGCTGGAAATTTGTTTTAAAAAATGTTTAGATTAGCAGGTTCTTGTGTTGGATAGAGAGAGCCTTTAAATCTGTCGGAGATACAAAAATAGCCAATTCATTATTACAAATACATTTGCCTTTATGGAAATGTAAGTTTGAAGTCATCAAGTAACACGACAATCACATTATACCTACTTTTTTTTTTACCCACTATAGTATTTCACACGATATCCCAAGTACTCATATTATTTTCCTTAAACTGAAGCAGGTGGGAGGAGTGAAACCCGAGCACCCCGTTTGACTGACGGCTGGTCCTGACACATTTGAAAGATTGGTTGAAGGAAGCTGGGCTCCATCTTCTAAAGTGTTGCAAATGAGGGGTAACTGTCTGGAACGGGGGGAAAAAAAAGCTCTCTTTTTTGCCCAAGCCAAAATAAAAAGTGTTCAGCGAGAGACCGCTGGATGGGGGGGGGGGAGCTAAGATAATTCTGAGAAGCGTATATCCTCCAGGTTTTCACTGTACGTTATAATGGTTCTTCGACTACATCCAGCGTTCGGAGGCAGTGCGAAAAGGTCAAGTGTCGTGTTTCAGATTATCGATTGCTTGAAAATAGCATATTCTCCTGAGCGCCTGTCTACTTCTTAATAGTCCACCGCTTCTTTTTTTCCAATCTTAGCTCCAATTACGGATTTTACGATACAGTGCTGATGCTGCATCGAACGGATCAGCCAATTATCTCTAGTCTCTCGGGGGGATGCGTGTTCGCTTTACTTGCACGTCAAAACTTTTTGATTCTCATTAAATGTGTGTATAAGGTACCACACACGTGTAAGGAAGAATTATAAACCTACAATAAACCAAACCTTTTATTTGGTTCGAAGAGGGCCACTTTGTGTTGTACGGATTCATCCCCTTAACTGCACCAGTTTCAGCAGAGTATTTAAACAGACCCAGGTTTCAGAGCATCCTATCAGCCAGAAAAGTGAGTGAGAGAGAACCTAAAAGCCATTACAGCTGTCCATCAGACCTTCCGGAAGCCATTTATAAAATCAGCGGGATCAGTCTGAGCAAAACAACAACAACAACAACAGCAAAAGCACTTTCTTTTTGTCGATATCCTCAAAATCCCAAGATTTTCAGTGAGCCGCTTGAAATACTCTGTCGGGTTCATGGAAATGCCAGAAGCATCACTGCACAGACCAGATTGACTTTTGTCTTTGTTTTACTTTTTTTCCAAAAGGCTGCTCATTACAGCCTATCAGCCAGGTCTTTTACGAGCAGCTCGCCTTCCTGAAAGCCCGCAGAATGAATTGCCCCCAGTGTTCATGTCGTGACGCGAGCGTAAAGTGGGTTTAAACAAAGTGGCTTTAAACAAGTCCGGATTGAGGGTAATTGCTTTTTCCGTGATGTTCGGGTGGCTTTGTCACAAGTGGACAAGTGACAAGTGGAATTTGAGCATGTAATGAATTTGGAGATGTCACTTTGTTCTAATGCACAATAAAAAATATGTTGTATATCATTTAGCGTCATATATTTATTTATTTATTTATTTAAATTCTGTTATATGTATATAATAATGTTATATACAGTGGAACCTCGGTAACTCGATTTACGTGTTCCGCAAGACGAGCAAAGATTTTTAATAAATTTTGACTTGAAAAACGAGCATGTATTGGTTTACAAGTACTGAGTTTTTTGGCACCGACACACATACCTACACACACACAACCTCTCTTGCCTTTACACCCCCCTCCCTGGCTTCACACAAACACACACACTCTGCTCTACACAGAAACTCTGCTCTGTCGCGATTCTTTTCAAAGGTTTTTTTTTTACTTTACAGCAGTGATTCCGTTAGTATGCTCACGTGAGTGTCATTAGAGAGCTTTCTTTTTTTCCCGTTAAAACAGTGTTTCCGTTGTGTGTGTTTGTTAATTTGTTTTATTTTTACTTTATATATTATATTAATTATTTTTCTGTATTTATTTTTTTGGGCTGTGGAACGAATTCTGTGGGAAGATTTGATTTGGTTTACGAGTGTTTTGGAATACGAGCCCACTTCTGGAACGAATTATGCTCGTAATCCAAGGTTCCACTGTATATAAATTTGTATATTCCAGTCTAAATGTTCATCTTATTTTTATTGAGAATTCTATCTTTAATCTGATTGATGCAAGACATTCTGGCTTCCTTGAGAACTCGAATACACTGGGGTCATGACCAGCACAAAACCAACCCTTGTCTTAAAATAAAATAGATGAGATAGATTCAACAGATGAATTCAACAGAGAGTGGTGCTAAATTTATTGGGAAAACTTTTGAAGTACTTCACCATTTGATATGAACATAATTCGGCCCAGGTACTGTAGAGAAGTCACATGAATAAAGCGTTATGGTAGATGGTGAAAAAGACATTCTATTTGAAAAAAACTAGCATGCTAATTATCGTTAGCAAAAATTCAAACCGAACACAGACGACATGACATTTATGAACGTTGCATAAAATTTCCTTCGGTATGAATGAAAATGTAAGAAGCGGCTCTGCTGAGACAAACGCAATCATTTTATACCACTGAAAATAAGATTTCCATTGCATTCCAGCCCTTTAAATGCAGCATCCTGACTTTTCAAGGAAAATAATGAAAATAAAAGCTGGCGCAGTAGCACAAATGCCTGATTGATTTGTATGAGAAAAGCTCAAAAATAGGAAGAGCACTTTTCCCACTTCCTGTTAAACCCCCTGTAGTTACTGAGCCATGGCTTTTTTTCCGCACTTCTGTGATTCCTGCAGGATTAAACAGCAGCAGGCATGTGGAAAGCTTAAGATTGGGTTTACGCACATTCCCTCGGCTACGCTGTCTTTGAAGTCCACATTTACTGTAGCAAGGACTTGCTGTTTATTTCTCCTTGAACAAAGATCTCGACCTCGACGACGCTCGAACTTCCCCGAGCGACTGCCCCCTTAAGGGAGATCCTGAAGGTAGTTTGAATGGCTGTGCATGTTTCTCACTTTTTAATCACCTCCACACACACTTTGTAATTCTAGTTTATGATACTTCTTTGCATTTTTTTTTTCTTTCTTGTCCTTGATTGTGTGCCGCATGGGAAGACGTGGGCTTATTAAATTATTTCAAAGTAAGAAAAAGAGTTAGGAGCACAAAAAGTGTGGGCGTTCACTGTTTTTTTTTTTTTTTTTTAATGTGGTGTATACACTCAGGTGCGAGTTTATTTGATACTCCTGGCTTGTAGATACGCTCTCGGGTGGATTTGTTTGCTTATATTACATACATATTAAGGTGCCTCATAATACCAGAATGTTGTTGAAGCCAAATCACAGATGTCTTCTTCGAATGTTTTATAGTACAGTATGTAAGGAGTTTCTGTGCTCTTGTGCATCTGAATATGTGCACTATATAGTGACTAGTGTTTACACACACTGGTTGATGCCCCATGGTAAACTGTACAGACTATTATTGTGCAATATCGCCAAGAAGCAATGACACTCCAGATACAAAGCAGTAGACGATACTAACTCTCAGAGCGGGACCAGCAGGCGCTCTCTCTAGCAGCAACATCAGCGCTGAAGCTTTGAATTAGGAGCTTCAATGTTCACAAACTTATTGTGAACAATGCCAAGTTTCTGATAAAGTACACCATGACTGGACTCTGGAGCCATGGAAGTTCTGAAGTTCTCCAGAGTACTTCACTATCAGGCAGTAGGTCTGAGAGGGAGAGGGAGAGAGATTTTGAGGTATGTTGATATATTTTGAAACAAAACCCCGCCCGACTCTCTCTGTACATCTTCACGCAGCCCCACCACGACTTCCCGTCTGCGTCTCCACGAAGCCCCGTCTCGGCTCTCCGTCTGTGTCTCCTTGTAGCCTGCCCCTGCCCTTCCTTTGTGCCTCTCCATTGCCCCGCCTCCACCCTACAATTTATGCTACCATGTTCATTTTGCTTCCACAAATAAATAGAGAAACATTTCAAAGTCTAAAAGTCTCAATGCAAATATGATCTGAAAAATATTCTTAAGCACTGAATAATAGTTGTAAACTGCAATACAAAGAGGGTTTTATACATTGCATCGCAAAGGCTTCACGGCCCGAGAAGTCTTCCGCCACATTTAAAATTCCCTCAGTGTGAATGTATTTTTCTTTGTGACATTCTGGGAGCTCTACGGTCGGTCTCAGTGGAAAACGTAACTACTTCACCAGAGCAAGTAGGTCTGTTTACATTCTGTTAACATTTTTATTCTTGTATTTAACTCCATTATAATCAGTCTCTTATTGTGGTTGAGAACAAACAGGGAATGAAACCCTGTCTTTGCAGTTCATTTTGTTCACTGCCTGTTTTAATAAACGTGCCCGTGACAACTCATCTGAACAGTTAGCTCACTTTGTAGAATATATATATTTATATATATATATATATTTTAATCATTTATCAACATTCAGCCTAAAATACAAATCATCTTTGAGCCATGTCACCCAGCACTGTCTGGCAGTCTGATGGATGAATCTGGGTTTGGTGGAGAACGATACCTTCCAGAATGCAAAGTTTGTTGAAAGAGAGACAGCGGTCTGGGGCTGTTTGGGGACGGTTCTTTCCCCACTCCAGCATGACCGCGACCCTGTCCACTATAAAGGTCTATAAGACACGCTTTGACGAGTTTGGTGTGGAAGAATCCTCTAGTATCCCGCGCACAGCCATGACCCCATCCCCACTGAACAGCTCTGAAACGATCTGGAACGTTCAGTCGTTCAACATCAGTGCCTGACCTCAGCAGTGCTCTTCACACTATGTTGCCACTAAATTCCCACAGATTCCCTCCAGAATCCTGCAGCAAGCCTTCCCGCAAGTTTGGAGGCTGGTATTGAAACAAACTTCCTACAGACGCCAATGCTTCGAAATTGAACATCCCAAAAGCTTCCAGGCGTGATGGCCAGGTGCCCACGTACATTTGGCTCTATAGTGTATGCATGTGCATGAGCAAGCAGGGCATGTCTGCTACAACTTCAACCTACTGCCAAGTGCAAAAGCTGCAGAGTCTGTCCAGCCCACACTAATGGCCCTAAACAAATGGGCTAATAAGAGGGAACCCTGTCTTACCTCCGAAAACCGATTATCCGTAGCTAATTAGCACATGTTTAATGAACGAAGAAATTAAGCCACATTAAGTATGGATCTGTGTTTATGCTAATTTGCGGCGCAGCTATGCGAACACTGTGCATTATACAGCCAAATAAAAAGAAAGGGGGGGGTGTACTGAAATCAACCTAAGGGAGACACACAGAGGGAGCAGACCAAGGAAAAGGTCAGAGGCTGAGCAAGAAAGAAAAAAAAAATCAGTGTCGGTAGCAGCTATTTACAATGTTGGCATGCTTAACCTCCGGCCATGGCATGAGTCAAACACAAGCGCTACGTCTCAAGAGCCAATCGGACCGTGTTCTCCGCACCACGCGGTGGACCGTGCGGTGGCAGCCATATTGGTTTTGTGCTTTCCAGCAGAAATAGAACAGCTGCGCTACTAGCATTAATGCAGCACACACACGCGCACACACACAGCAGCTATTCCTCTGCAGTAATGGCCTGCTGGGCCCTGGCACTGCCCGCTCACTCCCTGTTTTAAACCCTTTCATTCCTGCAGAGGGTGGGTGGATTATGTGAGTAGCAGGAAATTACAGCTCTTGAATGGTAATGCTGTTTTGAATTGTTGGGCTGGAAAAAAAAAAATAAACAGACGAAACACGAAGTCAGAAAACACGACCGGAGTCGATCGCGCACGGTGCCGTCTGTCCCCAGAGGATGCATTTTTTTTTTTTTTTTACGTCTGCTGTATAAAAGTCGCATTTTTAAAAGGAATATAGTTGATTTCATTCTAGCTTTCACAAGAGGGTCTGTCACTCTTTCCGCCCACTTTCAGACAGTTAGAGACTGGTAGAATACGACTGATCAGAGCCATTATATTTAGCCAGTACAGATCTTTTTCCTGTAGTGTGTATGCAAACATTGAGATGATTATTATTATTTTAGTGAAAGGCGCAGCCGTTAATTGTCCTTCATAGCAAATCCACTAAGTGAAGATGTGGTTCAGTAAAGCCTGTTCTAAAGGTGAGGAATAAGATTATGGAGAGGGGCGGGGCTATACATTCTTCATAAAACGTGAGATATGTCCCGTCCAGCTGTGCATTTAATTTCTCGTGATTTGCTGTATACCAAGTACTCACATGTACTCTTTGCTTGGCTATATGAGAGCACCGTGTTGTGCTTGAACTGAGGTGTGATTTGCACTCAGTACCGTGCCTGAATAAGACAGATAGCTTTTCACGGACACACGAACGCTTAGCCGATCCTGTTACACCGATCTGTCCGACTGTCAGTACCTGACTCTTTCGTTCAGGAAGATGCACGAGGCTTGTCGCGTCCATCACGCTAGATCAAGTCGCGAATTTCTGCGCATGAACCACCATTCCGCCTAGTAATCTGTGTCCAGGAAAGGCTTGGCGTTTTTATTAAAGAGGGCGAGCGAATAGCCGCGCTGATAAGACGAGGAGCTTTTGTCGATTAGCATATCGTAATTAGTCTCGGTTCATTGGTCTGCTTGATAGATTCATTAGGAGCAGGGCATGCTGTAAGGCCGTTAAAGTGCCTGATAGTTAAGCAACCGTCACATTTAGCGGCGGCATCTCAATAACGTTTATAACCTCATCAGACGCATGGTGTAGGATTTTATCGCTCGTCCGGTTTGTTCATGTTTAGGAAAGAAGCGTACATTTAAACAGCCTTGCACAACCGACTCAAGAAGCCGCTTCCTTCTCTATCGTTTTCCCTTCCAGGATGGTCAGCTCGAGGTTCATTTACGCACGTGGATCCTTCGCACGTAGTCCTGCTTACAAGATTGTGTGACTTCCTGACACTTGCATTAGCAGGTTTGCACAGCCTCATTTAGCTAATTAGATTTACGCCACTTAACCTGTTTACACGATTCAAGGCTGCATCCTGACAGTACACTTCAGTCGTAACATGCCTTAATGTCTCTGGGATGTATTTATATTTTTTTTAAGGTGCAGAAAGTGAAGTGGGCAGGTTGAAGTCGGCAATTGATTGGCACCTCTTAATTTATAACTCAAATTCAGGTTTCACTTGAATCTGCTTTAATTTTTTTTTTTTGCCGTAGCAGCAGACTTTATTTTCAACTGCACCGATTTATTTAGTAAAATTGAGAAACAACATTGTCTCCCTAAATTATTCAAAGCGTGTTCCAAAGTGTGTAATTTGCAATTAAGCTTCTCCAGACAAGGACTTGAACAAAAATAATTGAACCCATCATGCATTAAATAATTCACCGAGACCCCAGACGTACAGTTATGATATAATCAGAGGTGCAGTTTAAAACCTCGCTGCTTCTTTTTTCTCCGGCTTTAATGGAGGCGTCTCATTTCTTGCCCGCGTCCCGAGCTCATAAGTCAGCGGAAAGATCGCTGCCAGCTAGCGCCACGCTGTTTGTGTTTTATTTATGTATTTTCATCACGCTCCTGCGAGAGCTTGCAGCGTGGCAGCCCGCGAGCTAAAACACCACCTCGGCTTTGCTCCGAACAAGTAGATTTAGCTTGGCCTGCATGCCTCCTGACTAACGGTGCCTGTTTTTCATCAGCCCAAGTCAGGGAAATGGTAAAAGAAGCCGCTCTTTAGCGGCATGTTTTTTTTGTTTTTTATGTCCGAGAGCCTTATTACATAAAGGACTAGGGCTGGATTTTAAAAACACCCTCGCAACAAAATGAACACGCTGTAACACTAAGAAACAAGTGCATGCTAAAAACTTATAGCATAACAGAAAGAAACTGACAACTGGCTAGCTAACTGACCCTAATTACTTAGATTACATAACAGGACAAAGGTTGTGCAGGAAATATGCTGTCTAAGTGCCAGTATTTCTAAAACCTGGCCTTGCAGAAATTTCCTGATCACAGCCGAACAAGCAACAGCTAATTGCTTTTCCGAAGCCTTCACTGTTTTTTTTTTTTTTTTTCCTCACAGAATCAATGTCCATCAAAGCTTTTAAAGAGGCGCACAAGAACGAGAAACGTGGTACCGATGTCAGTCCAATTGTAAAGAATTGTCCGGGCTCTCACTTATCTTTTAATGAAAATCATAAGTCAAACTTGCAAATGACCTGAGGAAATGCCGTTTATAATCGAGCGTATAGTGAGACCGTGGCTTAACGTGAGTGACAATACTTTTTTTTTTTTTTTTTAATCATCAAAAGCGATTAATTCATGCTGATGCACTCAAAATTTTTCAAATCTGCAGGTTCATGCAGCTGCTGAACATCTATGATATGAGGTTTTCCCCGGTTCACAAACAAGATTCGGACCTAGGTTCTGGTCGTAAACCGTTTCAAAGGATTAGATTTTGGTAGAATGTATTTGTTCCTAATCACTATAATCACTATCACCTAATTCATATGTTGCACCCAGAGAGATTTCTTTCTTTCTTTCTTTCTTTCTTTTTTTGCGCTGCACAATTGTAAAGGTGTAGCACTCTCCCATAGTTTTGTCTAGCTAATGCTTCATGGCAAAGGCTTGGACGTCACTCCACTTTGCTCAAAATTCTTTTATCATATGCACGATCTGTGACCCACTGATCCGTGACTGATGCTGGGCGACGCATTCACGCCTTTGTTCAGCTGACAGCTGCAGCTGGATGTGGTCTAAGGAGGAGTTTGTGAACAGAGACACATTCTAACCGAAATTTTGGTCGTAAACTGATTTGTTCACACTTGGGGGTGTTCATAAACCGAGGTTCTGCTGTATTTTTAATATTGAATATTATAAAAGAATTGCAGCTATTTCTTGCTAGAACAATTCCAGGTACTTTCATGTCAGTACATTAATGCAACAAGGATTATTACATCGTTTCAGCACAAACAGTATAAAAGATAATGCTAGCTATTATGCTCTGTGCTACTGCTCAGGTTAACAAGAAAACGAAGCTTCCTAGCATATTGTTAAGTCTCTGGGTTAATCATCAGCAGTTTGGGTGCTCAAACGCCGGCACCTCCAAAGCTGCAACTGTTGAGCGCTTGAGCAAGTCCCTTAACCCTGTGTGCTTCAGGGGCCCTGTATCCTGACTGACCCTGCACCTACTGTAGACCCACCTTCCATACTAGCATATGCAAAAAAAAAAATACATAATCCACTGTGCTGTAAGGTACATGTGACAATGAATTGAATCTTAATATTGTGTGATGCATATGCTGAGGAAAAAGGTCAAGGTCTCCCGATCTGACCCCCTTAGACTTTTATCTTTGGGGTCATCTGAAGGCAATTGTCTATGGTGTGAAGATACGAGATGTGCAGCACCTGAAACACTGGAAGCCGGTGCTGGCATTTCTCCTGCGGTGTTGCTATCAGTGTGTGAAGAGTGGGAGAAGAGGGTTGCATTGACAATCCATCACAATGGGCAGCAAATTGAACACATTTTATAAGTGGACAGAAACCTGTACGTAACTCATGAAAGAATAAAGTTACGTTAAAACCAAGCACACCATTGTTTTTCTTGTGAAATTCCCAATAAGTTTGATGTGTCATATGACACTCTTCCTACTGAAAAAACAAAAGTTGGATCCAAGATGGCCGACTTCCAAATGGCCACCATGGTCACCACCCATCTTGAAAAGTTTGCCCCCTCACATATCCTAATGTGCCACAAACATAACGTTAATATCACCAACCATTCCCATTTTATTAAGGTGTATCCATATAAATGGCCCACCCTGTATATATATGGGATGGGCCAAGTGATCTAGTGGGACCTACCATATAAGATATACCCAATTACAAAGTAACAAGATCTACCAAATGATGATTTCCCTTTACTTATACTTAGCAATAAAACGTACTGTATTCTATCCATTGTATGAAGTGGTTAACTTTGCTTCCTAACATGCACTCTGGTTTGAGCTGGACCTCGATTCTGTAATTGAATTTAAGGCAGTTGCACAGTAATAATATACTGGATGTCGACCATCTCCATTTCCTTTACCTGTACTGTAATAACAGAAAGTCTATGAGTGGAAAAAGGCATCGCCGAGCCACTGTTCTACACTGCATTACCTCTGGCTAGAGAGAACAGCAGCGGAGAAAATACATATGGAAATATATCAACATCAGTGAACTTTCAAACCCTTTTGCAATTCACGGCTCTCTCAGCGAGGATGTGGGTGACGCTGTAGCCCGTCTGACGTGCCTAATGAATTTTCATCGCCTGGGGCCATAAGGCAAAGGTAAAAGGCTCTGCCTTCGCTCGGATTTCTCCCACTGTCTAAACCTAGCTCTGCAGCTACGCTTTGAATTCTGCTCGGCGTCTGTTATTTGGATGCAGGAAAAGCCGTAATAACTGATCGGAGCGTAGGCTGCGTTAACGCTTTTGCGTTGATAAGACCTGGCTGTTCCTTTCTGATAAGCGTGCTGACAGATAATAAAATAAAATGGGTTTTTTGAAACGTCTACTAGACCAATATACGAGGCTTAGCTCTGGTATAGAAATCTCCAATCAGAAACCTGAGCTGTGTTTTCTTACACTCCTGAGCAATTCGTCTGCCTCGCCCTACTCTCATATGCCTGAAAAACTCCCAACAAAATGTGACACCCTGCGCGTACAAAGCTCCTCGCCACATATTGTATGGATACGAAGCGGAATAATTTGCGGCCAGCTCACTGAAGTGGCTCTAAGCCGGGAGATAGAAGCACTGTATTTGTCATTTCCTGCGGTCCTCCAGGGCTCGTTTCGGGGCCTTTACTGATCCGTGACATATTCTCCCTGATTGACCAGCTGCTCGGACATCGAAAGCAATGAATAACTAATGAAGCCGGGAACCTGATTTGCCATGGAAAAAGAAAAGCATACAGGCATTACTTCCCCGTTATTAGATGATGTTTCGCAATGCCGGGATGCTGGTGCATGTCAATAAGATTCTCTTTGCTGGAGCGACTTTTAACCAGAGGTGTGTCGTTTAAATGCAGAGGGCACCTTAGGTTCAGAGGGGAAAAAAAGAAACAGAAAGTGGAAAGAAAAGATCAGTGGAAGAGGGAGTGGATAGATAATTTGTATGCATTATCGACATAATGGGGATTTAATGTATGTTCCAAGCCTCTTTCTGATTGCAGAAGGAAACCTGTTTTCATTTCCTGCTGGTAGAATAGGCGAGTCTCCGTCCGCTTCTGAATGACTGTTTTTACCACTGATTCACTCCAGTGAAAAAACATGATAGAGATGTAGATAGAGTGACCAGCCAAAACAATAAATAAATCACCGACTGGCTCAAGAAAATAGTTAAGAGCCTTGCATTGTATATTTACTGCAGTGATTAATATTGTTCAGGTGAAACAAGTTACTTACCCCCAGCTGATGCAGTGAGTAGCTTCACATTTCTTAACCAACCATGTACGAAAACATATCCTGTGGTCGTGGCAACGAACTCTGTTTCAGAAGGGTCATAAAGCAAACAAAACAACTAAAGAGAAAAACTAACAGCTGTACAACCTAAAGAAAACTAAGAAGGCTAATCAGTAAAAAGGCTTCAATTTGCTAGGGAGCGTATACTGTAGAATGCAATGAAGAATGGAGCGATGAGAAATGGTAATATGGTCTGATGAGTCCAGATTTAGCTGGTTCCAGATTGAGGGATGCATCAAGGTAAGAAAATTGGTGATGTGAAGTGATGCGCCCATCATGTCTAGTGCCTGAAAAGATCTCACAGCTATAGTCAAGCTCAACGTGGTCCAATGAAATATTAGACTATGATTTATTTTTCTAAATTCCAGAATAATACTTGAGATTTTTAGGTGCAATGTAATCACACATATGGCATTAGGTAATTAAGTAACAGCATCGGCAACAGTCAGTTGTTGTTTTAGCACATGAAGATCAGCTGTTCTGGATCAGTTCTTGCAAGAACAGTATTGTGTCAAGTGTTTTGCAAGACCCATCAAGCACCATGATGAAACTGGGCCTCATGAAGACCTTTCCAGGAAAGCAAGACCAAAACTTACCTCTGCTGCAGAGGAGAAGTTCATTCAGAGTTACCAGCCTCTGGATCTCTGGATCCAAGGTTCCACCAAGGTTCCACTGTACGTCACCAATTAACCTCAAACGGCACCTCAGATTAGAGCCGTTATGAAGAATTCACACAGTATACGTATAAAGAATATACGCATTCCAAAACACTCGTAAACCAAATCATCATTTCCCATAAGAAATAATGAAAACACAAATTATTCGTTCCACAGCCCCCAAAAAATAAATACATAAAAATAATTAATACAATCTATAAAATGAAAATAAAACAAATTAATCTGCACTTTACCTTTAAAAAAAAGTACAAATAAATCCTGACAGATAAGTGTTTCCGTTGGTGCGCGCAGTGTGTGTGTGTGTGTGTGTGTGTGTGTGTAATTAGCCTCTTCCCTCGCCTCGTTTTACACAGTAACGCTCCTCCTCCCTCTCCCCACCTCGCTTTTTTTTAAGATTCACAACAAACAAACAAACACACACACACACACACACACACACACACACACACACACACACACACACACAACGGAAACACCGTTTTAACAGGAAAAAAAGAAATCTCTCTGAGACTGACATGAGCGTATATTAACAGATTCACTTTTTAAGTTTCACAACAAACACAAACACGGAAAAACTTGGTGTCAAAATAAGAGTCGCATGTTAATCGGCGCTTGTAAACTAATACTTGCTCGGTTTCCGAATAAAAATCTTTGCTCGGTTTGCGGAACACTCGTTAACCACGTTACTCGCAATCCAAGGTTCCACTGTACGTGTTTAAAGGAGATTATTTATATTTTGGATGCATTTAGCATTGTTTTACAGTGTAGAATGAAATAAAAGTCTGTAGAATTAGAAGGTGTGTCCCTATGTGTGTGTGTGTGTGTGTGTAGTCCAAGTCCAAGCTGCCTGTTTGTTTTGTTAGCTAAAGTCTTAGGGGATGAAAAAGAGACTAGAAGGGAGAGTAAGAGGGATGGGGAGTGGGAGAATGAAAAATACATTACATATCCTGACATGTTTTAGCTCAGAGAGGTCTAGCTATGCGAGTTGAGTGCGGGGAATTGAACGGGAGAACTCAATAGAGAAACATGGCACCAAATAAAGTGCTACAAACACAGCCATATGCGCAGTTTGCGTGATAAATCTTCAGTTGAGTCAGCTCCCGGCTGAAGGATGTCCTGGAGTCGGGCCAGCTTTGATGGTGCTCTCATTACAAATCAAAGCACTTTAGTAATGAGTGAGCTATTCTTGCGAGAGGAATGATGATGATGATGACGAGGATGATGAGAAAAAAAACATGCAAAGGACAAACAGTTTATCAGAGTGACAGCTGATCTACTGAATGTTTGTTTTGTTGAGAGACAGATTTTTCCTCTGTAAAGAAAGCAGCAGGCTCATGAATCTTACATCAGCACATGGACATTTGTCTGTACAGCCTCTCTCTCTCTCGCTCTCTCTCTCTCCCCCTGATGTGTGTCCAGACAAGCAGCAGGTCCTGGCAATTTGGGGACAGACTGACTTGCAACCACCAATTAAATAGCCATGCTTGGTTTATTTATTTTCCTCATATGACAATGCCTGTCTTTTTGACATTTGCTTTATCTCTAGACAGTAATTTAAAAATGTTCTATGTGAGATACAGCTTCCGCCCTAGTGCCAGTCAAACACAGATAGCGGGGTACCTACCTGCACACTTAGCACCATTTTGCAGGGAATGATGGAAAAATGGTATTGCTGAGTAACTCTCCTTGGGCAAGAAAGAGTAGGAGAGATATTACTTATATATTCAGAAGCATATGCCTCTATTGCAAAAAAAGAGAGAGAGAGAGAGAGAGAGAGAAGGAAACTGGAAAAAGTGGCATGCTCTTAGCTAAACATGTTACATAAGGAATGGATACAAAGCCGTCAAGCTACAGTATAACAATACACCAATCCCGTCTAGAATACAATTCAGAATTCTTCCCCACTCTAATTCTTCCTCAGGGAAGGTCTAAGTTGATGATTAAATGCCTCCGACTCTTGGTTTCAGTCTGGGTAATTGAGCTGGAGATTCCATGCCTGAAGAGGTCACTGCTAAAGCTTTCCAGGCATTTTTGTTTTAGCCTTTCTAGACCACCATTTTGCTGCATGACCGACTGGTATAATGTTTTTATACTCACTACACTGAGCTGATGCTTGTATCCTAAGCAGCTGGCAGTTTAGACAGGCCACAGCTGAGTAGTTGTGGGTTAAGGGCCTTGCTCAAGGATCAGGAACAGTAGTGCAGGAGTTGCTTTCAAACACATGACCTTGCAGTCAAGTAAAGCAATGCATTAATCGAGCAATGGGGTACCCAGTGATGTGATCCAGTGTCTCAACCATACAGGGTAACCCCATCAACCCAAGGTGGTGTCACATTGAGGTTACGTATTTACTTAACCCATTGGGTAAAAGCATTTTATCTTTCCATTGTGTTAAGGCGGGGCGACATGGTGGTGTAGTGGTTAGCACTGTCGCCTTGCACCACCAGGGTCCGGGTTCCCCGGCCAGGCTCGATTCCTGACTCTGTGTGCATGGAGTTTGCATGTTCTCCCCGTGCTTGGTGGGTTTCCTCCAGGTACTCCGGTTTCCTCCCAAAGACATGTAGGTTAGGCTAATTGGTGTTCCTAAATTGGCCGTAGTGTGTGAGTGTGTGTACGTGTGTGTGTCTGTGCCCTGCGATGGATTGGCACCCTGTCCAGTGTGTACCCTGCCATGTGCCCTAAGTCTCATTTGGTCAAGTCTCCTAAGTCTCCTGGGATAGGCTCCAGGCCCCCCGTGACCCTGAATACAGGATTAAGCGGTATAGATGTTGAGTGACAGAGAGAGTGTGTTAAGGCGCTTTGACCAAATGAGTAAACAAAATACCTTAAGCCACTGGTGTAACCCAATGCCGTATCCAATAGACTAACCCAGTGTCATAGTCCAGTTGGCTAGCACAATGCCCTAACCAAATAGAGTAACCTGGTGGGGTCAAACAGTGCCTTTACCCAGTGGGGTATGCCAATTCCAGAACCCAGTGGGGTAACCCAATCCCTTTACCCAATACCATAAACCAATTAAGTGACCAGACCCGATAACATCTGTAATAATGCAACCAAATGCCCAAACCAAGGAGTGATCATGCAGTGCCTTAACTCTTAATATAAATAAAATGAAGATTATTTCAAAAGATTATGTGACATTCCGTACCAGTAAATACCTGTCTCAGATTGATACTCAGAAGAAAAAAAAAATCAACTATGTGGTGCTCATTTCTGTTTTCTCTTTACTTGCAGCATTTTATACTTAAGAAACAGTACGTGTATGTAAAAAATACATACTGTGAGTGCATTCATTCAATGGTCAATGGATATTGAACTGTAAAGGGAAGTGACAATTTTATATTTTCAGGAGCAACGATCCTGTCCTATTAAATTTAATCAAAACTCAGCCATCTGTGAAGCCGTTTGCCTAAATGTGCTCTTTTTTGCATTCGAAGGCATTGCAGCAAAACCGCATCACGTTTTTAAATGAAGAAGCAGAATAAGGATTGCCAAAAGTGGTGTCTGAGGAACAGCGTGTAACAAATGCCCATCTTTACGTCAAGCTATAGCGATCCAGCCGTTACTGGACAAACATCCGTCACTGCAGCCTCACTTACCCACAGGCCAGAGTGGCGAATGAGCGCGATTTGTGGTGAGTGTGAGAGAGCGCTCACTGAAGAATGTAATTACTAGAACTGACCGCTGCTCCGTGGCCCGTCTAGTTGTTCAGGCTCATTTCGAACACATGATGCTGACACCGCAGTGCCTGCACTGACAAACTCAGCAGCACTGCAGGCGAGGAAAAAAATAGAAGAAGAAAAAAAAAAACTCCAAATGATGCTTGTCTTCTTCCACATGCTAAAGGAGCCAAAGGCTTGGGAGGAAACAGAATGAAAGGCACTGAATGGGAGGAAATGGAGCCTCACGGACGAGGTCAGTAGTGTCGAGCCACAGAAGGCTGCTTTTGTTTATGTGCTAAAGATGTTGCAAAATCTGACTTATAAATAGCAAAATGTGTAGCGATGAATGGTAGCTTTTTGGAAGCTGCACTACCACCCACCTTCCAGGTCACCATTGAGAAGTGATTGGGTTTTAATCACACACTGGTGCGAAACGATCAGCCTGCGCGAGTCTGGTCGATATGAAGAGTTATTATCGTTTAATTGACACACCACGTCGGAACGATCCACATGGTTCTTCCTGTGAACTGAGAAAGACACAGCAGATCACCAACACCCAAAGACTACCCAGAGATCACTTGGGATTAAAAGCCCTGTCTACAGCAGGTTTTAAAGTCAGACTGCAAAAAAGCTCTGCGACACTGAGATCATCTGGACTGAATGGATGCTAGGATGAGGTTGTAATCTTTGTGTTATGGCACTCTGGGGAAGGGGAGTGTACAAGGAGTGTGTTTCTTTCCCTCTCTCTTTTTTTTTTTATTTCACACAAGGTGGTTTTACTATATAAAGTTAGCCCTGTGCCCTGGCCCACTTACCTCTATACTCTCATATGTGGAGGACTGGCCAGAGTGGTGTAGAGCATCCCTCTCGTCTATAACCGAGGCAGTCCTGAGGGAGATTTCTGGGTCGAGTAATGGCTTTATGTTCCACTTGAGGGCCGGGGCTGGGAACGGTCAGACGTAAGTGAAAAGTCTATTTCGTCTCTAGGTCAAAACCAGAGAACCGTAAAACGCCGATGTAAACTAGGGACCAAGGGAACTAAGAAACCAGACTCTGAAAAATGTGAGACTTGGCAAAGAGCATGAACATCAGGCATTAACAACATTTAATACCAGGCCAAAAAAAAAAAAAAGAATTAAAAATAGAAGCAATTTCGAGAATTGTGTGAGGATGAGTGAATCTTCATAGGTGTGTACATTTTCTTATTGTAGTGTTGTTTTAGAATGAACGTCCTGTATTTACTTTCGGCACTGATCAAGGAACATACAGTACAAGTACGGAATTCCCTTCCTGCCTGAAAGCCTCATCTAAGCAGAATTGGTATTTTATCTTAAAATCCAATTTTCGTTTAAACAATCGCGCTCACTCAACTGCGATCCCGGTGTAGCTGTTGTAGCGTGACGTATTTTCCTCATTACTTCAGCAGCTGTAAAGGAGTTTTTTTTTTTTTATAAACGCCAGCAATCTCAAAGAGCTCGCAACAACACAATGGACATTATGACCCACAACACAGTGAAATGCATTGCCAGGAAACATATAGAATGAGTTCAGGAACCTATTTGGTTCTGGCTGTTTGTCGGGTTCCTTATAAGTAAGCCATTTTTTTTCTCTCCTGCGTATTCATCTGATGTTTATCGACTTGAGCTATAAATAGGACTACAGTACAGGGTATTAGGTGCAGTCAGTCGTTAAATATGGAATAAAACAGTGAACCAGTTTGCTGTACATTTTTGTCAAATGTTAAGTGTTTGTGTGTGTGTGTGTGTGCACATGATTTTTGCCACTTGCCCCAAATTAGACCTAGGACTGTCAGTAAACAAAAACAAGCATTTGGAGGATTGGACATGTGCACTGAGCCCTGGCTCTTCTGGGGAACATCATCCTACAATCCCAGCCAAGCTGAGACAGATGGGCAGCCGGACCCTCTGAGAACAGGTGGAACCTCTTAATTGGGAGCCGGTCAGCAAAAACAGTAGCAAGTCCTCAAAGACACCGCCACCACAGCTGTGTGTCCGGGAGAACTAGAGAGCTGGATCTAAGCTGTGGGGAGAAAAACTGTCTGAACCATGTAGACGTCTGATGGGGGGGAGTGGAATTGGACCTCATTATCAGAATATATTGGTCTCTGCTTGAGTATCTAGCTTGCGTTAGATATGAGTGCTTGGTTGTCAGCTTGCTAATCAGGTAGCATGATGTTCAAGAAAACATAGCGTGATGCAATATCATGACACTACGGACTCGCCAAAAACTGCCCAAATTCTTTATTTTGCTACCTGATGCAAGTCCGGATACAAAACCGAGGAGCTGGGAGTGTTAATTATCCTAGCTTAGCATGTCTTATCCAAGCAGACACTGACCATGAAATTCAGTGCCCTTAATCCATTGTCTTTTGTATGACCCGAGAGACCCCGGTGTCATCCTGCCTTCACTCGTTACCTGTTTGACTTTAGTGTATGCTCGGGCAACATGAAGGGGACTGAAAGCACTCGGGTCGTTTTCTTTTCCAATAACATGCTTTAATAGAGTCGTTTGTCTCGAGACATGTCAATGCAAAGTGCCTATGTTGGATCGCCGCATCATCTGTGTAGTATTGTAAAACCAACATGCTATTGTCATGTTATAAGACAAGCCATCAACGATCTTTGTACGTAATGACCTCCCTAGTGGCTTGTACCGTGCCGGTCCGAGTGCTGCTTTATCTCGCCAATAAATCCAGACAGCAGTGACCTGAAGGCCTTTACTTTTTTTTTTTCCTTATTATTATTTTCAGATTCCGACCCTTAACTGCAGGTGTATCGTTTTGAAGGTGTCAAATTTAAGGTGGTATTCGAATACCTAATTCAATAGCTACAGTAATTGTTTAAGGTGGCAGTATTTGACTAACTGATTTAAATCCCCCAAAAATGTGTTAATTCGCTACAGAGGCTATAAGAGATAGAAGGAAGCTGATATCTTGTAGCAGTTCGGGTTATGAGGTTTTTTTTTTTCCCTGATAAAAAGTCCCAAGGAAGGGTGATAAGTTTACTGTCATGCATGTCAGATCGAATATTAATCTGGCAAGATAAGATATGAGATACGACATTTCTAAGACCATTTATTTAAAAGTCTTTACTTAGAATGAGATGCAGATTTGGAGATTTGGAGGTCACTGAATCATGTAGGTTTTGCTGGCTTTGCTGTCCACCCTGTTTACAAGATCTCCGTATCACATCTGACAAAAACAGACCTGCGACATAAGTTAAAAGTTTTATTTACTTTGAAAGAAAATAGAAGAAGGCAGAAGGCACACATAACCTTTTTTATTGGTATAATTCAAGTAACTCATTTGTCCCAAGTTGAAGAATCGAGTGAACTGGTAATGAATAAAATGCGTAAAAGTACTGAAAGAATAGAAACGGCTCTTCTGAATGAGGCTCTGATCTCATGGACGTTCTTTGCAAAGACCAATAGTAATTACACGTATTGATTCACTTGCTATTTGCAGGGTTTTCTGCCTGCGAGAGTGATGCTCAGGTTCAGGCAGCAAAGTTTGCTCATTGTCCCAAGTTTCTATTTTACAAACCTTAAAACCACAGCTCTTTAACCATCACTGGAGTGATGAAGCTGTTGGAAAAACAAAGGGGCCTTCAAGACACACTAATTCAAAGCTCGACGGAGGTACGCGGAACATCGTAAAGGATCTAAAATGTTTGCTTGAATGTGTAAAAAGTCTCACGCCAGGACATATCTTTTCAAAGGACCGCTTTATGAAGTCGTTTCTAAATAAAATGAAATAGAACAGAAGAGGAAAGAATGTATTGTATGTAAAATGGCACACTGGGATTTATAAACCTTTGAGAGAGACTTATCTAAATGATGGATCAGGAAGCTGTCAGTAATAAGATCGTGCGCGAGCATAACGGCTTGGGAAATAACGCAGAGAAATTCATACAGAGCCTCTGACTGCATAAGTAAGCGTTGTAGTCATTATTGGGCAAGAGTAGAGTCCATATTGATTTTTAGCCGTGCTGAGAATTGAGCATATTGGAGCAAGTTGATGAAAGACCACCCTCTTCAACCCTCCTGCGCTTACTCGCTTCTACTATTCAAACAGCATTTCTGGAGAACCATTTCATCAAAAATCAGCGCTGTATCGCTACGACTGCCTCCAGCCACAACACGGACTCAAACCTCCATCAGTCATTCTGTTGCGGGAAACCAGACAAGCTACGAGAAACTGTGCAAAGTGTAATTACAGATGCGAGGTTCCTGTTTCCGCACGTTTGTATTCACGGTGTCTGGCGCTTCATCAATAATGGCTAGATGGTGGGAAGTCGAGGGAGGGGAGCAGGCGGGTGGGGGGTGGGTGGGGGAATTTCCTGCACTCGTTTTCAGAGGCCCAGGGCACACTAGACTTGCTCGTCACGTCCCTCAACTGCCTCCATGTGTCAGGCAGGCCAAGAGACGGAGAGAAGGAGAACGAAGACGAGTAGGAGGAAGAGAAGAGAGGGGAAAATCGAGGAAACTCGGCTTGTCAGCGTAATTGGCACCTGATGTGTAGGGCAATGGTGATGCATTGACATTCATTACGCTTAATAATGCACTCGAATTTGCGGCTCCGGTCACTGCTTCTCTTGCCGACTGCACGCTTAGCAAAGAGAGCGAGAGAGCGTGGGGAAGACAGCAGAGCGAAGAGAGATGCTGGACGAGCTTCAAAGAGACTCCGTAAAGGCTTTTCCTCTCACTCTGCCGTGTGGTATTAAGCGGAAAAGCTGTCCGTCACCGGACGCCGTTACCAAGAGCTCTGCAGTCCTGGGGACTCGATGGCCTTTAGTTTCACACACCCGACTCCCCGATTCAGATCACGAACACGACTTCTCACAGCCTGGCGGCTAAATTGGAGGTATTAGAGCAGGCGAAACAGCAGAAACTTTTATCAGTGCTGAGATGTGGACCTTGATACCCAGGTTTCTCAGGGCTCTACATTTATTGAGACATCCTCAGACAGAACTGGATGTGATGTACATATTTCCATCAATTCTTCAATTCTCAATGCTTGGCATGTGGAATAATGGACTTCCCCTAGCTCTTCAGACATCTCTTGAAGTAGTAGCTGTGCGACTTAGAATGTTGAGAAGGTCTTGTCTTCAAGGGGAACATATAGCCGAGACAAGCCTCTGATGTTTGCACCACTGTGACCCATCTAGATCTGAGTCTCACAGGTACCTCGGCTACCTTCACAGGACGACTGCTATCTATTGCACATTTTCCCCGTTAGACATGCTCCAGTATTGCAAGAGCTATTATAGACTAAAATCATTGGGCTGCACTTACAGCATTGTTTTTTTTAGCATCCTTGCTACCTCTTCTCAACGTCAACAAAGACACAAGAGCAAGAGTGATGCCAAAATTAGTTTGTAACTAGAAAAACGTTATCAAGTTATGTCAGCTAAATCTGTACACACAACATGCCATCCAACGTGGAGAGTGAAAAGAACTGGTTCAAGCTCATTTTTACAACATCTATTATACACTGGCCGGCCAAAGAAATAAAAATTAAAATCAAATCACACCATGGAAAATTTCATTGAACCACCTTTTACTTTGATTACGGCAATGCCATCATTTTGCAATGTCACACCATTTATTTGCATCCAGAGTTGCATGGATTTCTCTCTAAGATTTTGTACTGATGATGGGAGTGTCTTCTCCAGCACATCTCAAAGATTCCTAACGAGGTTAAGGTCTGTACTCCGTGGTGGCGAATCTCCCTGATGTCTCATGCTCCCTGAAACCACTCGTTCACAATTTGAGCTCAATCAATCCTTGCATTGTCATCTTGGAATATGCCCGTGCCACCAAGGAAGGAAAAAAAAAAACATTGTTGTAAAATCCTGGTCATTCTATATATTCAGGTAGTCATCTGGTCCTGCATTTACTAAGCATCTTAGAATCACTCATCAGGATCGAGTAGGAAGTTCATTTAAGACTGAAAATCTGCCTACCTTAGAGTAGGACATGTAAGTGATGTATAAAGCTGAAATATAAAGATATAAAGATAAAAAAATATAAAGATGAAATATGATAATTGTAATGTGTGTGCCTTGGATGATGCCCACAACTCCATGAATCTAGTGTGTTTTTCATAGATTTCATGCTGCGTGGTGTGAAGAGGTATGAATTTGCATGTGATCTACGGTGCTGTAAGGCCAGAGTTGAATGAATTATTTTCCACACTGTCGGCTGTATCACTGTTACAAAGCAACATCTTTGATGTTATTAAAAACTGTACAGTTTCAGTCACCTACATTTTCATTGATGTGTTTTTGTCCATATCTTTTATGAGTGTCACTCAATGTAACTAAAACATCTCTCCACCACGTACATTTCTGCCTGAACCCCATTTCCTTGCTACTCCTAAGGAGTTAGGACACCACAGGGGATCTCCTACATTTTGTTGGAGATAGGAGTGATTTACTATTTTACGAATCCTAATAAATAGCTCTTATTCCTACTCTTGAAAGTAGGACTAAAATTACATCATTCTGAGAATTTTTGGCCACTTAGGAGCGATTTCCTACTCTGAGACACTTAATAAATATGAGCCCTGACCTCATTTCTTTTGAGCACATAATGACGCTGAGCCTTGACCTGTCCAACAGAAGCAACCCAAAATAATTACATTGCCCTCGCAGGTTTGTACAGTAGGCAATAGGCATGATGGGTGCATCACGTCATTATTCTCCTCTCTTCTTAAACTGATGCACCCATCACTCTGGAACAGGATAAAACTGGACTCATCAGACCACATGACCTTTTTCCAATACCCTATAGTCCAATCTTTATCTTTTCATCTTTATGCTCAATAACAAACAAAAAGCTTTTTTTAAGCCTCACTGATAAGTGGTTTTCTTAAGGCTACACAGCTGTTTAGTCCCAGTCCCTTGAGTTCTAATGGTCCGTAGATTTAGGAATCTCCTTAGTTATTATTTTTGCTTTAATGCAGAACAATAATTTTACCCTTCTGAAACAGACTGCCATGACCACAGGACATGTATTTTGATCTGGTTGTTTAAGAAATGAGAAGCTCCTCACTGCATCAGTTAGAGTTAATAACCTTTCAGCCAGCTGAACCATTTTTATCACTGACTCTTTTTGGCCTGGCAGTATATAAATGTTCGCTTAGCAAAACAAAACTAAAGAGATTCTTTCACTGTTTGTATATATATAAAGCGGTCCTTTTATATAAAATCATATCATATATCTAAGTTACCATTTCTGTAGAAAAAATAAGGAGTAAAGAATTTCACAGCGCTGTGCTTTTTAAACAGTTTATCCTGGATCTGGATTCAGGCGGAACAAATTCATTTGGCTTGATGACAAAGTGGCCTTTTATGTAAACAGCCAGTGTGTGCGCGAATGATGTGATGCCATGCCAGTGGATTTTGCGCTCTAGCTGTTTTGGCTAACTAAACCAACAATACAAGCCTTCTCTGGACGAATTGGAACAGAAGCTCCCGGTCGCGTCTCGTTGTCCGATTGAAGATCGCTCCACCTGATTCCAATCAGCTCGCTCTGCCATCATGTTCATGCCCAGGCTTGAGAACCTGCTGCTTTCTTTGTCCTCATCAGCCTGAAATCTATTCAGCAGCAGTGTTCAGGGTACGAGAGTGTACGGGCTGTTCATCTGGAGACTCAAGAAATGCTGGATCTGACTCTAGGACAAAAAGAGGTTCTCATTTGGTTTTACAAAACATGTTTCAGACTCTCAACATGGTAGAAAGAATTGAATTGTGTCATGCATTCATTTGTGGTAGTGATTGTTATTTATGGCCATAAAGTAGACCTGGTAATATTAACGCTTGATATTCAAGCTCACAAGGAGTAGATGCCAATTTATCCCAATTAGCACACTCTACAGAACACTAATTAGGGCTAATAATGCTACCTTGTTAATAGACTAATTGCTTTTCACACCCTGGCTTTAATGCAAAACAAAGGCGTTTTGTTTCAGAGCCATGAGCACAGCAGCAATATATCTGGAGGACAGTTAATATCTGAACATTGTGCACATTTGCATTAGTTTCAATTATTGGGAAGATGCATTACAGCAGCTTCATACAGTGAACGCCAAACAGGCCACACCGGCATGTACTGTTCATTGGGGGGAAAAAAACAACGTCGAAGAGGGAAAAAATAAACTTACGGTGTAAGAAGTGAAGCAGTCAGCAAATTCTCAGCTAAGTAGAGCAGCAGAGAGCGAATGGAGACGCACGAGGGAGAGATAATGGCGTGTTATTTTATTCTGCCAGCCAGATGCTGACCAGTTTGTTTGGGTTCATCGTCTTCTGTTTGCCAAGGAAGTTGTAAAACGAGGGCTGTAATGAACCTCTAACCGCAGTCGAGGCCCAAGACAGATAAGCAGAGACAGATGGAGTGATTGTGCACGTTTTTTTTTTTTTTTGGAAGCGAGTGCGAAACGTTTCAGGCCCGGATGCGAGCCGCATGGTTGTAGAGATGATGAGGCGAGAGCCGTGCACAGGGTGCTTTAACGAGAACCACGCCTGTCTTTCTCAGCTTCCTTATTGTTGTTTACCCACACCGCTGATTGCGTGATTACATGCGGCCGATTTTCTTATTTGTTTTTTGCATTTCATTTCCACCTCTTCATGTTTGCGGTCCAATTTCCTTCGCACCAGCTTAAATTAACACCTGGGCATTATTAGTATTGATTTATAGGAAGCAGGATTGGGTTTGTTTCCTGTTTAAGAGCCATGGCTTGTGTGATGAGGTACAATAATATGTATTATATGTAATATGGATAAATTAACTTTAACTAAAGGCGGGGCTGCCAATCCATCCCGTATAATACAGAACCCATAATTTTATCCCATTATTTTGGGAATTAGTTCAATGAAATCTTTGGGAGAGAAATATATTACAGTTTAGACTACGAAGACAAGGTGATTTATATGATGGAATCAAACAGTCAGTGGATATAATGAAACCCATCCTCTCCCTCAGCCTGTCTGTCATAGTCTCCACCAAAACAGAGAACTGAGAAAATAAAATAATCAGTTTCCTATTAGTCGTTTGCATTTTTCATGTCACCATATGGGTCAGGTAAAGCCGTGCAATCAGGCAAATCCATTTGCACTAACTGGTAAATACACTGTGATGAATTTTACAGTACTACAAAACTTTAGGAAAACACAAACATGTTATATACACGCTTATTCCTGCATTCAGAGTCACAGGGACCTGTAGCCTATCCCAGGAGACTTAGGGCACATGGTGGGGTACACCCTGGACAGGGTGCCAATCCATCGCAGGGCACACAGACATACACACTCGCTCTGGGCAATTTGGGAACGCCAATCAGCCTAACATACATGTCTTTGGACTGTGGGAGGAAACCGGAGTACACGGAGGAAACCCACCAAGCACAGGGAGAACATGCACACAGAGATGGGAATCGAGCCTGGCCGGGGATCGAACCCGAACCCTGGCGGTGCAAGGCGACAGTGCTAACCACTACACCACCGTGCCGCCATGTTATATACAATTTTTATAAATATCTTCCAAAGCCAAATTGCTCATATAACTATACCACTGAATGAGAAAATCATATATGAGGAATGTTCTAGTCAAATTGGGTGAAAGTTGCTTGTGAATGAATGAGTAAAACCAACAGTTAAATCAGAAAAATAAATCTCACTGCAACGTCCCCTGTCCCTTATTTCTGTGTGAGTTGGACTTAAGAACAAATCCGACTTACGAACGTGCTTCCGGAACGGTAATCATCTGTAAGTCGGTGACTACTGGTACTAATTCTCAAAGTCAGTGTTTACCTGATATAAATCAAATGAAATTAAATAATGGTGCACTCTGGTATAGACCTTTGACATGGATACACAATGTAAAGCATATTGATCCACTTGACTAAATCTCTGTCCCCTTTCCTCACACTGCCAAAAATCATAACTGCGCCTAAGGACACAATATAAGGACCTAATCTCACGAAGAAATGTGAAATGTAACAAAGTGTTGTCTCTAAATTGCGAGGGGAATCCTGGACGCCCTTTAATCCTGGGCATACAATATATCTGACTTTTAAAAACATTGTATGTAATTGTAAGTACAGTGGAACCTTGGATTACGAGCATAATTAGTTCTGGAAGTGGGCTCGTATTCCAAAACACTCGTAAACCAAATCATCATTTCCCATAAGAAATAATGAAAACTCAAATTATTCACAACAAACACAAACACAGCGGAAACACCGTTTTAACAGAAAAAAAGCGAGACTGGAAGGTGAGAGAGTGACGCTCTGTGTCAAAATAAGAGTCGCATGTGTGATACATGATACTCGGCGCTCGTAAACTAATACKTGCTSGGTTTCYGAATAAAAATTTATTAAAAATCTTTGCTCGGTTTGCGGAACACTCGTAAACCACGTTACTCGCAATCCGAGGTTCCACTGTAATGGTTTCTGGTGCACTGCAGTGTCTATTTTTTCTGTATAATACATATGAGCTTCTTCCGTGATTACAAATGTTCGTAGATCTGAGGTCTTGTTGTATCTACGGAAATTCGTAGTGCCAGCGATGGATATGCGCCTCAACCTGTTATCACTCCTCGTTCACTCCGTAGGCTCACTATGTAGCCGGCCTCCCCTTCTGCAGTGTGTAAAGGGGCGGGGCCGCTGGAAACAGGCACAGCTGCAGAGTAATCAGTGCTAATGGAGCTTGGGCAGGGAGTGTTGCTCGGGGTCTGGTCTGGTGCTGGAGATCCAACGAGCAGAGTTGTGCGACGGATGGCACGGGAGCGGGATGATCTAATGCGCACAAAGACTACTTCAAAGAAACAAACTTGAAATCAGTCGTTTGATTGCCATGTGAAGGAAAGCCGCGTGAACACTGCACAAGCGCCGCCGAAGAGGGGGGAGAAAAGCGTGTTACAGTTCATAAGTCGAGGACGACCTGTATTTTTTATTATTTTTCATTTCATACTTAAGAAGTAAAACTTCCATGGCTAAACTTCCTGACACCTGTGTGCACTAGTTTGCACTGGAACCATTTCTGCTCGGTTATGTCACTATCTGAGAGTTTCAGGTGTTGATTTGACAGCAGCGTTTAAAGATTTTTTTCTTTTTTAAGCCTCGTCTTGTGACAGGAGGGATCTGTAATTTCTCGACTAGAGCTCCAGGATGTCTCTTTAAACCTAGCCTTGGCATTGTTTAGCAGATAGACTGACACGTGATAATAAAGACACTCGCGTGCTGATCGGAGCTCATGAAGCTGAATGGAATAAAGAGTTTCGAGATCCCTGGCAGCTGTTTAGCTCCTCAGATTATTATGTTTTCTCTTGAGGAAGCAGGTTCAGAGCCGCATAGGTGCCGGTCAAGGCTGTGTTTTTGTAATTTCCATAGAAATGAGGTAGTATTGCATTTGTAGCTCAGTCGCTTGCTTTATATTTTTGTAGCACTTCTTCATTTGTTTTGCGTTTTTATGTTTTTTTTTTTTTTCTGTCCAAACTATTAGGCAGGTACTGGATTTGGTCTGGATTTCAAATATTAAAACTATATAATATATACTGTGTATTAAAAAAAAATGAATGCAGTAGCTGATGAGTAGGAAATTGTAATGTCTAAATTGGGAAATGGGGCAAAAACACTCGCTTTCTTCCCTCCCTCCATCCTTCCCTCTAGCTTCTCCCTTAGATTAGTTTTTTTTTTGCCTCTGAGAAAACTTTTAAAACTTTGAGGTACAGCCCTAAACAAACATTGACAAGCCTGTGTTTTTGGAGGGACAGTTCTGTCCATGTCTTATTATATTTTTTGTCCACTCGCGCAGACAAAAGAATCCTTATATTGTCGGACCAAGTTTCAGTTTCAGGTCTCCTTGGCTTGGCTGTCGGAGAGGAAGAAGAATCGATAGCCATTCCTAATAAAATAATATTCAAACAAATATGTACTGTAAGAGTAATTCATCATTCGACAGCATTCAGCTTCCCCTGCTTTTTTTCCCCTTTCATTAGGATTACCCTTCCCCTCGGACCACCGTATAAGCACATAAATAATTCATCGGGCGTGAGTGATTTTTCCATCACTACATTGATATCAGAAAATCTCATGAATGTAGGAGCGGCTCCTGCTGTTTGTTTAGTTTAGTCTGTATGATTAAGTCACGCCCAGGCTGTTAATTCATGCTACCGATCAATAACTTCCCAATAACGTCCTGTGCGAGCCGAACATACCCGACCCTTAATGTGTGTGTGTGTGAAGTAAATAAGTAGGTGCACAGTAATAAGTAGGTTACTGCTCCACTCTGTCTCTGTATTGTTCTTTCTCTCGCTCTTTTTTAAGCTTTCTCTCCAAGGCCAGAGCTTTGCTGACTCCAAGCTTCCTCTATCCACACAGAGTGTCTCGAGCAGCTCAGTGAAGGGGAAAAAAAACAACATTTTTTTCTTTTTCCCTCACTTGTCAGCTTTTCCTCTCTTCCTCACTCAGCGGGATGCTATCGCAGTGGTTTGGATGCTAGTCTTGATCCCCTCGCCTCCCCCCCCTCCCCCCACCCGCTTTGACAGAGCTCATTTGATAGCTCTTACTCCGGCATCTATGGGGGATTGATGTTGATGGAGGGTACGCGCTGCAAGGTAGCGACAACGCGCTTGCCATTTTTCAGCCTCAGACACAGCCCTTAATTAGCGCGGATCATTTCTTGCCTTGCAAGTGCTGCCGGCTCCCAATTATCAACGTTCAGCTTGTGTTAGCTGTAGGGAAGGTTGCAGAGTTCAAAGCTTGACTGCTCCTAATACAGGTCCACCTTCACATTCACAGCGCCGGGTGCTGAAACACACACTCGGCCACGATATGATGCAATTCCAGCACCCATGGACGAAACAGCCCAGGAAGAGTGAATGTTCCCGATGTGCTCATGAGGAAGCCAGTGATTAAGTTTTGATGCTGGTAACTGAGGAACTAGTGGTTCAGAATGAAGGGCTGACAGAAAGACACCGATGGAGCTTTGAGCAAGATCCCTAGCTTGTCAGATTCTCAAAACGATTCAGATCTACCCTTCTACTGTGCTGCCAATTAATATTAAAGATGATAAAGTGAATAATGTTTTAATATGGCCAAAAAAATGACACTTTTTAGTTTTTAGTTTTTTAGAAAACTGTGCAAAAAGAACTTTAGAAATCAGCTTTAGGAGCATGGCAACAAGGTCCCGCCCACTAGCCCCTTATTTACATATGGTATTAATATAATGCCCTTCAGGTTACTCTCATTTCCAAAAAAATAAAACTGAATAAGAATAAGAAAAACAAAACACAGGCTTATTTATTCAGATGTCATTTCAGTGAGCAAATAAAAAAAGGAAGAAAAAATCAGCAGACTAAAGTTTAAGGAAAGAAGGAAATAAAGTGGAAAAATTAAGCTACAGTGAAATTACAGTGAAAAAGTCAGTGGCGCTGGTAATAAATGTTCCTCACAGAAACCTCAACACAGAAGGGAAGAAAAGATGCTGCAATATGTTTGTCTTTCGCAGGCCTTTGTTTTTTAATGAAAATGAACAATGAGTGGGTGTGCGAGGTTTAAAGGTTAAAATCGTGAAGCATTTTTGCATTTTCATCCACAGGTAGTTAAGCTGTGGATTTTTTATTCAATTTAATACACACACAGATTTAAGGGCGTCCAGATTTAATTCATAGACAGTACTGAACCCTTATTCCCTAGAAGCTAAAAACAATTAAGCTAGTCAACCACAAAGAATTAAGTCTTTTGTAGTGTCAATATGAAATGTATATAAATAAATAAATACATGCATGCCAGAAAGGCTGCGGACTGCTCCAATGCAAGACCTATGAGGACAACCTTGTGGAACCAAAGCCATCTGAAAAGAAGTGGCAGACAGGGTGGCCTCTGCTATAGAGCTTCAGGTTAAGGCAGAGCTCTGATGCAGATATCCAGGTTGAGGCAGACGGGGTGACCTCTGAGGCACAACTCCAGGTTGAGGCAGACGGGGTGACCTCTGAGGCACAACTCCAGGTTGAGGCAGACGGGGTGACCTCTGAGACAGAGTTTGAGGTTGAGGCAGACATGTTGACCTCTGAGACAGAGCTCCAGGTTGAGGCAGACATATTGACCTCTGAGACAGAGCTCCAGGTTAAGGCTGATGGGG
>QMIH01000340.1:191401-202412 GCA_003987875.1 Clarias batrachus | reverse complement strand
GTTGAGGCAGACATGTTGACCTCTGAGACAGAGTTCCAAGTTGAGGCAGACATGGTGACCTCTGAGACAGAGCTCCAGGTTGAGGCAGACATATTGACCTCTGAGACAGAGCTCCAGGTTAAGGCTGATGGGGTGACCTCTGAAACAGAGTTTGAGGTTGAGGCAGACAGGATGACCTCTGAGACGGAGCTCCAGGTTAAAGCTGATGGGGTGACCTCTGAGACAGAGTTTGAGGTTGAGGCAGACATGTTGACCTCTGAGACAGAGCTCCAGGTTGAGAAAATGCCTCCTCAGTGGCAATTTCCTCAGTGGCTTCTTGTCTTCTTTAATCGCCAAGGGGTCCAGCCAAAAATTGCATGGCTTCCTTAATCAATGCCACAACATAAATGTTTGGAGGATTTGACTGTGAATCAGGCTTTTCAATCCACTCCAAAGAAACCAGTGTTTGATCGGTTAGATGTTCCAAAGATGACACTGATGATTAACGAAGCCGACAGTTGAATTTGCTTTGTTCTGACGACTGAATCTCTTCTTCCTGCTCTTCTTGTGAATTAGATTAGTTCACCTGTCCACAATACGTTGGAATTGTTGGTATTCCGTAATTGATTCCTTACGCCAACAAGCCTGCGCCATCAGTCAATCTTTCTTTTTTAGCTTTAATTAAAATCCATGACCGATTTCTATTCTGCTGTCTGATGCCAAGTCAGGATCAATAGCAGAGGAGCGTCCAGAGATTGAAGTGGCTCGATAAATCTATGGCTGTGAAGCAGCCATCCCTCCTGTCCTCAAGTGGGAACCTAGCGCAACGCCTCGGTGTGTGAAGAGATATTGTGTCTGAGATTGTTACAGCCCCATGCCTTACCCTCAGGTTAGTATTTTTTTTTCCATTGCAGCATTTGGAGGAAAACAAAAAACAGATTTACCTGAAAATGTTCTGCAAGAAAAATTATTTCTGTTTTAACTCAAACCCACACATGTACACCTCCCTCACAGGTACTAGAACTTTATGTTCCCCTGAAGATCAAGCCAAGTTCACTTTAAAACCCTAAGGTGGCTCAAGGTGAGGCTTAAAAAAAACTGGTTCAGGAGAAGGTGTTTACTTGCTAAAGGCATTTTTTAATAAGAAAAAAGCAGAGGAAGAAATAGTGCCCCGACTTCACATATATTATACAAGCAGTATCTATTTTTATTTTTCTACCTCTTGAGTTCTGGATTGGTCAGGAGCTGCCGGTTCTTTTTTTTTATAACAGCAGCTGTGACAAAGCTCAGACTTGTATTAAAGTGCATTAACTTTTCTGTTTTGTATGTAACAGTCCACACTACTGAGGTGAGAGCAAAAGCCCCTCAAAACCCACATTCAAAACCAATTATTGAAGCATTTAATACAACACTTTATTCTAATACGATTTCATACAATAAATTAAAAAACAACGTTTCAAATTGTCTCTGGGTCATTTGTGTTGTTTTATTTACACCTAACGCTAACTAGCTTCCAAAACAGGTCTGTATCCCAAATCCATCTCTAACCCCTAATCAAGGGCACTACTTAGAATGTGGAAGTGATTGTACACCCTAGAGCACAAGCACTGGAGTTAACACTATTTGGCATTTAACCCTGGGACCTGGATGTTGAAAGTAGCTGATATTGTAAAGCAGAATAAACAGAAATATAAGAGAATATTAAGGAATTTACAGCACTGTCCACCACCAAATCATAATCTGTTTGATAGCAAATGCTGTTTGTAGTACTGAATATCAACACAGCTGTGATAGCTTCAGATTCTGTGCTGATATTTAGTACAACAGCACTTCCTCTATTGTGATATTGCTTACATACTGTATACTTGAAGTTCGCTATTTTGAACAATAATTTTGTACTTAAATAAGTGTATTTAAGTTTTAATTCAATTATTAATTGAAACAATTTTAGAGTATTAAGTGTACTTTTTACGTGCTACAGTGAAACAACTTCAGGTATATTTTGCACACTTAAAGTATATGACTGTGTCTGATCATGCTGAAGTAGTGTATTTAAATGGCTTAAAAACTTTATATCATACAACACTTAGTTCCAACCATGTAATCTGATTGAACAAGAGGCATTCTACAAGTGGTTATAACAGACCACCTATTAATATAACATATATAAAAGGCTAAAGAACTTAAATTGCATTGGTGGCTCAGTGGTAGGTTTCATGCCTACTATGCGGAAGGCCCGGATTCGATTCCCAGCCAATGCCCAAACCCCAGCCTTGGATGCAGTGCCAGTCCCAAGTCCGGAAAGAAGTAGGGGGGAGTTGGTCAAGAACGCCATAAAACCTGTGCCAAAATGTTTTATGGATCAGTTGGTCTACTGTGGCGACCCCTCGATGTGAGCAGCCGAAAGACTAAAGAACTTAAAGAATAATTTATTACCCCCCCACATGTGTTAGAAAACATAATAAAATTGTGCAAAAGCAGCTCTGACTTCCATCTGCTGCCCTAGCCAGCAACGGTCTCGCAAACAGGAAGTGCCTTGACAATAAAGGTCATGATTTTTGGTCTTACTGTTGCTGTAATAAAACTGTTTCATGAGCTAATCCTGCAAAAATGTGTGGTCATGCTTGAAGGCCACTTCTGGGGAAAGTAAACAACCCATCCAGAAAAATACTGGACAGTATATCTCCGGTCTAAACACCAAAAACAAAAAACAAGCAGGCAAATAAATGTGCTTGGGTAATTCCACCAAATTTTCATTTGCTTCACATGAACCTGTACAGGATACGTGGTATAGTGAAGTCAATTTAAAGTTTAATTAGGGGCAAAAAAGCTTGTTTTGTTAGAATATTACCTATTACGTATTGGAATATATTTGAAAGAGAGGTGGGCAAATGATGTGCTTGAGTAAAGATTCCGCAGGGCACATAGTATTCAAGTAAAAGTAAAAGTCCTCCATTTACATATGTACCTGAGTGAACGTACAGAAGTACGCACCTTTAAATGTATTCAAGCACTCTCCCCTACTCGATTTTCAATGCACTGTTTTCTTCGCTGTTTGCAACCAGCTCTGCTTCAGATTGTAATATAATTTACCTGTTATATTATTAGGCATGTCTCGAAGGAAAGGAAAGTCACACAATTGCACATAATGGCCAGCAGGTGGTGAAATTCCTGCTTTACACACCATTGTCGTTAGCTAACGCAACACCATGCAGAAATGTAGTTAAGTGGGAGTACGGATAGAGGACAAAAGTACCCGCTAATAAAACCGATGAGTGAAATGTAAGTAAGTAAATGTACTCAGTTACTGCATGTACCTGCTCTTTTAAAGAAAACAGGATTTGGAGCCTCCGAGTGGCGCAGTGGTAAAAGCGCTCGCCCTATCATCCGGAGATCTCCAGTTCGAATCCCGGGTGATGCTGTAACCTCTCGCAGCCGGAGGTCTAGAGAGAGCTGATTGGCCGAGCTCTCTCAGAGGGGAGGGATGAGAGGTACTTAGTGCTCCCACATTAATCACGGCTCTACAGCCAGTCAGGGGCGTCTGTGAGCTCGCGCAACGGAAGGAGCGGATAGCGCTGTCCTCCGAGTGTGTGACTCCGCCCCCAACGGTGCGCGAGCGAGCAGTTCGAAAAGATGCGGTCGGCTGGCGTCACGTGGTTGGGAGGAAACACGTGATAGTCTTTGAGTGGTAGTAGTAGCCTTAATGTGGGAGCCCCCTAGTGACCGGGAGGAATTGGACACGATGAAATTAGGGAGAAAATCGGGGAAAAAATCTCCCAAAAAAGAAAACAGGATTTGAAATACAGAATTTGTATTACATACAAATATATTCTATTGTGTTTCTATTTGGCTGACATGTCTAGCTACCTAGGCATTAAAATACTCATTTACTTTAGAAATCTAAATTATTTATGAGTAATGTTTTACACATGATGGCATCATCTACATTTTAAAACACCTGAAAAATTGTGAAACATTTGTTTTATTCTCAGGTGAGAGTTTTAGTCTTTTATTTCGAAAGTGTTCGCAATCCACAGCTTTGGACTACGGGGTAAATGAAGTCAGTAAGTCTAATGAGGACACAGGGGAGATCGTCCTGTCCCTCTCTCTCTCGCTTTCTCTCTCTGTCGCTCTCTCTCTTCTTCTCTCTCACTATCTCTAGCTCTCACACAACAAGCTTTACACAGGTGATTAACAGCTTGTAGCATCCCCTTTGTGCGCATACTAATAAATAATATGTATTTTGAAAGAAACCTCTGCATGATTCTTTACATCTCACGTTACCTGATCAAGAGTTGAGATAATAGGTTAGATAATTATACTGTAGGAGTAAGAAAAACAATTACAAAATAAAGAAATGTTCATTTAACCACCTTTTTATTGTGGAAATAGTACTTACAGTAGCTTCATTCGTTATTTAATACAATCTACTGTAAAATGGGAGAAATTTGGGGAAGTTGTTTATGTATAATGCAGTGCTGTTAAATTAAAGCTCAGTTCTAATAGTGGATGCTCCACGTAATCTAGGGAGATGTTTATGTTATGGAAGGAGTCTCCGGTGTCAGGCAGTAGTGCTGTACTTTCCTGCACCAAGCGACTCTAGAATAACGTGGACACACTTTAGTAATGAACTTGTCTTTGTAACACTCTGCCTCACACCATCCTGTTGTTGCTTATTTGCAACAAATGTTGATCTCGCAAGAAAACCTGCAAAAGCTATAACAGTGTAGTGTGCTGGCTTTTTGTTGTTGTCGTTGTTCTTTTTCTTAATTTGTTTGCCGATGTAATGTGAAGGGATACATAACTACTGTATATTAGAACATCCAGTGTACACTGTGAATGCGCTTTCTGTTGAAACGGAAGACCGAAATGATGAAGTGTAATAACACCACGTTCTTAATTCAGCTAAAACGTGTAATGATAAATAATCGTGAGGCCAGTGTTTACCCAAATTACAGTAGCTAATCTGATTTAGGATGATTTAGGGGAGGGGAGGGGGGGTTCGCTTTGTAATGTATAAAGGAAAAACATGCCGTCCAGCACTAGCGCTATATAAAGCTGCGATCCTACCTGCCTACCTCCACTTCCTCAACGCCTGAGCCTACGCCACTGCCGATTCAAGCCGTAGCTTATTATACACTTTATTATACAAGGAGTGCAGTAGAGATGCAATTAGTCTCATTGCTGCGGCACTTTCACAGACAAAACTCCACACTGTGTTAATTAAGTCGCACCAAAAATATAGTTCCCCAAGCTAGCAGCAAACAGACGTGTCCTGCTCGAGTTTCCTTTGTTACTCAGTGGCTCAAGCTTAACTCCTGCTGAAGTGGAGAAACCTCACTTTAAAATAACTTTGGGCTCGTTTGTAAGAGCGCCGTGTCCGTCAGCGCACAGGATCCGGCGTGTCACAGCAACGGCGGTCATGCCCGAGCGATTTCACACCAGCCTCCTGGAGCATGGCGGCTCACTGCGCGCGTGTTCTCCTGCCCTGAGCCGTTTGCCATGCTGCTCACGCTCGCATCAACACGAGGTCAGAGTGGCTTTTCCCCTTTGTAATGACATTGTGTGGGTTTAAATGTTATCACAGCCTGAAAGATAACAAAAAAAAGAAATCATTTGCAGGATTGCATTAAATGAAAGACAGAGCGTTTTTTTTTCTTTTTTTCCTTCTGTGTCTGGATTTATTTATTAAATTTTTTTTTTGATGTAATAGAGATGAGCATGGGGTGACTCTAAAATGAACAATTATTTGCTTCATGCATATTAAATCCGTTACGTGAAATGATGTCATACGTATTGCATTGCTTATCATCATGTGCAGAAACCCCGGGGACGGCCTTCTGGTGGCTAATGATAGCTCAAATGAGCTCCGACACCCAAGCTTATGTTCAGCAGAAGCTCGTTAGCGAGCGAGATTTGCTGGCAATTTCCACAGCCGAAACACGGGCTCAGTTTCTCCGGCTTTCTTGCAGCGGGGTATTAAAGAAGATTTATCCGCGGCTGTGTGTTCTCGGCCGTACAGGTCGTTTCCCCTGGATCCCAGGCATGGCCCTATAACCCAGCTGGTAAATAAATCAGCGGCTTCCCTCTGCAGAGATTTAATTTACCTCCTGACCGGGCCAGCGAGGGCTATTATCTCACCGGGGGAATAAGGACACACTCTAGCAGAGGAAGATTAGACGAAGGAGGGGAGGGGGGGGGGGGTTGAGAAAAGATGGAAAAAAGACCATCCAGGTTCAAGACCCCTGGACTGTCAGAGCTAAATAAATTGTGGTGAAAATGACATTCCGTACAGGTTTGGCAAATGTTTGCGCAACTAAAGGTCATTTGGTGGACATTATGTCAACTTCACGTCTTGGTTAATCAAATACTTGCTGTGTACCCAAGTTCGTTTCGCAGTGAAACATGGTGAGAAAAAAAAAAAAAAGACTGGCAGAAAATCCCTCTGGTCTCCATTTTAGTGGCCGCATTTCATGCATCATGCTTCACGTTTCATGTCGTGCTGTGTGAACATCGCCGCCTGGCACGGCACCCGGAATATGAACGAAGCCATTTCCACATCAAAGAGATCGGCGCTGTCTTCAGATCGCCCGAGCCATTAGGTATTATTAATGAAGCGGTCACGCTCCCTCGCCTGTCAATGAAGACAGGTACCTCGCCTTGGCCTTGTCACCATGTCACCAGATTTTATACATACAGTACGTATCACTCATCTCAGAGGCACGACTTGAATGATACAAGCACCCACTGAGTGGCTCGACGATTAACCAAGACTCAGTGACCTTGTAAGGCTTCGAAGAATCAGCTCAGATTAGTGTCACCCTGGTGCTTCAGAACTGTTTTTATTATTATTTTTTTTAACGGGAACTGATTCATTATACTGCATTAATTGGATCAAATCTTCACACACACACACAACCTCACCCTCAGCCTGTCTGTCCAGGAATATGAAAAGTGGTTTAATCAGGATGTTCGAGTTGCGCTTAAGAAGCGACGGATTCTGTGATTCAACCCAAAATATTTCCATTGTTTATGCATGAGGTGGAACATCGGGTTTGATTAAAGCACTTATTTTCTCAGAGCCAGTTCATTTCTGAGTGCAAATTAGTTTTTTTTTCTTTCTTTCTTTTTTTTTTTTCTTTTGCCAGTCATGATGACAGATGACAGATCCAAGCCACTTACTTCATATATATATATATTATATATATATATATATATATATATATATATATTTATTTCCCCCTCTTTCCTCACACTGAAGCATGGCTCTGAAAGCCAAATCATTTCCATGCAAGCAAGCGCCGGAGGAGCCTGCCAGCATACAGAGGTCTCATTTTACCTGCGTAGAGGTAGAGCCGGGATTAAAATTTCATATCGCGATAATTCCCGGCGATTGCCTTTTATACCGGTCAATATATGACGCGCGGCCTGGTTAGACGGAGAACGAAGCGAAGACGAAGGCGTTTGCACGGTGCATTACCGCGGGAAGACTAATCGAGTTACGGCCTGACGTTTTCTCCAGCAAAAGTAAATGAATAAAAAATTTCCATTAATGCCAGAAACAATTTAGCAGCTGAGGTGATTGATTTGAAAAAGGTCCATGGAGTGTTTTTTTTTTTTTTTTTTCCAGCAGCTGCTTGTAGGAGTTTTATTGTTTTTATTTACACACTGCACATTCACATTAGTAGTGCGCATCGAGGTGAGCTAAAATAAAATAAATAAATAAATAAATAAAAAGAATGTTATTGTTGACTAAAATCCCTCGCAGTGTGCTCATATAAAAGAGCAAACACAAGGCATGAGGCTCGGTCATGAATAAGAAATAAAAACGTGAGCAATGATTACAGCAATCTGGCTAAGAATCACAACAGAATAACAAAATATATGTTTAATGCGAAACACACACACAAAAAAAAAAACACTTTAAGGCTTGAGATGTTCAATAAATGTCTTTTGACAGAAGCTATGAATTATCCACATCTACACAGTATGAGCTAAATAGTTTCTCCCACTTTTATCTTTTCAACTGTCAGATATTAACCGGTGTTATGCGCTAAAATTCCCCCCTGCCACGGATTGCACAAATCTCTGTCGAATATTACATTAGAACACAAATTCATAGGTTTTACGATTTACAAATGACACTAAACACATTTTATCATAAAATAAGCAATATAAAAAAGTATGTTTAATAGAAATAATATTTTTTTTTCATATGAATGCATTTTTTTATATTGTATATTTATATGTAATTATTTTATAGTAAAAATCTTTTTGTGTAATTTTTCATCATGAATATTTATTGCAAATCCCTGCAAAATAAATGAGCCACAAAATAACCGTTATATGAGGATTTGTATTAATGGTCTCGACACCTGTCACATGCCTAGGGTTCATTATAATAGTAATATCATATCTGACAATAATAAACCTATGAATTGATGTTCTAATAGAGATTATTTTAGGGTGTTGGGGGGGGGCATTTTAGCACATAGCACCGGTGCTGCTTGAAAGCTCCGCCCCCTGTGCTCTCGAATGGTCACTCTCGCTTTGTGGCATCACAACTGCACATCTGCAAGTCCAACTGATGAAATCATTCCACTGCTTGAACCTGAAGCAATAATAGAAAGGCTCAATTAGATTTTTTGGAAGATTTGACACAATTGACAAAACTGATACGTTCGAATCCTTTTCGTCAGACCTTCACAAGCTTTAAATCCAAGGGTTTTGTGTGTGTCTGCCTGTCTGTGCTTCTTCCTGCACTTCATACGTGCATCTCAAATGAATTTAACTCAGCAGAGGGATTTTTTTTAAACAGAGGTAATTCAGCAGCAGCAGCGTTCGTTTCGCTCCACTGACTCCAGTTCGAGTAATTCAGCTCCGGGTGAAGTGTATGGATTTATACACTCCCCGGCCAAAAAAAAAAAAAAGAGAGTCACTATCTGGATTTAACTATTCAAATAGGTAAGAGCTTTCCAATGGATTATTACTGCAGTGATTAATATGGTTCAGCTGCAACAAGGTACTTAACTCCTAACTGAGTGAGTGGCGTCTCATTTCTTAAAGAAGCCGGTCAGAAGACATCTCCTGTGGTCGTGGCAAAGATGTCCCTCTGTTTCAGAAGGGTCATATTACTGTCCTGCATCAACAAGCAAAGAAAACAACTGAGGATGATGTTAAAACTACTGAAAATTGAGTCAAATAATGTATTAACGTCTTAAAGGATAGTGGTGAACCATCATCTTCAAAGAAGAACTGTGGGCAGATTGGAGAGCGCTTAAACACGTAGTGAAACCAAACAACAGTAGAAACAGTGAAGGAGCATTTCCACACACAATGCATAGAGAACTCGAGGGACTGGGACTAAACAGCTGCGTAGCCTTGAGATAAACCACTTACAGTATCAGTCAGGCTAATCAGTAAAAAGGCTTCGGGTTACGAGGGAGCATAAGGATTGGATCGTAAGCATTGGAAAAAGGTGATGTGGTCTGATGAGTCCAAATTTACCCCATTCCAGAGTGATCAGTGATGTTCCAGCATGACTACTGCCTGTTGTTCAAGCCTGTGGATGCAGTGTTATGATCTGAGGTTGCTTCTGTTGGACAGCTCTAGGTTCAGCAACGTCCTGTTCTTTTCCATCAATGATTTTTTTTTTCCCCCCCCTGGTGGCATGGACCAGTCCAGACCTTAACCTCATTGAGAATCTTTTGGATGCTCTGGAGAAGCCGTTACGCAGCCGGTCCGACTCTTCCATCATCAACACAAGATCTTAAGAAATTAAGAAACTAATGGATGGAAGTGAATGTTGTGGCATTGCATAGGCTTATGGAAATGATGGCATGGACATAATCAAAGCAAAGATCGGTCCAATGAAATGAGAGTGTGTGACGGTGTACATTCTTATACTTTCTATTCCTTCCACACACAATTCTACATATTTCTCTCTCAACGTAAACTCTCTCCAGGGCTCAGGGGTAAATCATCAGAGCTTCTGTTCCGGACTTTTGGCATCAGAAAAAGTCGACTTGTGGTGGGAGTGGTAACGATAATTCTCCGAACTTTTTAACTGGTTACACGTCACGTTATGAAACACGCTCCGTGTCACTCGTCTCTCTCGTGTCATCCATCCATCTATCCGTCGGCACAAGCGCGACACTACTGTATGTCGCCGACTGGGTTTTTTTTCGTCTTTCCCTCCAGCTCATTCTCCGCCTATTCCCTCTCCTGCATTTCCACCAGGGGAGGCCTGAACTTATTTAACACATTCTGCAGACAGAGTCGAATTGCACGAGCACAGCAGGAAAGTGGAAAACTCCTCAGCGGGCTTCATTACTGCGCCCAGTCAAAGCCAGCAGAGGCAAATCTTAGAGTTTCTTCAGGGACTATGGAAGACACACAGCTCGCATGAGCGCGTGGGTGAGGTTTTTTCTCTTTTTTTTCAGCAAATTCAGCACACACACACACATATATATATATATATATATATATATATATATATATAAACATCCTCCAGAACACACACACACACATGTATTTTGTTGGTAAGTGAATCTGACAAGGAAAGAAGGATAAATCTGAGACGTCACAGTGCTGAGGAAAGGAAATGGCCCAATGCTAGAGTATTAGGACTGAGAAAGAGTGTAAGAGCGGTCTAGTCTTAGCTGTTTGATACAGAACCCGATGTTATTTATTTATTTATTTATTATGTCATTTTACTACATAGCGACCACTGCTCCAGACTTAATGGTGCATTTTTATCTTTTGTACACTCACTCACTCATCATCTATACCGCTTAATCCTGTATTCAGGGTCACGGGGGCCTGGAGCCTATCCCAGGAGACTTAGGGCACATGGCAGGGTACACCCTGGACAGGGTGCCAATCCATCGCAGGGCACAGACACACACACATACACTCACTCATTCACACACTACGGGCAATTTGGGAACGCCAATTAGCCTAATCTACATGTCTTTGGACTGTGGGAGGAAACCGGAGTACCCGGAGGAAACCCACCAAGCACGGGGAGAAC
>QMIH01000340.1:174509-191124 GCA_003987875.1 Clarias batrachus | reverse complement strand
AAAAAAAAAGAGAAATGAAGTAAAACTCAGGAGTGCTGTAGAGCGAAGATCCTTCTAGCCGTATAGTCATTCCTAGTGGAATCAAGCCGACGCGGATCAACGACGGGGTGTCGATAACTGTCAAAGCTAGTGTGTGTCAGCCAGAGTTCCTGGCCTTTTCAGAAAAAAAGGAGAGAGAGAGAGAAAGCGAGAGAGAGAATGCCAGCTGATCTACAGTCCGTAATTATTCTCGAAGCATCCAGCCGTGAGCCTTGGCGATGGGTCACACCGCGTCAGATGTGTAATTGCCCTTCATGGAGCGCAGCCGAACGGACACGCCGCTTGTTTTGTAGCAGATCTAACCTTTCAGATTGATTGCGCTAGCATCGAGGGCTCTTTTTCAAACCCTTAGCAGACTGTGTGTGTGTGTGTGTGTGCGCGCAATAATGGTGTAACTGTGTGACACTCACATGATACGGGCATGCAAGTCTTTTATTTATTTGCTCTCTCCCTCCACTCACGGGACGTCTTCACTCAGACACCTGTTGTGTTTCTTTACAAATCTTCCCCTCGGGAACATTAAAAGCGGCCCGACGTCTGCGCACACGTTTATCCTCTTAAATTCTCATATTACAGCATGCCATGTGCGTCTGCCGGGTCGACCGGCCGGCTGCATGCATGTGCATCTGTGTGTGTTTTTTTTTTTTCTTTTCTTTTTACGCCGCTTGAACGAATCTATCCTCTCACGGTTCACGTGGAGGTTACAAAAGCAAGAGACAGATTGAGCACATAAGTAGAGTTCCCCTGCGTCTCTCTCTCTGTCTCTCTCTTTCTCTCTCTTTCTCAACCTCTTTCTCTCTCTCTCAGTCTTTTCTAGAAGGATTGGGATTATCTTGACACTCCTTTTTGACACTTCTGCCTTCAAAAACGAATCCCCGAGCCTGCTGAGCCTGAGCCTGAGCCTATCCACCATGTAACACTCCCCCCCCGACTCCCACACACACACACACACACACACATGCACACGTATTTCTACCCATCTTTCACAGCTAGTGTTAAAGCACCAGGGCTTTTCCAGCACTGGAACTCGGACGGGAAAGAGCTGTCGCACAGATTTCCACCACGTCACCTCTTGCTTAGGGCATTTCTTTATTATTTATAAAAAATCTTTTCATATAAGCATACGTTCTGCACATTCCTGCCATAACGAAGCGCTCCTATATGAAAAGGAGCCGTCTTTTTTGTCAGCATCACAAAGGCTGTATTTCACAGCGCCCTCATCCTATTAGGATCTCATAACCCCCTTTGCGCGAACGTGTGCGCCCTTTTCCGCCAGATTTAGATTCCCGAAGCGGCGAATGAGACCGTAACTAATCAAACGCTACTAAAAAAAGCCCCACATGCAACACACAGGAATGAGGACTGTTATTCCATCCTGGTCTCCATCAGGATCATCGTTGTACACACTATTCCGTTCCCTCCATCAGACATAATGTGCGCTACACAGAGGGAAGGAGACATTATTATAGATCTGCTTTATACTCGCGCGGTAGGTGACCACAAATATTGCCCATATATTTTGGAGATATAGTGCACTACATATACAGAGGTTTAAAAGCCAGTAGCTCATATGGAGTAGGACGGGAATCCTTAATATCGTTCTCGTTGGAGATTTAGTGCCCTACATAGGGTGTAAAAGACCGTACGCAGGGAGCCTACACAGGGACTAGTGAGCGGAGTGCGCAATCACTCCCTAGCCTTCTATTATTTAGGAGGAAATCATTATTTCATACCTGCTAGTCCACTTATACGGCAAGTGGGGAATTGAACCCCAGATAAAATGATAGTCCACGAGATAGCATAAAAGAATGCTGGCGCAGTGGTAAAAGCGCTCGCCCTATCATCCGGAGATCGCTAGTTCGAATCCCGGGTGGTGCTGTAACCTCTCGCAGCCGGAGGTCTAGAGAGAGCTGATTGGCCGAGCTCTCTCAGAGGGGAGGGATGAGAGGTACTTAGTGCTCCCACATTAATCACGGCTCTACAGCCATTCAGGGGCGTCTGTGAGCTCGCGCAACGGAAGGAGCGGATAGCGCTGTCCTCCGAGTGTGTGACTCCGCCCCCAACGGTGCGCGAGCGAGCGGTTCGAAAAGATGCGGTCGGCTGGCGTCACGTGGTTTGGAGGAAACACGTGATAGTCTTCGGCCCTTCTGGCTGAGTGGTAGTAGTAGCCTTAATGTGGGAGCCCCCTAGTGACGGGGAGGAATTTGACACGACTAAAATAGGGAGAAAATCGGGGAAAAAAAAAAAAAAAAAGGATCTGAGGATCCCAAATGCCTCCCTGTTCGACATACAGGGCAAAGGCCTGGACTCTTGTGCCTTATACACTCGTACATGGAATGCAAAGCTTAATCAGTGTACAGCGTATGTGGCGTCTCAAATCAGCCAGGACAAATCCTGAATCTAAGCGTCAGTTTAGTGCACTTGTATAAGCAAGAGAGAATCGAATCCGGAATGAAACGCCCCCCCCCCCTAAATAATTATCCCTCGTGTGCTCCATCCACCCTCATTTGAAAACACACACCCATGTCAGCGACCCCTCGTTTTTTCCCTCAGCAGAAAGCCGGAGCGCGCCAACAGTCAAGAGGCTGAGTAAAACTTAACGAGCGTAATGGGAAAATAAGTGACTTATCGGCGGGCCGCCCACCTGCCTTCATTAGAGGCCGCTCTTTTACGAGCATCGATCATGAGGTGAGCAGCCGACAGCGGCTCCCCTCCCGCTTTATGGAGCGTAGATTGTCACCTTGTTCCAATTATCTGTTACCTTTTGACAGGCGTCGAGCGCACGGGGCATTGCTAAAACGCCGAGGGTGCGTAATTAGAGCGAGGCAAAGAGAACCCAGGGCCAGTCAGACGCTTTCCCCGGACCCTGCGTTCTCATTACGAGGCTTGCTTTTAGACTCGTTACAACCCCGCGCTGAATCGGTGCACGGTAATGAAGATGGTTCGTAATTAGGAGCTTTTTGACGGATATCGATTTCAGTTCCAGCAGCTGCTGTTGAAAAAAAAAAAAAGGGGGTGAAGAACTAGAGAAACTGCCTCATTCCATGGAGTGTGTATGGATGGATGTAATGGCATATAGGTTGTGAAGACACTCTCTAGTGAAAAGTTGGTTTGGGAGGGATTCTCTTTTGGACTCCGACGATTTGTGAACTATAATGGTGTCAATTTTTACATTCTGCCAAATTCCCTAGGAGCCTGCTGGGATTCAGCGTCCCTTCAGGACTGTCTGTGCCCGCCGTAGCCTGCGATTCTGGTTCTTCATCAGTTCCTGACTTGTCAAGATGCTTTTCTGCTCACCATGGTTGTTAGGAGTGGCTGTTTTTCCAATAAAGTGGACAGTGGACAGTGAGTGGGTACTACAGCACAAGGCGTAACCCCACATAGTCTTCCTACCGAGATTTAAACGTATGAATGAATGAATAGCTCAACGGTTGGTCAGGGGTAGCTCAGTGGTTAAGGCATTGGACTACGGTTCGGAAGGTCCCAGGTTCAAGTCCCACTACCACCAAGTTGTCCCTGTTGGGCCCTTGAGCAAGACCCTTAACCCCAACTGCTCAGATGTATAATGAGATAAAAATGTACGTCGCTCTAGATAAGGGTGTCTGCCAAGTGCCTAGATGTAAATTCTCTATAATGCACAGTAGGGACATTTCTCATGAATCCCCGCTATATACAGTAGGACAAAATTCTATAGGACATACAGGTAGGTTGTCCTTTTTTTTATAAGATTCGGTCAAGGGTACTGACCCAGACATTGATTCCTGGCATGCGCTGATATTTTTTGCTAATACAGGGTCATGCCTTTGAGCTAGTGAACCATGGATCATGTGTCTTAGCGTGCGTTGGTGCGTAACCGTGTCCTCGTACTAGTGCATTTTGCGGCGGTAATAAGCGGACAAATCAATGCAGGTTTGCATTTAGATGACAGCGTGTGCAAACTCGCTCGTCTTCATCTTTCTCCGAGCGCCCTTGTGTGCTGATCCCTCAGCATAATCGGCACGGTATTCTGCTTCCATAATGTAATTTCATACATGACAGAACCGCACTCTATTTATTAATTTTTTTATTTATGTATTTATTTATTTTGCACTGCGCTGACCAGATTTCCATGAATAATGTTTTATACGTGGTGTCGAAGACACTAAAGGCATCGGATTCGAATGGAATGGAAAAGTGACATGGAAGCACGTGCTCAAGGGGGATCTGATAAAGCGGCACAGGATCATGTTTAATTCATGACATCAGCAAGCAAAGGTGAGGAAAACTTTAGACTATTCCGTTGCCGGCGAATGTGAAGCAGCTCATGCTAAACATGAGCTTGACGTTAGGAAGCGGTGATAGAAAACAAACTCACTTTTATTGTCCCGGTTTCCGTCGTGACAGAGTGTATTGAGCAATCAGCCTGCTTATCCTCGCAGGTGGGGGGGGGGGAGTGTACGGAAGACGGTTAACACAGGGACCACAATCAGATTCAGTTATAGATTCGCGCTTGTCTGAAAACGAGTAGCTCTCTTCGAGGTACTTGAAAAAACGCATAAATACGCCTGATTCGCGTCACCTGCCGTCAACGAGGTGTACGGTGAAGTGCGAGGAAAATGAATTCTGTCCTCAGGTCACGGACCTGTTCTCTCGGAAGCAGATCGCGCAATCTCGCTCAGCCGCCGAAACAATTTTCAGATTGTCACTCAACCAGTCTCGTCTGTCTCTCGCTTCCTTTGTATTTTTTCCTGTTTCAGCTCGTGAACAACTGACCAGGTGGAAACTCCAGACTTAAATGAGGAAAGAAAAAAAAAAACCCAAACCCAAAGTTTCACAAGTTTCCAAGGGTGAATGAGAGCTGAACACTGGCACAATCACCGATGCTCACCATCTGCAGCTCGAAAAAATAAATAAATAAAAAAATCTTCCAAGTTAAATCACATGTAAATGGATCGGTATCGTCCCACTCAATTTGTAATTAAGTAGGCAGTCTGTGGATCAAATCAGCGCTGGCATGAATAATGATGATTTCCGAATGTGTTTGGATGCAGCTAATCAAAGGCAGTCCTGCTTAATTCATGCAACACTTCCAGGATGAGCGCTACGTACAGCAATCTCCTCTGAAGAGAAACGGAGATGAAGAACGTGCTGCTTGGAACAAAACTCTGAACTGCACGTGACTGTTTTTTTTTATGCACTTAGAAAGTGTGTAGCTCCAGTGTGCTTTGAAGGAAACGCATTCCAAGCAGCACGCTCGGTTCGTGTAAAGAAAATATGAGTTTAGATATAAGCAGCTTTACTCCCACACATACAGTAGGACGTTTTCCTGTCAGGATTATTATATGCTCTATTCCCTCGTTAATGTCTCCCTGATGCACTATGAAGTCATTATTCCCACTTATAGGACCACAAATATTTCTCTGCTGGATACACATAGTAAAATGTCTCCAGCTATAGGTTATTTTATTACTGCGGCTCCTGTGAAGGGGTAGTATGCGGGAGACAAGCCAGCAAGTCAACACACATTTCTCGAAAAATTATCTCAGCATCTCGGACCAAATTATGATGGCTTGACAGCTGGATCAGATGCAGCGCATCAAACGTGCGTTTGTTGTATATGTTTAGACCAGTCAGAGTGCCCACACTGACCCATGTGCACTACAGCAACTGGACCATGGAGCAATGGAAGAACGTAGGTTGGTCTGTTTTATCTTACCTCATGTTTATGGCCAGGAGCATCACTTACCTCAGTGTCCCAAGCAATTCATGTGGCTGTTTCTTTGAAACTAACCACCTACTTAAACATTGTTGCTGACCAAGTACAGTGGAAACTAGTAACTTGGTCTGTGAGCGTTTTTTTGCAAGACGAGCAAAACTTGTAAATAAATTTCAACTTGATAATCGAGTGAGGACTTGAATTACGAATGCGCTTTTTGTACGGAGTGTCACGTGATCACAACTGAGTCAATGATTCTTCTCTCACTCGTGCTGTGGGATTATGGGTAATAGTACCCCATGCTCTGTCTCAGCGCATAGAGCATTTTTATATTTATTTTTGTACCCAAGTGTAGTGACTGTTCTGTAGTAACTACTGCAACAACAGAACCTCATGAAGAAAAAAGTTAAAAAGAAGTGTAGTAGCAGTGCAGGAGATGAATCTGTTTAACGACAATGCTACGTCACATTTCCTTGTTAAAGTAGTTTGCCGGCAGAGCAGTGATTCCGTTTGTGTGTGTGTGTGTGTGTGTGTGTGTGTGTGTGTGTGTGTGTGTGTGTGAGTGAAAGTGATCGTGCACAGTAGCCCCCTTCCTCCTCCTCTTCTTCTCTTCTCCTACTCCAGCCACCATTCTCATTAGAGATAAAGTGCAGGTTAACTTGTTTTATTTTTACGTTACATTTTGTATTCATTATTTTTATATGATGAATTTGGGTTGTGGAATGAATCACCTTAGTTTCCATTATTCTTAATGGGGGAAATCTGCTTTGATATACAAGTTTTTTGATATACAAGCACACTTCCAGAATGATTTATGCTCGCAATCCAAGGTTTAAGTTTAACTGTTTACGCCTTTATGGGGAATGGTATCCGATGTCAGCCGTGGTACATTCAGTAGGATAATGCACCGTGATACACTGAAAACATTGTTCAGGAATGGTTCGAGGACTTCAGGGTGTTGACTCGGCTTTCAAATTCATCTGTAGGCCATGCTGGACAAACGACTTTTATTGGTGTAGGCTTCACTTCTCAACTTGGGCTTGATTTGCTGCTAACATCTTGGTGCCATATGCCACAGCACAGCTTCATTGTGGAGTCCAGATGTTGATGGACTCCAGCTGATTTGCCCCAGAAAGGGGAGCTACACAATATTAGGCAGGTGGTTGTAGTGTTTAATATTTAATATTTAATGTGTAGTCTGTACATTCTGTAGGCAACAATTATTCGAAGATGTGAGGCTTGTCCATGAGAAAAGGAGAAAGAAATATATGAACCGATAAATTTATGAATATGAATAAATACACAAACACGTTATGTATATTTCTCATTTTAATTTATTTCCCACAAACGCTTTCTGCATTTCCAGGGAAACCCCAGTAGGCTAAAAACCGCTTTAGGACAATCTGCAGTTTTAATGTCTAATTTAAAGCAACCTGCTGTGCTTTGTAACAGTGATTTATAAGTCCTCAGTGGGGGAAATCCATTAAAAAAAAAAAAAAAAAACCCACAACCCCATAAGCCGCGCGGGAGCGTTCCTTATTTGTCAGATCATTACAGTCATCATCGTTCAGCATTGTCAAGCATCCCGTGTCTCCTCCCGTGCAATCATTTCACTGGTGGTTTTCGAGCGCTTCCAAAAAAGAAGAAAAAAAAAAATGACAAGGGAGAATCAGAAATGCTGCTTTCTGTGGAGGCGGAACAGCAACAGCACAAAGAACAATTTCATCAAGTAAAACCGCCTCAGTGTAGATGAGGGGAAATAATTTGGGGAGGTTTTTTTTGTTGTTGTTGTTGTTGTGGAACCAGGACTCTGCAGATCCGTTTCCAAAACTGTGTCTGAGAAATGTGTTAAAATGGACGCCATCCAGCGTGCTCACAAATACACTGGGAAATAAATAATTATAAGTGAGTAGGACGTACAGTAAACCGTGCCCACGCTGCTGTGATTGCTGCCATGAGAGCCTTTGTCCAACTGGATTGTGAGGTTATGTTCTCCATAAGCCACGAAAAAAGAAAAAAAAAAAAGATGCTCTGTGCGACAATTCACAAATGCAAATGAGAATGAATAATGTTTACATGTTGAATTATTCAGAGCAGAGTTAGAGCTTTTCTATTCGCTCTATTATTATCCATGTTGGAGCGTCACCTGATGCTCCAGATGATGAGGATGATGATGAGGATGATGGTGGTGGTGCTAACAGTGATCCTGAGATGAAGATGAATTTAAATGTCGGTTGTTTATGCCGTGTGAATTCTTTTTCTTTCAGGCTTGGTTAGAGACAGGAAGAACATGCTTTTTAAAAACTATAGCACATTTCAGTGGCCTGCTGAGAAGACGCTCGTCAGTAATGCAGATCTCGCCATCCATCCATCCATCACTCCGGCTTGTCGGCTTTCAGGAATCAAATAGATCTCTCCGGGTGGTGGACTGACAGGTCTTCACTAAAGTTTTTTTTTTTTGCCAGAAAGGCAGAAGAACCCGTGCTTGAAAGGAGCCACTGATTAAAAAATTGCTTTCAGGCCGTCACGGCCTGTAGCATGTGTGTGTGTGTGTGTGTACGTCAAGCGGTTTGATGTTTCCCACTGGGCAGTAACTGAGCAAGCGTGAATCTGGAGCGTGGCCTCGACGTACCAAGCTGTGTACGCGTGTTCATTAGGACAAGTCGAGGTGAATCACTTTTAAAAGATCAATGGCGGGTCGGAGGGACCGAGCGCACAGCGTGAGGCCAGGCCAGCGCAGCGGTGGGTTACAGCATGCTGCGATCAACTAAAGGTTACAGGCTTCCTGAGCTTCTGGTTCTTACGGGTTCTGTGTCACACATCAGCTTTAAAGGTTTAGAGTAAACCAAGTGTTACTTGTGAGACCAGTGAAAAGGGGGTTGCTTATGAAAAAGCAGAAATGTGAGCTATTAAATGTTAAGCGAGATCATGCTTACTTGCGCAAATTATATTTTATCTCGCGGACCGATGTGTCGCAAAACTCTTCATGTTCTGTCACGTGTTTAACCTGACTCGTGTCATGTTTTATCTAAGTGACAGCCGTGTGAAGTCAAATATTATGAGTCGAAGATAATTACTGGGCATTTCAGGTGTGTTATTTCTCTTCTCAGGTGTTCTGTAACTGTCGTTGTTGGCTGGACTTATTTATTTCAGCACAAATCCCCAAGATGCTGCGATACACAACCATCTTGTTCAATGTTGTTCTGGCCTCCAGAGAAATGCCGAGATTGGAAGAGATTCGATGTTCGAGCGGCTGAGCTGTTTTGCCAAAAAATCTCATCTACTGTCTTTGGAATGAGCTTCTCGCTCTCTCTCTCTCTCTTCTCTTCTCCTCACCTACTCTCCTGTCTTACGTTTTGCTTCCCGATTATATTTCTGCGTGACCCAAAGACAATAACCTGCTGTCGATGGCTTGTACATTCAGAAATTCGATACCAGGAAGGAACGTTCTCCACCGTGATGAGATACATTAGAGCCCATCTATTTCTTGCTTTCTTTTTCCTTTTTCTTTCCATTTCTTTTTTCTTGCCACTTCATCAGGCGCTCGCCTGGAGGAGGCCATTTCCGAATTCGGAGGGCGAAAAAAAATAAAGCTTCCAATTGCTCTCCATTTTGTGGCCTGTTAAAGAAAAAAAAAAGAAAAAATCAATGCCACTTTGGTCCTAAGGGAAATGAACATATTTATTAAAGTGGAAAAAGTCAGCATGTGGGATTTTTTTTTTCTTCTTTTTTTTTTTTAAGGGTGATTAGAAGGAAAATGTCTGCCATCATTTGTGAAGCGATGCATGCTTGTAGGCAAATGTGAGCAATGTCTGAACATATGCATGCCTGCATTCGAGGCGAAACACGACGTGAGCAATGCCTGTACATGGATTCCTGCGTTTACTGTATGACTCATAAAACATGATCCGGTCCGTATCCAGGTCGTAATAATAGATAAACACATTCCGCGTGAGTGCTTAACACGCAACCTGTTGTGCTTTTTATGGCTCTATGGAAGACATTGATTACTCCTGTATTTAATAACCACTCAATGGGTCTCTGGAGCCGCCGATCAGACGCTTAGAACCAGGTCTTTAAGCCGTTGCTCGTAATCCGTCAATCATTACATCCTAAGTATTGAGACAGCGGTACCGATGCTAATTCCCCATACACCATGGACTAATCAGATCATTCTTAATTATTGCGTTTCCTCAGGCACCGCAGGAGACGCCGCATCCGATTCGTCCTCCGTCGGCGGGACGTTGCCGCACTTCCTGCAGGAGCCAGAAGACGCCTACATCATCAAGAGCAACCCGATCCGGTTGCGGTGCCGTGCCACTCCCGCCCTGCAGATCTTCTTCAAGTGCAACGGGGAATGGGTTCACCAGACCCAGCACACGGTCCAGGAGTATATGGACCAGAACACGGGTAAGGGAAGGAGCCACGCTGTTTCCATTCGGTTACAGACGAACATGATGGACATGTCCGCTAGGTGGGCGTGGCCTGAACCAGAAAGGTTGTTTTTATATATTATTGCATGTATTTACTGTTTATATGAACTTTTCGACAAACTCTTTTTGATCATTTCCATGGCACGAAATGGATCCGCTTTTTGTGGCTAAAGCCAAAAATGATTCTTCGTTATATTGTTCTTGATTATTTAGTACATCATCACAGCAAGCTTTTTGACCAGCACCTGAGCAAATCGGCGTTATTTAAGAGTCATCATTTCCAGAAACACTTTCATTTACATACTGTAGTAATACGGCTGGTTTCATTTCACTCAAGTGCATGAAACCACAATTCTGTCTTCCGCGCCTGACATCAGTGTTGCTATCTTCAGAATCTTCATTATGATATCTGTTCATTTCTGTATTGCAAAAGCCGTAGTATTTGTCTCACCTCATTAAGCAGTTCAGCTCGTTTTGCTGTTTATATTACGCCGGCTTGGGTTTCTGTGTGCTGTGACACGGGCTCAGATCAGCCAGCTGTTTCAGTCTTTCGCCCTCTGTGCGAGCATCGTGAAAATCGCAGGGACTTCAGACTAGTTCGAGGCGCCGAGGTGATGACGCCCGCCTATTGTTATGCCAGGGCGGCTGTCTCCGCGAGTCGTCGCGGTTCGACGGAAAGAAATCCACTTCTTTTGGAGGTATTTAAGTCGTCGCAGCAGGCGGATATCAGCAGGCGCCCGTTCGCTTTATTTCTTTGTGAATGTCTCTTTCCGCTCTTTAGCTGTGATTCAGATTTGTTTTGCGTGCTCGGATCCAGTTTGTCTTGTCAGGTGTGCTGTCGAAGAAAAAAGAAAAACAAATCTGGCAGTTCCTTCGATTCAACCCAATAAGCCGCTGGTGTTCTGATGAGCACGGACCAGCAGCAGACAGCTTTCCTACACGCGGCCAAGCCGAGACTATTACTCCCATCGGGCTGGCACAGAAAGCGATGTCTCGCTGATTTCGTTTTGGACACCATGAGGACGATTAGGTTAACCCTTACTCAATTCCAGATTCTGGAGGCTTTTTAAATTATAAATGAAGCCATATAATACATGATATAATAAATGATCATTACATACAGTGTGAGGCGCTCACCTCAAAGAAACTTCTTAGAAAGCAGAGAGTCCATCTCCGAGCAAAGCGTTCTGACAGTTTTTATAGCCTACATACGTATCTGAAGTGGAAACCACTTCAGCGTTTGGAAGGCCAAAGTGCCTGCGGGCATAACAATAAACAGCGTCCTTGTGTTGAGAGTATTCAATCCACGTGTGATGAGAATGAAGCCTAAGAGTTTCTCCTGTGCCGTCCCACATGACTGTCCTTGGGATCTCTGTAAGCCTTGGCTAGACTGCTGCTTTCAGCTCGAGAACTGGAGAAACAAGAAAGGAATAATAAGTCACCTCGACTACGCTGCTCAATATATTCATATGCACCTGGTGCGAGTGTAAAGGAGTGAGTGTTGTCCTATTCCTGCTGGCCTTCCATTGGGGTGAGCCCCGTGTCACAAAGGCATAGACGCTTGTGTTTGACAAAGACTGACCAAAAAAATAAATAAATAAAAATCCTTGCACTGCTTGAAATGGACTTCGTCTGTGGTGGGTGTGACCACCCTGTGCCATCCTGCAGTAGTGATGGGAAGTTTGGATCACTTCAGTGACTCGGTTCTTTGAATCTTGTTCATCAAAATGAACTAATCTTTTTTTGGTTGATTTTGTTCTTTTGATCAGAAATAAAATCAAATGTTACATTTTCAATAAACAGACCCCCAACAAATGAAATAATGAAAATATTACAATGCAGCTAAGAAGATATTATGATCAACAGAATGATCAGCTCACCATCATAATTCCTGGTCCGAATGGTTCGTTCCTTTATGCTATTAGTGTCTGTAAGTCTATGAGTCATGTGACAGAAGGACGAACGATTCAGATCAGAAGACTCAAAGGTAACGAATCATTTCTGTTTCCTGCACATAACCTACGGAGGGCTTGCGATGCTTTGCGCAACGCGCGCCCTGTAGAAAATGAACCAATCATACTCTGAGACGACTCGTTCTTCTGAGTCATGTTAAAGATTCGTTCAAAAAGAACAAATCGTTCATGAACGACCCATCACTATCCTGCAGGGATGCACACTGCCTGAAATGAAATGCGCCAGGATTAGCCAAGGGAGACTTTCAGTCATCTAGCCATGTCTGGCTTGAAGACGCTCTTAATTGTTAGTCCTCTTAATTTTTCAGGTCACATGTGAGGAATGTTTTTTTTTTTTTTTTTTTTTTAATGAATAAAAGGCCATACAAATGAAAAAAAAAACAAAAAAAAAAACGAAAATGCACCTTTTCTCCTTTCTTCTTTTTTTTTGTAGAAAATCTTCCATATAATAAACATCAGTCGTGTCAGTCAGAACAACTTTCTTCCCCCCCATCCAGTATAGAGGAAAAGTTTGTCATGTACCCGTTAGCGTCTCTGCATGAGTTCTGTTTCCTCATCAAGAATCCTGCATAACAGGTATTTTTCCTCCCAAGCTGCACATGTGGAACAATGGGATTAAACAAAAGAGATTAAAATTAGCATAATGCTAAATGAAGCAATCGACAGTCCAAGATGATGCTCATCGCTTTGCGACTACACTCACTGCAAAAGGTTTTATTTTGTTTTTAGTCCATTCTTTTTTTTTTTTTAATAATTTTGTACTTGTGTTTTGTTACTATTGAGTTCTACAGGGTGGGCCATTTATATGGATACACCTTAATAAAATGGGAATGGGGTCATCTGAAGGCAATTGTCTATGGTGTGAAGGTACGAGATGTGCAGCACCTGAAACTACGGATACTGGAAGCCTGTGCTGGCATTTCTCCTGCGGTGTTGCTATCAGTGTGTGAAGAGTGGGAGAAGAGGGTTGCATTGACAATCCATCACAATGGGCAGCACATTGAACACATTTTATAAGTGGTCAGAAACTTGTAAATAACTCATGAAAGAATAAAGTTACATTAAAACCAAGCACACCGTTGTTTTTCTTGTGAGATTCCCAATAAGTTTGATGTGTCACATGACCCTCTTCCTATTGAAAAAAAAACAAAAGTTGGATCCAAGATGGCCGACTTCCAACTGGCCACCATGGTCACCACCCATCTTGAAAAGTTTGCCCCCTCACATATACTAATGTGCCACAAACAGGACGATAATATCACCAACCATTCCCATTTTATTAAGGTGTATCCATATAAATGGCCCACCCTGTATAACAAACCCCAGTAATTTGCTCAACAGTTTGGCCCCCCGATGTTGCCTAGGCGACGAAAAAGCTTTGAAACGAACGGACTTTATATCGGCGCTAAACTCATAAGCTCCGATAATGTCGTCTTTTTATAGCAGCGCCGTAATGGACGACAAATACTACCGGGATTGGATTAGAGCGAGGCCTCTTAATCGCGGCCCCGGATCTGCAAAGGACGGCGCTTTATCGATTAGGACAGCGGCCCTCAATGCCGCTGATATGATCTCTTATTTACCGGCGCCCCCGGACGAGGCTCGGGTGCTGATAAAACGACCGGCGAACGCCCTTGAGTCTAATGCAGGAGAGGCAGGAACGGTCCAGAGACGCGGGGATAAGCGCCAATTACCCAGGTGACAGAGTGAAGAGGAGGCGAGCTTGGCAATCTTAGCCGAAATCAACCGTTTCAAACTGTTTCCTGGGCTGGAAAATCAGCAAAGTGAGCATGAAAGGAAGGGAACGGTGCCGCTGCCGTAGCAGTAAGCCTTGGCTAAAATAGATTCCCATTACAACTTCTATTCTTATTTCCGATTCAGTTTCAGCAGCAGCACTCACCTATATATATATACACACACACACACACACACACACACACACACACACACACACAGACATAAAAAGGAAGGTAATAATCAAACAACAATCATGGAATGGTGTTATCCTTTTTTTGTTAAGAGGATCACTATACGATGTAAAAATAGCAGTTTCTCTAACTGTCATGCAGCATAAACATACTACACGCTGTCTAAAATTCACACACACCATAGATGCCTGCTGTATACTGTACGTACCGTATGTGTGCGTGTGCGTGCTAAATAACACATGTGGATGTGTAATTAAGTAGCAACAACGACAGTCAGTTTCTATTTTAGTTTTTAAGACATACGAGTCAGTTGTTCTGGAACAGTTCTCGCAAGAAAAGTCTTGTCAAGTGCATTTGCATATTTTGGATGTTTTACAATGTAGAAAGAAATAAAAAATCAGAACATACCATGGAATTAGAAGCGTGTCCAAACGTCTGACTTTTTTTTTTGTTTGTTTGTTTGTTTTTGTTTTTTTGTGTTGTAATATCTGTAGGATAGAAATGAAAGCAACAAAGACCACTTTTCACTTTCTCACGCTTTGTTGGCGTTAAAAAAAGCAGCAGGCGTGACGGAGTCCTCAGAAGGACCGTGGCCGGTACCGCAAAACTAAATTTCCTTATAAAACTGTACAGACTGAATTTTAAGCAAAGGCTCAGCAAACCAATCATTCCTGTGTTTCATTACGTACAGTTGACTGTTTTTATAGTATTTCTTTTAATAAGGACATCCTTGCTCTACAGCGTGTGTTAAATACTTTTGCACAGTGCTGTACAGAACGTGTCACATGATATTGTTTGTGAAGTAATTGTTCGGTAGTAACGTTATTATGATTCCTTCGTGGTTCATAACTGTCCCAGTCTTAAATCCCAAATTAACATGTCCCGCCTATTTTGTTTCATTATAATTGTTGGCTAGGAAGAAGATTAACCAATCAGGAGAGTGTACAGTAAGTTCCTCACATTTCTGCCTCTGGCTTCACTCTGAGCAGGAAGTTCAACCTTGTTGAAGAAAAATCTTTGTTTTATGTTTGTTTTATTCAAAATAACAACCCAGAATGTCTCCTGAATCATTATAGTGGTTATTAATGTCTGTCTATTACCGTAATAACCCACTAATAAGACGATGCCGCGTCAGTCATGTGACTGGAGTTTAAAATATTTCAGCATCAACTCTCATGTTATTGGCGCGAGACTCTAATCTGGGATTAATGTTTCGCCACAAATTCGATCTCAAAAGGCACCATTACTGATAAGAGCGCTCGTTCCTACGCCTGGATTAGCACGCACGTGGCTATCAATAATTGATTTTTTCCTTTTTTTTTTGTTTTTGTGAGGAGGAGGAGGAGGTCAGGCTCCTCATCTATAATTCAGACTGAGCGCTGTGATTAGACAGAATCAATCTCAGAGCTGTCTGCTAGTTAGAGAGGCATTAAAACAGCAAGCCGAGGCGACCGATGGACGTGCGGTTCGATGCTGAAAAGGTGCCACGTGCTCTAGGTTGCAGGTCTTTAACGCTGAGTACTTTCACATTCTGTGTTTTATTATTATTATTATTATTATTGATAAATATTATCATTTTAAATATTATCAATAATTTAAAGTCACAAATTCTTTCTTTAATATTGTTTTTTAAATATATGAATCTATTTATCTGTAATACATTTCATTTGATATATTTTATAAATAATTTAATAAATGTAATGTTTGCGAAATAACACATTTTATGAATACTAAATAATGAAATAACTAATTCATAAATAAATAGTAACTGATGAATATTATTTATACGCACAACTGTGTGAACTCAAGCAAAGCTCTGTTTATAAATATTAAAAATATTTATTTATTTATTTATTTTAGACAAGACAAATATTTTTTTTATTTTATAAAAATATTATATTTTAAATAAATAAATACAATATTATATATAATATAATTTTTATTCTGGATTTTTTTTTACTGATAAAAATAACATTTATGTGAATAACGGGTCCATTAACATAAGTACAGATGTCCGGCTGCACTACTGGCAGATTCGATGACGGCAGTCTCTAGAAATTGATTCTGACCAATCGGAATGCAGAATTTCTGCAGTAATTGAAAGATAAATGACGTTACCTAATGAGCTCGATGATTATACACACAGCTCAGACAGCGAGACAGAAGCTGAATATAAAGTAGTAAGGATTTATATACTTGATATATACTGTAGTTTCAAGTGTTGTGAATGATGAGAGAGAGTGAGTGTGTGTGTGTGTGTGTGTGTGTGTGTGTGTGTGTGTGAGAGAGAGAGAGAGAGAGAGAGAGAATAAGTATCTATTAGTAAAAGAAAACACTCTGACTGGATGTGGTTATTTCTCTAGCCAGTTTAAAATGCCCAAGGTCATAAAAAAAAGCCAACGCTGTCCAGCTTCACCTCCCATTGCTGGAAATAACGAGGTTTGTTAACAAGTGAAGTGAGTTTGTATATCTGATACAGGTGGATCAACAAAAATAGTGCTAGCAGAATAAATCAAGTTCATGGTCTGCATTTTATATATATATATA
>QMIH01000340.1:142840-173795 GCA_003987875.1 Clarias batrachus | reverse complement strand
TATATATATATATATATATATATGAAAATGGGTGTGTTGATTTGCTTTTTAGAAAGAAAAAAAAGATAAAAAACTGCTTTATGCCAGCAACTCCTACCATTTACCTTATCATGTTCTACCTTTTTCTTTCGCTCTCGTTTGTGTGAGTTGTTTTATTTTGTTCCTGGCTTGTGTCAAAGCTCTTCCCGATGATTGTTGCCAGGCATAATCACGCTGTGAGCAATCGTCGTCCCGGAAGCTATTTATCATAGTTTTGTTTGCGTAGAGAAGTATGAAAGCGGGCGAGGGAAGCAGCTGCAGTGCCTCTTGTTGTGCCTCTGTCATCATCTCGTACTGATAAATGACAGCTGAGAAGCATACGTGTAGCTCACGGACCCGCAGAGCGCCGTGAATAAAACAGCAATAAACTGTGTTTATATTGCACCTTTCATTTGTGATAAAATAGCGGGGAATACGCGTCGCAAAGTGTATTACAAAGATCAAACGTTTACACATAAAATGTGAGATATTTAGTGGAACTTATGCTAGGAAGCTTATAAGAAATAAAAAAATATATATATATATATATATATACACATTCGAATTGTTTTAGATTTGATAGATTTGATTTCTGGTGAATGAGAAACTCCAGCATCATAATTCCATCTTCTCATTCAACCTTACATTTAACAAAAAAATGGCTCTTCAATTGAACCTCTACCACCTCACTAATCCAACCACCTCCTCAATTTACCTCTTTATCCCGTCGCCTCTTCTCATCATAACATCATTTCACCTCATCATCTTCTTAACCCTGATTCTTCTACCTCCTCACTTTAACCCTCTGCCTCCTTATCTACTTCCTCATCATAATTCTCTACGTCTTTATGACGTTCCTCATCTTAACCCTTTACTCCTTCATCTTAATCCTCTACCTCATCATCTAACCCACCTACAGTCCCTCATCAACTCTCCATCCCTCCACCGCCCATCCATCCATCCATCCAGGATCCTCTATAGTCCAACTAGGGACCGTGGAGGTAAATTATGATCGTTGTATTTATTCCCATCTTGTACGACCATGGTACAGTAGGACCTCTGATCTACATTCAGACACAACAGGCAATTTGTGGCACCAGTTAGCCTAATCTTCATGACTGGAGAACCCAAAGGAAACCAGAGAACCTAACCATGGGTAGAACATACAAACTCCATGCACACAAACCCGACACGTGAACTGAACCCGGGACCTGGTTGTGCAAGGTGACAGTGCTAGCCACTACGCCATCGTACCACCCATCATTTCCTCCCCCTAAACTATACCTCATCATCTTGACCCTCTACATCCTCATCATAATCCTCTATCTCATAATCTACATTCTCTTCCTTACCATGTTAACCCTTTACCTTAACATCCAACTTAACTACCTCGTGATCTTAACCATCCTAACCCCGGATTAACTCTCTACCCTACTATCCTTATCCTGTCTCATCATCTAAATGTGCTAGCTCATTATCAAAACCCTTATTTTGCCTCATTCCAATACTCTACCACCTCGTCTAAACCCTCAACCTCCACGTCTATACAGTACCTTCTGACTCTACCTTCTTATCTTATCCCCTTTACCTCATCATCCAAACACTTTAACTCCTCATTCTAACCAACAACCTTGTTATCAAAACTCATCTTATCATCCTCTTTTCATCTTCTGTCTTCTTACGTTTGTTGTCTTCGCTATCAGAACTCCAAACCCTCACATCTTAACCATCATTCTTTCCATCAAATGTCTTTACCTCCTTCTTCTTCTCCCTTCCTCTTTCTTGTCGCTTTAACCTTCTCCTCCTGACCTTCCTATCCCTCTTCCTCATTAAACCTTTCATTGCTCCTAACCTTCACACTCCAACTCCTTATCTTAATCATCTTCCTCAACCCTCTTCATCCTCATCTTGGCTCCTCACACCTCCTTTCTTTACTGCATTTCTTTTCATCTTACCCCAACCTTTTACATCTCTCTCTCTCTCCACCTTCTTCCACATCACCTCGAGGCTTTACCTCTTTGTCTTATCCCTCGTTCTAAATATTTAAGGGAGGCTTTTATCCTCACCCATCCTGCCGAATGCATTCAGAAGTTACAGGATGGATTAAATGTAGTACAAGATAGCCAGAGGCAGGAGAAGGCATGAGCACAGCTTTACTTTGGGCTGATCCGAGAATCAGCATTGGTTAGCAAGGGTCAAACAACAGGCAGCTAGAGGCAGACTCGAACTAATCCATAATCCGAATGAAATCAGTCAGGCTGAGTTCAAACCGCGAAAGGCTAGAGGTACGGAGAAGTAGAGGAACTCTGCAGGAACGCGGCTTAAAAGTTACAGCAGGAGCTTGTGGTAGACTTCAAGAAAGACATGAATTGGCTATAATTACAGCGCAGTGAGACTTTGTATTTTTAGCATCAGATTGACTTTAGAAATAAAAAGAGAAATGCTACTGTATAAACAAATAAAGAAGTTTCTGGTACGTTTTATGTAGAACGTAATCAGCGAATTGTTTTTGCTGTAGTTTTTCCAGCAGCTTTGGCTGTTTCAAACACAATAATCCATACGGTTTTCTTTTCTCTTTTTTCCCCAATATTCCGCTGGAAAATAAAGCTTTAGGTTACATGTAACAAACTTGAGAGATTAAATACACCCCGGGAGAGACTTTGATAACACTTGAGGGCCGCTTTCTCCGTCTGATCTGTCTTAGCACGATGCCTTAGCACACTGGCCGTATTAAAGATGGTCATGAGCAAGTTTCTTTGATTTCTTCACAAATAAATAAATCTTATATCATAGCCATAGAATGTCCTTTTCCCCCATAATAAGCATATAGCCTCGGATATGCTAAAAGAAATGAGCACCACATGGCTTGTTGTAATTATCATAACAAAACTTAACAAGGAAATGAAAAACACTTGCTTCCTGATGCCTTAACAAACATAAGGACGACATCTCGTGCCCTTCAGCGCCACACACGCTGCTGCATATACACTCAGCCATGGAGAGCACGAGCAGAGTCCACATTTCTGATGAAAAGCTGATAATGAGAACAGATCGGTACGTCGTCAGAATCTTCCCGAAGAATGGACATTAGGAACCAGCCGTGCATCGGTCTGCGCTGCTTTAATTCATTGTGTTCGTATCGAGGACTCGGAAGCAACTGCAAACCAGAAAGCTTCCCCCCCGCCCATCCCCCCCCATCTCCCCCCCATATCCCCCCAGGGAGAATGATTTAGATTCACCGCATAAAGCAATCTCACAGACTCTCAGGGGAAGATGTTATTAAAAGAATTACTCCGCTAAGCGGAGTACAATATGTGAAAATGAATTAAACATCTTTTAATCTACAAGCTCCCACTAAGTGTGTGTGGGGGCTTTTTGTTGGTTTTCTGGCAGTCGAAATTTAAATTCTGGCTGTTTTCATTTTTAAAAATTGCTGAGATGAACGGAAGTGGAAAAAGATCAGCTTTTCTAATTTCTGATTCTCATTTACATGTATGCATGAACGATATACTGTCTGGTCAAAAAAGCCACAAACTCTAAAGATTTAATTGAATCACTTTTAGCTTTGTTTTCAAGACACAATGTGGTCATGTGTGAAAATTGATTCCTCATGATTCCAGAATCTCTCTTTCACACTATCTGAGTCCTGCAATATTGCGGTAATATCAAAGCAAAAAAACTAGACATAGATGTGTTAACCTGGTCATTTAGTACATTCAGGTCGTTACCAGACTTCATTTTATTGCCACATAACGTTGCTGAGCCTAGACCTGAGCAACTGATCAGGATTCTTGGGGCCGATCACCGATCACTAGAAGCTGGATCGGCTGATACCGAGCACCGATCACAGGGTCTACTTGAAGCCTTATCATGTAGCATTATTTTTTAAACTATATCTTACAACAATGTAAATTAAGTATTGAAATTACAAGAAGAGGAATATCATGAATTGACAACTGTATTTATTGGCAAGTAACATGTGCAACACGTCAACTTAAAACATACAGTAGCATCCTGTGCTTGGTTAGTAACTGGGAACAGCTTAGAGCTTGACAAATACAAACTTTCCTGTAGATTGTATAAAATTAAATAAAATAACAGACAAGTAGGACGCGAGTCACCGGAAGTTCTGTAAGATCCGCAAGCAACCGGCAAAAAACAATGAAACATGTGCTTCCCACCTCGTGGAATTGTCTTGTTACACAGGTTGCCAATTGTTAATGTACAGTATTGTCTTTTTCACACAACACGTAGAATTGCAGACCGGTGAAGCCATTTTAGCAGCACGCAAAAAAATTGTCCCGCGAGTTTTGCGTCATCTGATCGGCTTTTCTATATCGGCCATTATAGAGACCGCCGATCAAACTTCCCAAAGCTATTATCGGCCGATTATGATCATGTGCATCCCTTAGGCTCAATCAGCCCACCATTGCTTCAAACTTCAATCTGTATGCTTCCCGACAAACTGAAGACTTTTGTCTGATTAGTCTAACTAATGCGTGTTTTTTTTGTTATGGCCACACAGATGTTAAGTCCTAATCTTGTAAGTTCTCATCACATTGTCTGTGTATGGAAATGTTCTTACTTTCACTTGCGTCTTGCAATGTTTTAAGTTGATGTGTTGCTCATGTTGCTTCCCAATAAATACAGTTCATGATATTCCTCTTGAAAAGCAATAAACAAAGCTATGTTTTTTACTGTTGATTTTTTTTAAATCATGCAACTTGAAAAAAAAAAAGTGTTTGAGTGATCTCCATTCATAATTTTTTCCAAGACATTTCTTCTAAGTTCCAGGTTTTGATCATGTATCGAAGGGTTCTTAAGCCAGTTCCAGTCATTTCAAATGTCCTTAGTTGTTTTCTTTGCTTGATGCAGCTCAATAATTTGAATCTTCTGAATTGCTGACTTGTTTTTTTTTAACTTTTTGACATTTAGTAGCTTTCATTTTTCATGAGTGTTCTACAACGTTATTTGTAGCTAAGAATGGATTAAAAAGTGTGCCACCATACACCTTTGGGATTAACTGCACCCAAGGTTTCCTCACCCCAAATCAGTGCTGTAGCTGATTTCAATGAAATGATCACAGAAAGCAGGTGAAGAGAACTTGGTTGTGGTCAACAGAATTCCTGTCAGTACCAAGAAGAAAACCGGATCAAAGTAGGCAAGAGCAACAAAAACAAGATCCAGACAGCCAAAAAATATATAATAATCTTCTAAATACCAAAAAAGAGCATGCAGTACAACTTGCTGTCGTCTGCGCATCATTACATGAGGATATATGACCAATAACGTCTATGGAAAAAAAACACATTGTGACCAGGAAGCTTTGTGATTACAGTAAACTCTGTTTATGTGAAAGTTTCTCACAAAGCAGAATTGCAGACATTTTGTCTAGCCTGAGGCAGGGGCAGGTTTGCGCAGGACTGTAATAGCATTATCACAGGAAATCAAACCTTCACTTTCTTCACATTGAGCCTCTCGTCTTGAGCAAAACATGTACAGAGGTGAGAGTGAGATTTATTTGCCGACTTATTTTCCTGGAGCTCCTGGGTTCCATCACCAGTTTCCTCAGATTTTGTTTGCTGAAAAACTCAGCAACCAGTTGCCAATGCCCACACCGAGCTGGACCAACTGGTCGAATCACGCCAAACTTCTGTTCCATCTCCCACCCATACGTGCTTTGGCCATGTGTTTCCCATGTGGACTTGTGGTGGTATATGTGGCGTGCATGCCATGTGCTGCTAGAAGAAGGCTAAGAGCATGATGCAGGATGACATTAATGCACTACTGAATCTCAGCGCTAAAAGTGAAATGTCATGTCCATTTGTGGAGTGGACTGAGTCACTTAGTAAGGGTCGCACATCCACACGCATGCATACACTATGGGAGAATGACTGGCACATAAACAACTGCCTAAAACCTAAAGATGCTGTTTTTAATGATTATACAGTACCACTGTGGACTCATGTCATCGACCTGCTGTCATATTAATCTACTGCTCCATTAATATAATGTATGTTTTCCACCTTTCATCATAACTAAGGAAGCAAATAGGTGAAGAATTTAAAATGCGTTTCCCCCAATGCATTAGTCATTTTTCCCGCCAGGGCGCTTGGCAGCTTCCTCATGAATATTCATGTGTCAGCCCTGAAATAAGATTTTTAAATGCATGTTAGCACACTCATTTAGTACATTTAACTGAGGGATAATCGGTAATGAGCGTTTAAATACTGCAAAGATTTCCAGCGCTAATAGAGGAAGTGGTATGATGAAGGTCAATGTGCTTACACCATCTCCTGACATAATATCATATGAAAGCAGGTTCAATGGCTTCATGGTGATCCACAGTCCAGAGACGAACCGAGAGCCTGCTGTCAGCTCAGCTCAATAGCTGTTTTATTCTTCCGCACTATGGATTCTTAATGTCTCGCTGGAAAAAAAAAAAAAAACGTTCTCATAAGAAATTTATATGAAAATGCACCAGTAAGGGCACTGGGGTTGGAATTTGTTTAGATTCAGCTATAAGCAAATCACCAGAACCAAAGCTGGAATTCAGGACATTTATTGCTAATGGCTGTGATATTATACACCAGTAGCCAAGAAATAAAGTATTTACATATACAATGTAATGGCAATATTGGACTTTCAATCAATTCTCTGGCATTTGAAGGCTGAAATTTTGGAATCGGAAAGCTTCTGGCAGAATTCTGGCTTAATATTTTCTTGGCAGAAATGGTCGTGTTCAATTAAATTTGTTGTTTTCCTGGGACGGAGCCGACATTTAAGCGTGGTTCACCAATTTTCCGATGGGCATGACGATCCAAAAGCGTAAAGTTAGCAATTAGCCTGCTCTATACATTCCAGAACCAACTTCCAAGTGTTTTTGGAGTCAGTATCCGTATGAAATAAGTTTCAATTATCTTACTGATGATTTGAGGATATGCTGAAGAAATGTGAGCTCCTTGTTTATCCCATGCACAGCAGAACAGCCTAAAAGCATGATGCTAGAGTACAGTACCTCTACCCTACTAACCACCTGGTATAGTGGAATATCTCCTCTTTACGCCTCCAAACATACCTTTAAAATGACACCAATGTAAATAATGTGTACTTTACATACAGTATATACAATTGTTTGAACTGAGTTTGGACCGTGCAGTTGTTTAGGAATGTCTGCTGACTTTTGTAAATCTACCATCCGCTTTCTCCTCAGTTTAGTTGCTGTGCCCTACAGAGAAGCTTCCAGCTGTATGCAATCATGGTCACTAAGAGGAAGTTCAGAGACCTACAGTAGGGTTTGGCAAAATAAAAAGCAGTTAACACAATATTGCCATGATGTTCATGTTCATGATGAGTCTATGTAAACTTAATTACATGACCAACACCTACGTGTGCTTGATCGACATGTTAGTAAGTTAAGTTAAGTTATCCTTTATTGGTCACATTACTGCACAGTGAAATTCTTTATTCTTGGCATATCCCAGCTTCTTGTTAGTAGGCCGGGGTCAGAGCGCAGGGTCAGCCATTTTTTACGGCGCCCCTGGAGCAGACAGGGTTAAGGGCCTTGCTCAAGGGCCCAACAGCAGCAACCTGGCGGAGCTGGGGCTCGAACCACCGATCTTCCGATTCGTAACTCAGAGCCTTAACACACTGAGCCACCACTGCCCTCATGTAGTAGTGGCTCCACTGTGGGACATTCTTCTTCTTTTTCTCTTCTTTCCTTTTCTGTGACAATTACTCTTTTACTGATGAGGTCAGCAGCTCAGGATTGCTCTCAGTGTGCTTAAACTGTCTCTCTCTCTCTCTCTCTCTCTCTCTCTCTCTCTCTCATGCAAATACACTTATCAAGCATGAGATCTCATCACTAAGCATCTATTAGCACTGCACTGTTCCCCTGTTTTCACACAACTCTCAGAGCCATCTCCTTGAAAAGCTTGATTATTAGCTGCGTTTGCCGAGATTAACTTGTTAAATTTGTCATGTTTAATTTGCTCTCGTGCCTGGATAAAGCAATTCCCGAGCACAGAAACAAGTGTGCACCAGAAACAGAGCTTTTAACCCCCGATGGCTAAAAATAAAACTAGCCTGAGGGACAGAAAGAAAGAATGCATTGTTCCAACCTGAGATAAGTGCCTTCCATCAAAAACATCCTCATGCTAGTACAAACATGTCAGGCTCTACAAATAATATGGAGCTAAACCCCTGTTAGATAACACCTCCGACGAACAGACAGCAGTCCGGAGTTTCCGGATAAACCACGATCAAACATACTGTATAAAGAGCACACGTTTCCATCCTCCGTGTCCGTCCTGTACACTGCTTTTAACCTACACATACGATACAGGTTGTCAGATGCAAACAGTCTAGGTTGCTTTCAGACCATGACACACTGTGTACCCAGTCTGAGTAATTACACCTACTGTTAATGAATTGGCCCTCCGGATTAGTAATTTTCGGCACTAGCTTGATTTAAGCTTGTTTTTTAAGAGATTCTGCTCTACCTCATCAGCCCATCAGAACCTCTCTGGGGTCTTCTTTGTTTGCAAAGCCCAAGTAGTGCAACACCAACTGAAGTGAGATAACTGCTATTATTTTTCATGCTAAGGTATCGTTGGGATACTACAAAGTCCAGTAACAAGGTGGAGTTAAAGTAAAACCGTGTGGTCTCCATTTTTGGATTGAAGGATCTGTCAAGTGTGGATGATGAGTTGATATCATCCAAATAAGCAAATGCATAATGGTTCAGAGGCCCACTGGAGGAGCAAAGGAGCTCTTTAATTAACTCGTGGAGGGCCATAGGAGAGTTAATCAGGCTGGAAGGTAGAACCAAATATTTGTAATGCCCAGATGGTGTGATGAATACAATCTTCCACAAAACTTCCACTTATCCCGCGACTAGATTCGAGTAGATTATCCATATTGTGTGAATCCCGTTTTTAAAAAGATTCCTGCTCGCTGAAAGCCTTTGAATGTTGAGTTTATCATGGACAGGGGGGTGTTGGTCTTTCTGTGTGACAGATTGAAGCATCTAATAAAGCATTGAGGACTTGTGACTGCAGTCACTGGATAGTTCAGGACTGGAGTTTCCTACAGTCTACTTGAGCCTCCATTAACGAACTGGACTCCATATTAATTTTAAACACATCTCCTTAAACTGAACGTCTAGCCTCCTAACAAACCGTATGAATGCAGATCAATCCCTCTTATCCGTTATAACCCAAATGAGGGCGGGTAAGTTTTGGTAGTAATAGAATAACCTACCCCTAGCAGGGGAGCAGTTTTATGGCACAACCAAATGCAGCAGTGTCTGGGACCTTTTTGTGAAAAGTTTGTTCTTAGGTTCCAGTAATCTTAAAGCATCTAAGACAATTCTACTTCATTTGAGATAGCAGGAGGTCAAAGTCGAACACTTTTTGAGGCAGCTCTAAAAAAAATTGAGATCCCCAGACAAAGGTGGTTAGGATTGGCCAAGACAAAATGGTCATTATGTTCCTTGAGCGTGGAGCTTGGAAGCATCTTCACAGGTAACCTTACGGTCCTTACTAAGGTCTAATCGATAAAAATACTGGCCGAGTCAATGGACTTCCACAGTGGCATCTCAAGCCTCTCCCAAGGTGATTGTGGTAGAGACGATGAGACCAGAGGCAGGAGGGGTGTCCCAGTCAATCAGTGGTCCTCCTCCCTGGGAGAATCCTTGCTTTTTGGCTTCAGGTGTGGACAGTCAATGGTCAGACTGTTCCCTGAGAGGAAACCAGAAGCACCTACACTTTCCAGGGTGAGTCTCCTTTTTTAGAGAGGCCATGCTTGCAATCACTGGACATCGAAGAGTTGTTAACTCAGAATTCCCTAAATCATTAATGCAAAAGATAGTTAATACTGAAGGACTGTTCATATAACACCTCTAAATCAACTGAAGTATCTCATGTACTGTAGCCAACCTGTCTTTTCATTTTTCTGGTAGGACTGGGGTGTTCCAGTCAGAATGGGCACCAAGCAAAATCCAATGACAGCCTCTGCATGACTACCCCGAAGAATGACATCACCACTCTTCTAGGTTGTGGATAGTAAAAAGTCTGGTGTCAAAAATTTCAAGATGAGATTTTCATTTTCAAATGATCTGCACAAGTCTGCATAAGGAGTCATTCGCAAATCAAGTTGCGACACAGTCCTTAGATGAAAGTGACTTAGGTACCTTGATTTGCCCAATGTGCTGTTATATACCTTGCACTTTTCCAAACAAAATGACTAGGGCCTGATCATATTTTCTCATCGTGGTGACCTGATTTGCTAAAATTTCTGCTGTTCACACCAAATTCTACACTTTCTTTAGCACGGGCATACTGTTAGAGCATTCAGCAAGCAATACAAACAAAACTGCTAGATAATGCCTGTTTATCCTTGAGAGGTCAAGGTTTGGAAGATGGAATCAAGTCTGGGTTTTGGGGGCAGATTTGCTGGTGTTAAGCATGCTTGTGTTACAGCGAGACAGAATGCAGGGGGGCAGCTACAGGAGTCAGCACAGGCGGGACGTGATGGTCAACAAAGTTGGTTTCTCTAAATCTCTCTCTTAATCTCTGAGACAGAGATCCTCAGAATGAAATATCACTGTCCCTCAATAAAACTTTCCCTCAGTGGTTCACATAAATCTTGCCTTAACATACAGTACAATTAAAGTGTGTAGCATGTAGCTTCTCTTGAAGAGCAGCACAGGAATGATGTCTCCGCAGTGAATCATGCCACAGGTTTATAAAGGTGTATGACCAGGTGGCATGCGCTTGCAATGATTGCAAGCCTCATGGCATTGCCTAGCAACTAACATTGGGACCTTAATACAAGCATGTTTTGCTGGATGTGGCACTACCTGGAAAAGGCGTTACAGGAAGAAAGAAGGGAAAGAGGGAAAAAAAACAATGAAAGAATTGAAAAGGCAAGACTGAAAGAAAGCGCGGAACAAGAATTGTAAATTACGCAGATAGACAGATTGATAGATACCGCTCGAACGTTTGGGATCACTTTCTAACTCCATGGTCGTTCCTGATTTTACTTTGTTAAAACTGGTCAAATATGCAATAATCTTCTTTAAACATTGAGATGTGTCTGCTACTCATGATCTGTAAAGCTTCATAACGGCTCTAATCTGAGGTGCTGGTTATTAACTGGTGATTTCTGAGGCTGGTAACTCTAAAGAGGTAAGTTTTGGCCTTGCTTTCCTGGGAAGGTCTTCATGAGAGCCAGTTTCATCATGGAGCTTGATAGGTTTTGCAAGAATGGCTGACCTCAATGTCTGACACTTGTTGTTGTTAAATCATTTCCTAATGCCATGTGTGTTATTCCATAGTTTTGAAATCTCCAGTATTGTTGCAGAATGTAGAAAATAAATCACTAAACAAAAACAAAAAAAAACTTTTGAGCGGTAGTGTGTGTTGCAGGTGCTTTAGAAAGGTTCATTCTGTTTATGCCACTTATTCTTAAGTGTGATAATGATGTCATGTGTAAAGAAGAGTGAAACAATGAGTGTTAATGAGAGTTTACACATTCCAGCTATTAACGTGATTAACAGACTGATGAAAATGAACTTGCTAGGACCCCATGTGTTTGAAGAAAAGAGTGCACAGCACTATACGAGGACAGAGATAGATAGATGTATCAGATGCATTGTTGCGTCTCCAAGGTGATTTCTTGTCACCCATCAAAAGCATGTCCTTCATTTAGTGAATGGAAATAAAAGTGTTTTGTAGAGGATGCGGTAATTTATTTTGAGTATTGAGGTCAATCTTCTGGATAGAGAGAGAGTGAGACTGACCAGAGGCCTTGCTTCTTTTCTGCAGCATGTCGCTCGGATAGTTTACATGTTTACGCTTTGTTTTCATCTGTCTCTTGTTCTCTGAGAACATTGCGCTGCTTTCTCACTTCGGTACAGCTGGGCACCTAAAATTACCCAATCAAACAAGCTGAAGTCTCCAGAGCTGAGCCATAAAAATAGAGTGAAATCATCAATCCTTCCATCGTTCTTTCTCGCATTGCATCAATCCTTCCAACTTTCTTTTACTCAATTGTTAAAAGAAAGTTGGTAGGATTAATGAAGGATCAATTGTTCCATCTACTATTTCTTCAATTATTTCTTACATGCATGAATGAATTTGTTAGTACCCTATTATTAAAGAAAAAAAAATATTATAGTAAAAAATATTCACTGAAATACCTTGGAGACAGAAAAAAAAAAAACAATGAAATTGGCCTGAACAAAAATAATGACGCCCTTAAAGGAATATTTTGTCGTACAATCTTTTGAAGCATTCACTGTGATCCAGTAATTTCACTAGCTCTGAATCAACAGGTACTGTACGACTTGTCATGTGCAAACTGCTTCAGGTGCCTCAGGTTTAAAGCATGCTCTCTCCAGACTGAATGTTTCATCTCTTTCCACATCATATTCAATAGAATTTAGATCAGGAATCAGGAAGGCCACTTCATAATAGTCCAATATTTGGTTTTAAGCCTTTCTTGGGTGTTTTTAGCTGTGTTTTTTGAGTGATTATGCTGTTGGAGGGACTGAGACCAAGCTTGGGCACTGGGCAGTACAGCATGTTTTACTCCAGAATGCCTTGAAAACAGCCCCAGAACATAGCCGAGCCTCCTCTGTGTTTCACAATAGGTACAGTGTGCTTTTCTTTGAAAGCTTCATTTTTGTCTCTGAACTTACAGCTTATGAAAAAAACTAGTTTCGTCTCCCAGAAGCACTGTGGCTTTTCAATATGCCTTTTAGCAAATTCCAGGCAGGCTTTTTTATGATTTGCTTTCAACACTGGAGTCCTCCTGGGTCATCCTCCATTAAGTCCACTGTTGCTCAAACAGTGACGGATGGTGTGATCTGACTCTGATGTACCTTGACCTTGCTTTCCCTTTGAATCTTTTTCGAGGTTGCCAATGGCCCTTTGAGATCATTCATATTATGTTCAATCTGTTCAGCTTTCCTCTTGCGGCCATGTCCAGGAAGGTTGGCAACTGTCTCATGCACCCTAAACTCCTGAATAATATTTGCAGCTGTAGTCACAGGAATATGTAGTTTTGTGGATATGATAAGTCATACCTTTATCCTTTGCTTTCTCTTTCTGGTCCATGTTCAGTGTGGTACACACAAATGTACCAAACTGCAGAGCGATTACTTTTCTCTATTTAAATTGGCTGACTAACTGATTGCAAGAGTGAAGACACTTATGATGCTAATTACAGGACACACTTCAGTTTAACATGTCACTGTGGTCAAATTATTTTTACCAACTAATTTAACCAGGGCTTTTTCATTAGGGTTTTTTTTCCTTGAAAGGGTTCATTAAATTATTACTTATTATTACTTTTCTCAGTTTAAAGGTCTACTGTTTACAGTGACCATTGTGGGTTTTTCTCTTTAGTTACTGAAATAATTTCAACCAATTCATCCAAATGTGTGTGTATATATATATATATATATATATATATATATATATATATATATACACCCAGTGGAACCTCGGTTTACGAGTGTTCCGCAAGACGAGCAAAGATTTTGAATAAATTTTGACTTGAAAAACGAGCATGTCTTGGTTTACGAGTGCTGAGTTTTTTTGACACAGACACACACACACACAGACACACACATACACACACACTCTCTCGCCTTTACATCCCCCATCCTTGGCTTCACACAGACACACACTCTGCTCTACACAGAAACTCTGCTCTGTCGCGATGCTTTTCAAATGTAAGGTGCTGGTTCATTTGTTTTTTTTTTACTTTACAGCAGTGATTTTGTTAGTCTGCGCTCATGTGAGTGTCATTAGAGAGATTTCTTTTTTTCCCGTTAAAATAGTGTTTTTGTTTTGTCAGTGTGTGTTTGTTGTGAAACTTAAAAAGCGAGGTGGGGGGAGGGAGGAGGAGTTTTGCTGTGTAAGACAAGGTGAGAGAAGTGGCTAATTCTTTCATTTTCCTCATCTATCCTTAAACCATTCCTTCCATCTGTTCACCTATCCATCAATCCATACGTTATTCTTTTCAGCAATCCTTCTTTTCTTCCTTGTTATTTTCCTACATTTTATCCTTCCTGTATTCCCACTTACCTCCTTCCCATCCACCCTTCCATCAATCCTCCGTATGTTCCAGCCATTTCTTCTGCCCTTGCTTCTATCCATCAATCTACTGTATACTTCCTTCCTAACTTACTCCAGTTCACAACTTTTTTACTCTTCTTTCCATTCTTCTCTTTCTTATTTCCTTCCTTCCTTCCTTACATACATGCTCACTTCTTCCTTTCCATTTTATTATCACCATATTTATTCTAGTCCATAAATTTTAGTTCCAAAGCGCTGTCAGATGAAACAATGACAAAAGGTACACATCTCCAATGAATAACATTTTTTTTATTAAAATGGTCTTTGTGAAGAAGTAATGTACTGTATAAAGTAAATGTGTTTGAGGTGATGTCAATATTGACCTGCTTTTCTGCTCAGCACGGTTTTAAAGATTTACAAGTGTCACGTCCTTCCTTCTCAGCCACTCTGCCCTGATTTTCATATCAACAAGAGAAGCAAAAAATATGTTCTCTCAATATATCAATATAATTCTCTCTCTTTCTCTCTCTCTTTCTGTGCTCAGGTCTGAAGGTGCGTGAGGTGATGATCAATGTCTCTCGGCAGCAGGTGGAGGATTTTCATGGCCCTGAGGATTATTGGTGCCTGTGCGTGGCCTGGAGTCACCTGGGCACATCCAAGAGCCGCAAAGCCACCGTGCGCATCGCCTGTGGGTCCTTAACATAAACACTTTACCTTACATACATCTTTTTTTATGTATTGACTGAATATTACATATTTAGAGAACCAGCAACCTCCTGACCAATCACAATGAAGAATCAGCCTGAAACTTAATTCTTAACATGTGAAAAAAAGGCCTTCCACTTGAAGACAATCGCAATCACGTCACTCAACCTCAGATTTACAAGTTATGACCGTAAATTGAATGCAAGGTGCTAAACACATTTCAGTAAAAGTCATCAGGTCATCAGCTGGCAAATAATACACACCTGTGTGGTTGTGTAGCTCGACGGCATGCAGAGTTGTAGTTAAGTAGAAGTACAGATATCTGCTGTAGTATGTAGTGGAGTAAACGTACCTCCCACCTCTGCTAGATATTACATGATGAAAATATTAACTCCAAACTTTGACATTTTTACCAGTGCCAGGTTTAAATTCTGAGGTAATAAGTTACACAAATCGAGGCTATTTTCAGGGCTGCAGCAATGAGCCTCATGGTGCGTTAAATTACCCTGTCAATCCATCCTGAGATGTTAATTCCATATTTTGCTGTTTGCGCTTTTGCGTGGACGTTGTGCATCTTGTTTTTTTTTTTTTCCTTTAGAAAGCATTAGTGTCACTGCGACTTCTCAAAACAGAAAGAAAGGAGTCTCAGGGAGTGCAGAGTGTTTTTCGGTGCGGGCGGCTCTGATCCGGGAGTGTAGGAGACAGAACACAGCACTGAACACTGCAGAGATGTCAGAGATCCTGAAATACACACAGACATTCAAAGCACTGTTCTCTTTCTCACTTGCTTCCCCTACCGTCTCTCTCTCTCTCTCTCTCTCTCTCTCTGTCTTTGCTTTATTTCATTCTCCCATGCTGATGTTACAAATAGCAGAGACTCCCAAGTATCGCAAGAGATTTCACTCATTTCTTGATTTTGTGTTATTTTGCAATCAACACACACTCACAAACTTTATTATTATTAGTGTCACAGATAGCCTGGGTTTCAATCAGCAATCTGCACTTTAAATATACTACTTCAGACCACCGAACTGATGAATTCTCAGTCCTGATTGGTCTGTAGGTGTTGGTGAATTTTCTGTGCAAATCACAGGTTTACATTCAAGCGCCCTTTCCAGTATGTTTCTCAGGAACCGTTCCTATTTAGTGAATTTATCTGTACGTTTATCTGATATTTATGGAAGCGTCAGCGTTGTGCAACGATCAGGAGTAAAGCTGTAACTTTAACCTTTAAGATAATAAAAGTTTATGGCGGTTCCTGATATTTTGCATGTATCCTCTCTTCTGTCTCTCTACAGACCTGCGTAAGAACTTTGAGCAGGACCCGCAGGGGAAGGAGGTTCCCATCAGGGGCATGATTGTTCTGCACTGCCGGCCCCCAGAGGGTGTGCCTGCTGCCGAGGTACCGTGTGTGTGTGTGTCTGTCTGTGTGTCCTTCCCTCTCAGTGTATTTTCTGGCTGGTTGCTGATAGAGAATGTTGAACTTGAGCACATGCCCTGAGGTTTAATCACGTGGCAGAACGCAGCAGGGGTCGTGAGCACACAGAGATGACGGGCACGCGGCGTATGAGAGCAACAAGGTTAGACTCTCAGCAGGGTGTTAATCATGGCTGAAATGAACGCGGCGTGTCACTTTCCCCTTCCTCAAGCTCACTTTGGCCCTCTAGTCCACATTATACAAGGTAGAGTAACTGCGTGACTCCTCTTCCTCTGCTGACGGGTCATGTGACTTTTTTTCTTAATATTAATATTTTGTGGGATTTTTTGCAGGCAAATCCAGGAAAGTAGATTATAAAACGGTTTAGTTTCAACATGGTTTTAGCACTACTGAAAATTTAAATAAACACACACACACACACACACACACACACACACACACACACACACACACACACAACACAACCAGACCTTGCTAAGAATTGAAAGCAACAGGGTTAGAATTATTTTAAGCAATTAAAGAAGACGAGGCTAATGAGATGGAGCATGTTCAGGCCAGGAATGTGAAAAACAGGAAGCAGGAATAAAATGTCAAAAAAAAAAATAAATAAATAAATAAAGGAACCAAAAAGGAGTTTGCATCTGTTTCTCTATGTCTAGTGTAGTGCTGTGTCATATACTTCTTGAATCATGAATCACCATCTAAACACCGTCCAGCATAATGAAACATGAAAGTCGCTGTTTGGATTTAAGTAAGCAAGTGATTAAGAGCCAAGGATAATTACTGCATCGATTAATATTTCGCAGTTGGCAACAATGCTTTTAACCCTAACTGGTGCAGTGAGTATATGGGTCAGTAGACAGGGTTTCATTTCCTGTTTAAAAGATGCTGCAAAGAATGCAAATGAAAAAAAAATGTGAAAAATAAATAGCCTCCGTTTAATAAGAAGAATGCAAAACAACCGATTCTTTAAAATGTCTTTAAAAAGATACAACAATAACAATGCAAACAGAACAAAAATAACAATGTGCCTACTTGCTCAGACGAAAGAGTTGAGAGGTAGGCTAAGGAGTTGTCCAAGAGAAGAGGAAAAGAAAAGAAAAACACATAATTAGGGTGCGTTTTAGTCCACACAGTGCTGCAAGAGGTAGACTTGATGCACATGTCTTGGTTAATGCATAACGAATACAGAAACATGTATTGGTGACTAGGTCACTATCCTTTATTTATTTATTTTGTTTGTTTGTTTGCTTATTTTTACGTCATTATGTCAAGGCATTCACTAATTTTTATGTTATTCGGTGATGCAATATGGAGACAGTCAACCCTTGCTAGTCAAGGCATTATTATTTATCAGAGCACCTTAACACAGATAGTGTGGAGGTCTCTGCTGCTTGTGCATATGAATTAATTAATACATGGGAATAACTTGTAGCATTCCAAGCACCTGTTTCTGTACTGCATGGCCACAATACTATAGTATTTTATTGTCCACTGTGGAGGTCCATCGGGAAAATGATGCCCGCAACATGTTGGAAAGCCTTCACTTTTTCTGCAGCAGTACAGCAGTACAAAGTTTACCGCCGCACTCTTTGTACTACAGTTCTCGGTGCCAGTAATGACTTGCTGAAGAATATTTTACACCATCATCATTTTCAACTCGACTTGAAAGAGCGGTCCTGGGAGAGTGAGGAATCATTTTCACACTGAAATTGGCCACCACAGAGTCCTGGGCAGATAGTAGAGCAAACATTCATTCTTTGGCAAGGGTTGCAATAAAAACAGGCTGAGAATGTCGGCCCAGACTTCTCCGAGCTCCTCCTAGGGGGATCCCCAGACAATCCCAGTTCAACTGCAAGATGCAATCTCTCCAGCAGGTTCAGGGTCTCCTGCCCCCCCAGTCTGGTCCAGTCAGGTATGCCAGAGACAGAGCTGACCAGGAGACCATTCATGAAAACTACCTCAACCGCCTCATCTCAGTTTGGTGCAGCAGTATCTACTGGAGAGGGTCCAGTGCTGGAGAGCAAGCCCGGCATCTCTGGAAAGGAATGTCATTTCTGGTGCCCATACTTGCAACTGTAGTCCTTCTGTATTTCATAACCTGTAACCATATTTAAGTGATGACCAGTGACCACACTGGGTTGCATCCCTTGGTGAAACTCAAGGCTATGTCACCCAGAAGCTTAATCTTCCCAACTCTCAAACAAAGAGTGATTCTTAGGGTGTTTTCACATTGGGTTGTTTCCAATCCACCATTTGACCCCAAGGTTGGTTTCATTTCGATCAGTGGGAACACAATCGTTCCACGCTCGGGAACCGTTCCTGGGCCTGCTTGAATCAGATATTGAAGCCAATCATACCTGAGCAGGGAAGTAGAGTATAGCATGTACCGATGTGCCAATCTCAACACTCATAACTGATGAAGTAGGAAGAGCCTTGCTCTCGATATTCTTTTCTGAAATATCAATAATATTAAGTGTACCATGAAGGTTAGCTTCCTTGTTCTCTTCTTCCCATGGTGAATGGTTGCTCACACACCATGTAGGTGCATACTGCCACCTGCTGTAGCGGAGAGTGTAAATACACACGTGTAGTTGAGAACACAACAAAACTCTATGTGAACACTTACAGTAATCGTGGCTAATGTGAAAATGTCCTTAAAGAACTGTGTCCTGACTTGTAATATCTGCAAATGAGCACTTGGTGACTGGTCCATCTATGAAACCCAGTTGAGCTCACCTCAAAATGGGGACATGGAGCCATATTGTGGGCCACATGAAGTATTATACAGGCAGCAGGGATGTGTTGGATGAAGTTGACACTAGGGCTGCAACGACTAATCGATAAAATCGTGAAATTCGTTGTCAACGAATGCCGTTATCGATTAGTGAGACTGCTCACGTTACTGAGGAGCGCGACCACAAGATGCACAAATGCACAAAGACACACAGCCGCTCGCGCAATGATGGTTACAGAAGCGTCTGCAGGAAAAGGCGTCGTATTCCTGCCTTCATTTTCTGTGCACGCTCAACTTTGTCCAGTGTTACAGAACTGCTACAAAACCAGCCAATCACAGACTTCCACACACTACTTCTGATTGGCTGTAATCGTTAGTAAATAATCGTTAGTTGTAGCCCTAGTTGACAGTACAAACGTTAATGGCTTAATTTGCAAGCTAATGTAAGTCTGGCATTGTACAGTAGATCACATGACAGGGAACTAAGGCACGGCCACAGAAGTAAGTTAAGTTTGACTTTTATTCTTCCACTTGCCTTTTGTCTCTGCTTTAATGGTGATTGTAGCAGGAAGAAATGTTAATGGATTTTTGCAGATTTTTGTGCTCCGTGTCTGATTCTGAAAAGTAAGAAAAAGTAGTTTCACACCAAACCACATGATCAACATCCCAGCATTATAGCACTAAGCAACTTGCCCAAAATAAAACGTTTATGGAATACAGTAGACCAAATTGAGTACAAGCATTTTGTCATTATTTATGCACCCCAGTGTTGCCGTGGCATTTTTGGCTCGGCGGGAAAGAGAACCCAGGGGCTGCGAATATGAACCAATACGGCGGATTTCTTTTACACACTCGAGCACTCCAATGGACATACTGTGCATCAGAATCGGACTGACCTTTAAAGAGATATAAGAGGTCCTGATGTGAGCCATTACAGCCGTCCCTGAAGATCAGGACCAGCCAATCAGCGGCACTCTAACAGACTGAGGGCGGTATAACTTGTTATTTTGCTGACATTATCTAATTTATACAATGTAATGAGTATCAACCTGTGGTCTTTATCACTCCATAATAGTACAGGTAATGTCTGTATGAAACATTGAGAAATCATTTTGTAGCACCCAAAGGTCAGAGGCAGTCTGCTTTCTGTTTTATAAGTTCTTGTAGTCTCGACTGGATTCGCCTGGTCATACAGTACGTTTTATGAGGAGACTCCGTATGAACCGTACCGTCTTGTGTCTTCATGTAGCGTAAATCTAATGAGGTGTTGTGCATGAGCAGGGTCACAAGGGTCGCCATGCCAGACTTGTCACTGTACTTTGTTACTGTACATTAAATCAGTAGATAAACGTTAGCTAACAAAGTCATTAACCTGATTCATTCATTAGCTACCGTAGCTTATGCTTGTTATACTGTATATATATTTCCCAGATGCCTAGCAACAGTGTTCTCGTTATTTTGTCCACCTAAGTGGTGAGCAAAGTGTTTGTTTGCCTTCCCATGTCGCTAATGCAAATGTTAAACACAGTGACAAAATACAGTCTGTCAGTTTGTGTACAAAAATAATGGAACACTGAAAATATTTATTTTTTATTAAGAACACAAAACACATGATGCAGGAAGCACGCGCACGATTGACAGATGTGCCAAACTGAATCCATCTTCAATTGACATGTGGTTATGACAATTACTGTACAGTGTGTGTTTTAATTGGGCGTTTCTTTTTTAAATTGTTTTATTTAATTTTTTTTGTTTATCTATCTGTTGGGCGGCGATGGAGATGGTCCGCAACAATACTCTGATACAGTAGACTATGGGATTTAAACCAGGCTCAACTGGTACTAAAGATCCCAAAGTGTGCCAAGAAAATCTCCCTCACACCATTACTGTACACTACCAGCTTGAACTGTTGATACAAGGCAGGATGAATCCATGCTTTCATGATCTTTATGCCAACTATTGAGCCTATCATCCGAATGTCGCAGCAGAAATCAACACTCTGTTGTCCGATTTTGGGGAGCTCAAGTGAATTGTAGCCTCCGTTTCCTGTTCTTAGCTGACTAGAGTGGTACCCAGTGTGAGCCTCTGCTGCTGTGGTCCATCTGCTTCAACGCTGTTATTCAGAGATTCTTCGGCACACATCGGTTGTAACGGTTGAGTTACTGTTCACCTTCTATCAGCTCAAACCACTCTGCCCATTCTCCTCTGACGTCTGGCACCAACGATGCATTTTCACCAAGGGAACAGCCCTCACTGGATCTTGAGATGGTTGTGCCTGAAAATTTCAGTATTTCAGGAGTTTCTGGAATAGTCAGACCAGCTTGGCGCCAACAACAATGCAAAGTCAAAAACAAATTCAAAGTCATGCACATACTGTAATTAGAGCAGTTGAACATGTTTACCTAATGAAGTGGCCTAATGATATATGTATCCGAATATATTCATGAGCATAAAAAAACATTTTTAACAACAAAACTGATAGAAAAAATGCATTTGATTAATTGGCGTTATTAGGATATCAGTTCGGCGGCACGGTGGTGTAGTGGTTAGCACTGTCGCCTTGCACCGCCAGGGTCTGAGTTCGATCCCCGGCCAGGCTCGATTCCCGTCTCTGTGTGCATGGAGTTTGCATGTTCTCCCCGTGCTTGCTGGGTTTCCTCCGGATACTCCAGTTTCCTCCCACAGTCCAAAGACATGTAGCTTAGGCTAATTGGCGTTCCCAAATTGGCTGTAGTGTGTGAATGAGTGAGTGTATGTATGTATGTGTGTGTCTGTGCCCTGTGATGGATTGGCACCCTGTCCAGGGTGTACCCTGCCATGTGCCCCAAGTCTCCTGGGATAGGCTCCAGGCCCCCCGTGACCCTGAATACAAGATTAAGCGGTATAGACGATGAGTGATGATCTATCTGATGAAAAACAATTTAGTTTTTTTGTGCAAGTATGTGTATAATTTTTGTGTGCAAAATCATAAACATACTTTTTCTCATCCCTGTTCAAGCAGTAAACCAAGGTCTTTGGAAATCAAAGTCAAACCATGCAGAGGGCAAAAGCGAGTAAAGTGTGCGGTCCTGTGAGGGACTTCTTATGGATAAGAGCTAAAAAAAAAAAGATTAACACAGAACGCCACAAAGCAGAAAAATAAAAGCTCGGATCAATAAGCTGTAGCAAACCAGGATCACTTGTCACGTCGTCCTTGGAGGCTTTTGTTTACTTTTACATATAAGCATGGAAGAGGAAAAGCATACGTACAGTAGATCTGTTCATTTAAACACGCACGTTTACTTCCACTATGCCATTTTAGGAGATGCAAACTTTTTATGATGCGAACGTTTCTGCTAGCTCAGGCGTCTGCATTGGCTCATTGTTCACGGGACTGAAAAAGGTTCTTTACCAAGGTCTGTCAGCCATCTGCGTCAATATTCTGCACGTAACAAATCTACGCATGAAAAGCTTCACTGGCATATTGCTAGTAGCGGAATCGGAGCCGACGAGACACTCAATCTGCTCACGGTTCAGAGGGAATGCTTAGGCGTTGCCTAGGCAACCCCTTGGCGAGTGGGCGTGCAGAAGTGTCCTGGCGTGTAGAGAAACACGGAAAGCGTCTGAAAGTGTCTGAAGGAAGCCTCTGGGGTGGGATCAGGTGGATGAGAGAGAGAAGAGGGAAGGGATGAGTGGAAAGGTGGTGGGAGTAGGTGAGTGGGGGTCGGGTAGGTTTGAAGGATGAACATGGAGATTGGGACATGCAACCCAAATGAAATATTTAGACCTAAAACTATACTTTGAAATAATTAAGGTTTGATGTAGGACAGCTTTATGGAGCAAATCAGAAAGGAAATCAATTCATGCATATTCATGTTTCCTACCAAGGGCAGATTCTTTTTTTATTTATTTTTTTTGTTTAATTCGCTCTTCATACATCCTTTCCTTGTTCAGTGGGAAGCCACGAGGGACAGTTGGCATCAGCATCGTAAAAACAGTAACCAACTTTTAGCACAAATACGTATCAGTGGTACACAGGGGGTTGAAGCTGTTCCAGCTGTAGTTCCAAGATGAGACAATGAATAAAGAGCTTGATAAAGACCTTGGAACATATCACAAACTGAACTGTAAATGAAGTGCTAATGTTTTAAGACAGAAATCCCTCAGCTTGAAATTCCCAGTGGGAGGTCCATGTGAAGGCAGAATAAGCAACTGAGGTTAGCGAGTGAAGGAGGAGGTGGTGTGTGTGTGTGTCTGTTTCTGTGTACTTCAAGGATGCCTATCATTTAGTTCTGTACTGCAGAACCTATCAGAATAATTATTCAGGTAAAATATTCAGCAAGTCAAAACCTCACTGCCTCCTACTCATAACCATACGAACACTAGCACGTATAATCTTCACGGTTAGTGTGCTTCTGGGTGTGTGTGTGTGTGTGTTTGCTGCCATCTTGAATAAGGAGAGCTTAAAGTTTCCCATGATTCTCTACAAGCACATATACTTCAGCTGAAAAGTGAATCTACTGTAGGCTAGTTGGAAAGTTGAGATTTTGGAATTCCAGGAATTGCCTCTGTAAAGAAAACAAACCTCAGATCATTCAGGGATTCAGATGAAATCCAACCAATATCCTCACTCACTCATCATCATTACCACTTAATCCTGTATTCAGGGTCACGGGGGGCCTGGAGCCTATCCCAGGAGACTTGGGGCACATGGCAGGGTACACCCTGGACAGGGTGCCTATCCATCGCAGGGCACAGACACACATACATACACTCACTATAGGCAATTTGGGAACATCAATTAGCCTAAGCTACATGTCTTTGGACTGTTGGAGGAAACCGGATTACCCGGAGGAAACCCACCAAGCACGGGGAGAACATGCAAACTCCATGCACACAGAGACGGGAATTGAACCTGGCCGGGGATCGAACTCGGACCCTGGCGGTGCAAGGCGACAGTGCTAACCACTACACCACCGTGCCGCCAAACCGATATCCTAATAACGGCAATTAATCAAATGCATTTTTTTTATCAGTTTTGTTGTTAAAAATGTTTTTTTATGCTCATGAATATATTCGGATACATATATCATTAGGCCACTTCATTAGGTAAACATGTTCAACTGCTCTAATTACAGTACGTGCGTGACTTTGAATGTGGCATTGTTGTTGGCGCCAAGCTGGTCTGACTATTCCAGAAACTCCTGAAATACTGAAATTTTCAGTCACAACCAACTCAAGATCCAGTGAGGGCTGTTCTCTTGGTGAAAATGCATCGTTGGTGCCAGAGGTCAGAGGAGAATGGGCAGAGTGGTTTGAGCTGATAGAAGGTGAACAGTAACTCAACCGTTACAACCGATGTGTGCCGAAGAATCTCGGAATAACAGCGTTGAAGCAGATGGACCACAGCAGCAGAGGCTCACACTGGGTACCACTCTAGTCAGCTAAGAACAGGAAACGGAGGCTACAATTCACTTGAGCTCCCCAAAATCGGACAACAGAGTGTTGATTTCTGCTGTGACATTCGGATGATAGGCTCAATAGTTGGCATAAAGATCATGAAAGCATGGCTTCATCCTGCCTTGTATCAACAGTTCAAGCTGGTAGTGTACAGTAATGGTGTGAGGGAGATTTTCTTGGCACACTTTGGGATCTTTAGTACCAGTTGAGCCTGGTTTAAATCCCATAGCCTATCAGAGTATTGTTGCGGACCATCTCCATCTCAGGATCGAGCGCCATGTCTCAAAGCTTAAAGCATCTCAAACTGGTGTCTTGTTCACTGTACTCGAATGGCCTCAACGGCCACCAAATTTCAATCCAATAGATCACCTTTTGAATGTGGTGGAAGGGAGATCCACATTATGGATGCGCAGCCAACAAATCTGCAGAAACTGCGTGATGACATCATTGCCAATATGAACCAGAATCTCTAAGGAATGGTTCCAGCACCTTGTTGAATCTATGCCATGAAGAATGGAATGGGGTCTGACCCAGTACTAGCAAGATGTACAGATGAAATGGCCAGTGAGTGTATGAATAGTGGTCCTGAGGCAAAACCTGAAAAACACACCGGTTCTGGAAGGCTAGCTGTATTCCTGCTGGACGATTCTCAAGATGGCGGAAAGGTTTCTTCCACCAAGAGGGAAGAGTGTGTGATAAAACGTACCATAAATGGGCAGAAGACTAAGACGTGCAGTAAACGGAGCCAAAAATTACCATATTTATCTTGCGAAAGGACGTCAGGGTGAATCCAGATATCAGGCTGAAGACCTGGAGACATCATGAAATAACTGCGTAAATAAATGAAAGGAATTTTGCGCTAATCCAATTGTGTCCTTAAGTGATGGGACTGAGGCACTAATGGCATCTAGTGGATGCTGGGTAATTGAAACAAATGTGCCAATTAGACTGTCATTTCTCACTTAGCCTGGTTAATTTGTGTCTGTCACCTCATACCTCCATCACCTCTCTCTCTCCCTCTCTTTCTCTCTGACGCTGTCTCCCTGTCTTTTTTGTTTTCTTTTCGTGTCTCTCTTTTTCTGTCTCACCTACTTTTTTTTTGTTTTAATCTCCTACTCTTTCCTTTCTTTTCGCATCTTTTCATCATCAGCCCACGGTCGAGAGAGAAAAAGAGACGGGAGGAAAGAGAGAAAGAGATCGTCGTGAGCGAGAGAGAGAGAGAGAAGGAGTGAGAGCGTGAAAGAGAGAACGAAAAGGAGAACTGCGAGGGGAACTCGGCCTTCACGCCGCATTAATTGCCGCCTTTAACTCGCAGATCTCCCAGATGGAGAGCCGCCGAGACCGCAGGGACAGAAAAGACGCGCAACTTCAGGCGCAAGACCTCATCACCAGCCTCAGATCCATTCGTTCGTTACTTGAGTTTAGTTTTAATTAATGCGCGACCCTGACCAGGAGAAGGCGGGTAATGAGGGTGTACGAATGCGGGATAATGAGAGGTCCGATTCGAGGCGAGGGGACCTTTTGATCTCATCAGCAGCTTTTCTCTTACATTTCATTTCATTTTTTTTTCTTTCTTTCTCCAGTGTTTAAACAGCCACCATTAAGCAACATCATTCATTTCATTTGATACTTCAGTATACGTAGGTTTTAATGATGTCACTTGATGAGCCGCCTGTGAGCGTGTGAGCACATACTTAGAGGAGTGTCGGGGAATCAGTTATTTACTGTAGTGCGCTGGACAAATTCAGTTTAATCCAGAAAAATAGTCTAAATAAATAAAAGAAAGGTTTTGTTTGTAAATCGGATTACGTTTCATACAGAAAGGACCCAAAACCAGTCTTTCTGTCTGTATGCCTGTGCAGCTGATTTTGTTACAGCATCACATGGAATTGGCTGGACAGAATTGAATGAAACATCCTGAAGTTAAATCTGCAGCATAAATTCAACCAAAATGTTGAGTAGAAGGGACGTTATGAGCAGTTTCTTGGACAAATATAGCGCTTTCGTCCTCAAAGTGGGCATCCATCAACGGAGACGATCAACACGATAGTTTGAGATACAGAAACGACCTTAAGTCTCCTACAACGTGCCCAAAGCCTCAAAAAATGCCCGCGACATGGCATGGCATTAAAGATATCTATGTTCTGAAGACTGAACCTTTAAAGATATATGAACAGATGATTATATGTTTATTCTTCCTGCGGGAAGTTCAGAAAGCATGTTGGTAATTAAATCAGCGTCACTATGAGATAAGACACGGGAAGTTGGAGCAAGCATATCCACAGCAGTCTGAGAGTCTTACGCTCTCAAATCAAAATGCTGATCCGGACAGTCATGTGCCGGATGTAATAATCGACTTTATACAGGGAGTGTATTTGGCTGACAACGAAATAACAGTACAACTTGGCGTAAATAAGGCGTAAGATACTCAACCTTAAAACCATTTTATTTCTTTAATGATATCACTGGTGGGCGGCACGGTGGTGTAGTGGTTAGCACTGTTGCCTTGCACCGCCAGGTTCCGGGTTCGATCCCCGGCCAGGATCGATTCCCGTCTCTGTGTGCATGGAGTTTGCATGCTCTCCCCGTGCTTGGTGGGTTTCCTCCGGGTTCTCCGGTTTCCTCCCACAGTCCAAAGACATGTAGGTTAGGCTAATTGGCGTTCCCAAATTACCCTTAGTGAGTGTGTGTGTGTCTGTGCCCTGTGATGGATTGGCACCTTGTCCAGGGTGTACCCTGCCATGTGCCCTAAGTCTCCTGGGATAGACTCCAGGCCCCCGTGACCCTGAATACAGGATTAAGCGGTATAGATGATGAGTGAGTGAGAGAATATCACTGGTTACATTAAAGCTTATTTTAGCTTGAACAAACTCTGTAATCATCAACGCCGCGTACTAACGCGGTGGTAAGACTTCATGCAACAGTTGATAATACCTACTATCGATAACTTGAATTGACTCACAAGCCAAATTAACTGATTCAGTGAAAAGAGGCAGAATTTTATCTACACTGTAGATCTTGAACTGTACATAGTAAAGATTCTGTACATTTAGCTTCTCTCTCTCTCTCTCTCTCTTTCTCAGGTGGAATGGTTAAAGAATGATGAGCTGGTGAGTTCTCTGGACGACGACAACATCGACACCCGCGCCGACCACAACCTGATCATTAACGAAGCGCGGCTCTCCGACTCGGGGAACTACACCTGCCTGGCCAGCAACATCGTCGCCAAGAGACGCAGTGCTACAGCTACCGTGGTCGTCTTTGGTGAGACACACACACACACACACACGATGCTCCTAACGGCCATGACGACAGGTGTCTTGTGCATCATCCGTTATCCTGAGAGGAGATTTGTCTTCTTATTAGAGATCTTCCCGAGTCTCTCGGCAAGCGAGCGAGCGAGCGTTCCCCATCCTGCCTACGCAGTCACGGCCCGACTACCAAAGATACGCCTGGGAGTTTTCTCGGTGTCAAATGTTGTGACACTCGCTATGTCTAATTAGCGAGCGCTAATTGCCAACATTATTGCTTATAAGTATAGGAATTTAAAGTGTTTATCTCTCAGGGATTTTCTTTTCCTCCCAAAAGTAAAGACTGCGTGGATGGTGTTAGTGCTGAAACGACGCACTCTCACAATGAGACTTAATGTTTTGTTTTCACAGCATTTAGCCACACAAAGGAAAGAAAAAAAGAAAACTTCAACTCTCTTAACGGCAGCGTTGCTTTTTGCTGAGCGAAAGCCGCTGGCTATTTAGCATTTAGTGGCAAACTGCTGTCCATTAGCGTTTACCGTTAGCCATGTTAGCCTTCCTAAGCGCAATATTTATGTTAACGAGAAACGCTCGATCCCCTCGGCGTGTTCGCTCAGAACCCGAGCAAGCTTGCGGAGGGACAAATGTTTATGGTTTTCCTCCATGAACGCGCAGTAATCTTAATCCTTAATGCTTATCGCCCTGAGAGTCGATTACGGCGCAGCATTAAAAATCGATACGTCTTTATAAACGTGGAGGCGTGAAGCTGCTCCGTCTTAATCCCATTTAAACACGCACCGTCACTCATACACTCCATAAACTACACACAGACACCAGAGCTAGCACACTTTCTGTAAGTGTGTGTGTGTGTGTGTGTGGAGAGAGAGAGAGAGAGAGAGAGAGAGCGCTAACATCAAAACCTGTCTGTCTGACTATCCCACAGGCTGTCTGTCTGTGTGTGGATCTGTTAATGACTCAGTCTGTCTGACTATCTGATATTCTCTCCACCTGTCTGTCTCTGTCTCTTTGGCAGGTTATTCCCATATGTGTCCGTCTGCATCTTTCTATCCTTGAGCCTATAAGTCTGTCTTTCTCTGTGTCTGTCTGGCTTTCTGTCTGATTCTATCCTCTTGTCTGTCTGATCGTTTCTGCATGACTCTTTATTTCTCTGTCTGTCTTCCTTTCTCTTTCCCCATTCATTTGTCTGAGTTTCTAAGTGCCTGACGCTCTGTTTACGTTTTCTAGATTGCAAGTCTGTCTCTGTAACCTTGAATGCCTTGCTGTATATCTGTTTATTCTTTTGTTTCACTATCCATTTGTGCATGTCTGTTAACCCATGGTAATCTATCTATCTACAGTTGTGCTTAAAAATGTGTATACTTTGGGAGATTTTTTTAAAGAAAACATGAGTGAAAAGGCAAAACAAATTAATTGTATTCCTTATGGTACTCAAGTTCGTAACAGAATGGCACAATCATCAAACAAAACACGACAATGAGGGGGGAAAAAAATCCCTGTTCACAAGTTTTCCTACCTTTAGTTCTTAATATCGTGTATTGTCCCCTTTAGCATCAATGATGGCACGCGGTCTATTGTAATAATTGTACATGAGGTTTTTATTTCTCTCAGGTGGTATAGCTGCCATTTCCTCTTGGCGAAATGCCCTCAGTCTCAAAATTCCATTTATTTATTTATTTATTTATTTATTTGGTTGTCTTGCATGACCTGCACATCTGAGATCTCCCCAAAGTGTCTCCGTGATATCGAGGTCCGGAGACTGCGATGGGCCGCTCCAGATCCTTCTCCTTTTTCTGCCGTAGTCACTGGAGGGTCAACATGACCTTGTGCTTTGGATCATTTTCATGTTGGAGCAATCCATGCACAGCTTTCGCAAATTGAGAATGCAAATTGTCTGCCAGGATTTTCTGATAACATGCTGCATTCATCTTGCCATCAATTTCGACTAACTTCCCTCCCTGCGCCACCGAGGCTCACACAGCCCCAAAACAACAACAAGCTCCATGCTCAGGGTTTATGGTTGTGACCGTAAGATCAATTTCAGTCTCATCACTACAAATGACTCTGAGTCCAGGGTGCGGTGTGCAAGCGGGCCTTTTCGTGGCATTGGTACAGTAACGGCAACTCAATCATGCAGGTCATTTGTGTTCAAGTGCCTCCTTATTGTGCTCCTCGAAACAACACCACCATTTTTTTTTCCTGAGCAGCCTATATTTCTCCTGAAGTTGTTCGAGGGTTTTTCTTTCCATAATTCTTTCCACAGTAGAGGGTTAAATCTTTCTTGATCTACCTGATCATTGCTTAGTATCAACAGAGGCACGTATTTTTCTCCTCTTTATCAGAGTTTGAGAGTTTGATAGTACCGACTAGCATTTTGACGTCTTGAGAGATCTTTTTATATCCGTTTCCGTTCAACCTCCTTATTACGCAGGTCCATTGGCAGTTCTTTTGTCTTCCCCATGGTGCAGGATGCATCACCTCATGAGCTGAGAATCTCACCCACTATTTAAGCACAGACACTAATTCAAATTCAGGCGGCATGGTGGTGTAAGGGGGTCCGGGTTCGATTCCCGTCTCTGTGTGTATGGAGTTTGCATGCTCTCCCCGTGCTTGGTGCGTTTCCTCCCACAGTCCAAAGACATGTAGGTTAGGCTAATTGGCGTAGTGTGTTGGTGCCCTGCGATGGATTGGCACTCTGTCCAGGGTGTACCCCGCCATGTGCCCTAAGTCTCCTGGGACAGGCTCCAGACCCGCCGTGACCCTGAATACAGGATTAATTGGTATAGATGGTAAGTGAGTGAGTGAGTTTCATATGAAATAAGAGAATTAGGAGAATTTACAAGTTCAAAGAAATCTGGGAACAAACTTTAGCTGTGGGACTTTGAAATTTACATTATGTACAGTCAATAAAATAATGAAAATAAAATAGTAGAATAAGAAAGAAATATAACAAATATATAATAAAATGTAATGAAATTAAATATAGAATAGTTGAAATGTAATGTAGAACAGTTCCAGTTATAGGCAAGGAAATGTGCAGAATAGTGTTCAGTGTTACCGTTCAAAGTGCACAGTACTCTGGTCCTCAAACATACAGTACAGACCAAAAGTTTGGACACACCTTCTCATTCAAAGAGGTTGAATTTGTATTATGGCAAGAAAAAAGCAGCTAAGTGAAGAAAAACGAGCGGCCATCATTACTTTAAGAAATGAAGGTCAGTCAGTGCGAAAAATTGGGAAAACTTTGAAAGTGTCCCCAAGT
>QMIH01000340.1:116173-142713 GCA_003987875.1 Clarias batrachus | reverse complement strand
GTTAACAGCAGCTCAGATCAGAGAGCAGGTCAATGCCACACAGAGTTCTAGCAGCAGACACATCTCTAGAACAACTGTTAAGAGGAGACTGTGTGAATCAGGCCTTCATGTAGAATATCTGCTAGGAAACCACTGCTAAGGACAGGCAACAAGCAGAAGAGACKYGTTTGGGCTAAAGAACACAATAAAGAACACAATAAAGAAAACTTGCTGAATGAGAAGGTGTGTCCGAACTTTTGGTCTCTACTGTGTATGTAATATGTGAATGTGTGTAATGTGCGAGTCGTAGTTCAAAGTCTGTAAATTACAATTACAATGATACGTTACAGAATGTGTAAACTTTTGATTAGTTTTGATTTCAGATATCATTAGGGTTTAAAAAGGAGTCGAACAACTATGTGATAATTAATGACGTCACATGCTTAAAAAATACGAAAAATCTTTTGCATTATCAGACATATTTTCTAAATAAATGGCAATATCGAAGAGTTTCTTTTAGGGTGTGCAAACTTTTGAGCACTACTCTATCTATCTATCTATCCATCCGTCAGGCTCTTCGTCACCCTGTCTTGTTTATTTATCTATCGCTCTGCAAGTCTGACTGTCCTGGTGTCATGTTCAAGTCTCTATCCTCTTGTCTTTCTGTCTCTCTCTATTTCTCTTTATTTATTTATTGTCTCTCCCTCTGTCCGTGTATGTCACTTGTTAGAGACTCTCCACCCCAAAAAAAACAATCTGGTCAACATCTAGGCATGCAGCACAGGGATCAGTCTGACTGGGTGCTTAACGGTGTGGATTGGCAGCTGCTCCCTCAGCGACCACAAGGCCCTCCAGAGAGTCGTCAGAGCAGCTCAACTCATGATTAGTGGCAAAACCCCTGGCCTTACATAAACAGTGTCTCGCAAAATCACCACGCAGAGCAATCACCCAGCACATGGACATCTTTCCCAGCATCTGAGAACCAACAGATTCTACCTGCAGGCCATCAGATTCCTGAAGCCAGTCTGATCCAGGCATTGTCTGTCTGCTCTCACTAATGTGCTCTTACTCAGTACACTCCACTTCATCCTATAGTACATACTGTACCTTTTCCTCATACTGGACATTCCTGGACATTTCTTCACATGTCGATGTCACTTTTTGGGGGCATTATTCACTTTAATCACTAGGATGAAATCCTGTCTCCGTGCTATATATAGAGATATCGGATGACTGATCAAATGTGTTGATTTCACGCTACACAACTGTAGCCAAGATATATGCAATTTTCAAAGCTACCCTGGACTCCAGCATTATCTGTTCATCAGACTGACTTACTTCCATAGGGGACTGCTCAACACTAGACCTGAGTCAAAAATGATCCGCACTCCTGTTTCTGTCTACCTAGTGCAGGGGTCTCAAACTCAGTCCTGCAGAGTTTTGTTCCAACCCTGCTCCAACATACATACCATGTAGTTTTCAAATAAGCCTTAATGACTTGTTTAGTTGGATCAGGTGTTTTTAATTATGGTTGGAACAAAACTCTGTAGGGCTGCGGCCCTCCAGGAAGTTTGAGACCCCTGACCTAGTGAATACCGTGCAGGTGTGAACATGTTACATCAGTTCATTTGTAACGGCGGTGTGAGCAAAAAGGATGCCACAATTGTGATTTGCACGAAAGAAGAGCAGCGTGCAGTGATTTGCGTTTTCGTGGTCTGAGGGTCTGGTGCCGAAACAGCTCACGGAAGAGCATAAACGGAAGCTAAACTAAATTTGGAAATCAAGGAAGGTGAAAAAGTGTCTTAACGAGAATCATTACTGGTGCTAAGACGTGGATTCTTCACTCTCACGAGTCTGAGAGTAAACCGCAACGTACGGAATGGAAACATAATCACCGACCGAGAAAAAGTTCAAAAGTCGACCCTAACCCTAACCCTAACCCATCAGCTGGAAAGTTTATCAATGTTTACAGTTTTCTGGGATCCCCAAGAATCAGGGAAAAGGTTCAACAATCAACAGTGATCGTTACAGTGAGACGCTTAAGAGCCGAGGCCTAAACTTCAGATGAAACACCGCTGAAGGGCATTAGCAAACTGCTCACCTAGGGCATTGTGATCTTGCACGACCATACACACCATGCACACTGTCGATCTGCCTTCCTGTAGTCCGGATCTCGCTCCATGTGTTGAAAAGTTATGGATTTGATGTTTCTAAAAGTTCTACAGCCAGAGTGTTGAAAATCTTTGTCTCCTTTTTTTTCACATCCTGCGTCTGCACATATTCTACCGCTTACAGCCGGGATCTGCATTTTACTTATCTACTGTACCACTGGGCGCGCATTGCGTACACATCAGTCCTGATATATTCTGCATATTATTTGTGCACACACTGTAGGTTGTACTTGTAAATAATCAATCAATAAATAAATCCTTCACCCTATTTATTTCTCCTCCTGCCCGTACTGTATATATTCGAAGAGTGTGCCTTGTTGTCGATACTGCAGCAGCGTGCACTGTGTCCTGATTCCCTCACTCTTTCTGTTCCTCTGTAGTGAACGGGGGCTGGTCTCTGTGGACGGAGTGGTCCCAGTGCAGCGTGGACTGTGGGAGAGGGGTACAGAAGCGCTCTCGGACCTGCACCAACCCGGCCCCGCTGAACGGAGGAGCCTTCTGCGAGGGCATGTCTGTACAGAAGAGCACCTGCAACGCGCTCTGCCCCGGTTAGTGCTGCTACACGCCGTCCTCCAAGCCCTAACTCTGTCCATCAGGCACACTCATTCTGCATGCGGCGCGATCGCACCCGGCGTGTTTTCCACGAAATGTCTGAGAAAAATGAAATTGTTAATATTTAAATGCGGCAGGAAGAGAAGAAGCGACGTGTCATCAAACACACAGGGTGAGGAGGAAACACAAACTGACACCTTTTCTGTTTATCTCATTTCCACCTCTAATTTTGGAGGACAGTAAATGATAGCTAGTAACTATAACCTGGCATCCATCCATCCATCCATCCATCCATCCATCTATGAGCCAGTTCTTTTGAAGTTCGATTCCTCCAGCTATAAATAGGATCACTGGCGAGCTGACAGATCAGGATGCTACAAAGACTCTCTCCTGCGCCTAATCCTGAAGGACAAATGAAGGAAGCATGGCCGTCTAGCAGACCGTCTGCACCTGCTCGCGTTCTGTCCCCGTTTTCAAGCAAACGAATTAGTTCGGGTCCCTTTGAGCGCCAGCGGACCCGGCCGTGACCCACTTCTCAGCGTTATTTTAATAATCACCTCTCTCTCCAAGCTGCGCCAGGCAATAACCTGCTGATTTAATTGCCTCAGCTCCTTCTCTCTGGGAAAGCGGCTTAAAACTCATATTTATATACGGGCCGCTTCATCACGCATTTGAAATATTAGCCGCTTAAAAAAAAAAAAAGAGAGAGAGAGAGAGGAGGTAATTTTAAAGCGTTGCCAGAGCGATTTATATTATCGACACCTTTTGCGAACGAAGTCGTTTAGCCTCAGACTCCTTTAAGTTAAGACGATTACTGTGATTATGGCTCGTTTCGAGGAACGAAAGTGCCGAGGTTGATTTCCTGAGAAGAGTTTTTCCTTTCTCGAGTTTGTTGCTCAAATGGCTTTGTGCGCTTCGGGCAGCAACGTGCTCGGAAAGCATTTCAGCATTATTTCCATCGATCATGTCCGCCTTACGTCTTAAACAGACTTAATGTATGAATCGTCCGCAACACATGGATCGCTTTAAACATTCGTCTTTTGTGTGTGTGTGTGTGTGTGTGTGTGAGTGTTGGCTTTGAGTAAGCGCCGCATTGACACCGGTAAGCTAGATCAATCAGCTCTTTATTCTCATTTCCTTTCGCTTTATCGACCATCTATGGCGACCGAGAAAGACTTATAAATCAGATACAAATTCTTCAAGCAGCCGAGGCAGTCTCGGTCCCGGCTAAAATTATGGCGCCGGGTCTGTCCCAAGACAGTGATTTCATAGCCCAGTGGCGTTTAGAATTCATCAGACACATTAGAGAGACATGTTACATCGAGCAGGCAACACGGAGCACCTGCTCTTAACACCTGAAACCTGCGGCGCATTAGCACTAACACACAAACATCATTTGCATTTAGATGAGCAGAGAAGGCGCCTCATTCGGCCGTGGAGAACTTTAAGAACTCGCGACGTAATAACCACGAAATTGTTTCCTCTGGGGCGCTCGTGCGCCGATGCTTCTTGGCAGCGCCCGGGCCGCCAGCATGACTTGTGGCAGTGGCGGACTGGGTAATTTACGCGCAGTGAAATCACACACGTGACGCATGGAGCGTTTTGTTTTGGGTCGAGATCTTTTTCGTTTTGGGTCGAGATCTCATCGGCCCCCTCGAACAGACCGAGTGAGATAAAAATCGGTGAAACTTAACCCGGGCTTGACCAAAAATGATCTCCTCCTGCGCACAAATTACGTTTGTAAATGTCATAAAAGTAATGCACACCTTGGCTATAATATAGTTTTTACCCTTTTTTGTCCTCAGTGGACGGAGGATGGGACGAGTGGAGCGAGTGGACGGAGTGCAGCGCCCAGTGCGAGAGGCAGAGATGGAGGGAGTGTACCGCTCCGGCTCCGCGCAACCGCGGAAGAACATGCGAGGGCAAAGGTCATGACGTGGACAACTGCACCGGTGACCTGTGCAGTCAAGGTGAAATATTATTCAGAGCTCATCATCATCATCATCATCATGCTTCATCATTAAGGCATTACCATCAATGCTCTGTTTCACCACCATCGTCATCATCATCATCATTTTATGGCATGATATTTCTACGTAGCTCCTATACAATGGCGTATACTATTAGACCCTAAAAGCTTTTAAAATTGCTTAATTTAAATTTCCAATAGCTGAATGTGAGTAACCTGGTTCCAGGGTTACACAATCAGAATCCGGGAATTCAGATGTCTTATAGTTACAGTGTGAAATCAAGGCTCATTCCGAAAAGCAAAGCCAAAGCTGTCGTTTCGCCGAGGTTTCGTTCCGCGATCCTCCGTCTGTGGGCTGAAGCAAAGTGTCTCGGTGCCATCTGTCAGCGCATCCCGACTTTAACGATGCCATGCATCATTATCTCCAGCTGATGTTGGCACAGCCAGCATTTGGACTTCACTGCATGATCTGAATCTCTGAGTGCCTTAGTTAAGTGAATCAGGGGTGCTTTCTAATTCTCTCTCTCTCTCTCTCTCTCTCTCTCTCTCCCTCTGTCTTCCTTTATGTCTTTCTGCAGATGGGAAGATGCTGCATGATGTTAAGCCTCAGAGTGAGTCTCTTTTCTTCCATTTTGTTTTCTAGAATCAATACAATAACTTTATTGAAATCTGCTTGGAAGAGAAGTCGTTGCTCCTGTGTCGGTCGGCATAGCCTCGCTCGTTGGCCCGCTCAGAGAACAGCTCGTATTTCATATACACCGAATTTGATATCAAGTAATTCCCACCTGTCGAAAAAAAGCTGTCACCGAAACGAGTTTAAATATGACAGCGCAGGCTTAAGTTGCCGGAGCCGCACCCTATTACAGCGCTCTAATCAGCTTATCCTTCACTCCAAATCGTCGGAGAGGCGAGAGAGGGTTGTTTTCCTCACACGTCACTCTTCCAAAAGGAACCACACCACGCCAGAGATCAGGATAATTGAGTATCGCCGCTAAGCACCTGCACTCACATCTGTCAAAATATGACGCTTGATTAATAACGGGAGAAGAGATAGATTCTCGGGACGAGGGCGAAATACCTCCTGCTTTCAGGACACACATCCTCCCTCCCTCCCTCCCTCCCTCCCATTCCATTCATCCATCACATTTCGTTTATCAGAGGTCTGTCAGTCACCAGGAACGTCCATTTCCCACATTCCCCGTCGCAATCACTCCGCCGTTTCAAGTTCAGGTGGATCCGCAGCGGTCAGATTAGCCGGGATGAGTGATGCGATACGGCGTACGCGCAGGCGCGGGCTATATTTAGCCGAGCTTAATGGGACGCAATTACTGCACATTAGCTCACTTAAGCAACCGTATCGTGTCTTCTTATGCTCCCCTGTGTTTTGCGTTAACTAACCCGATCAGCACGGCGCACGATTTGAAACGAGTGTCAGCAGCGCGCTCCTTCTTCCGTCGCGAAATGTGGTTCTGAATCATTACTGCAGCAGGTCAAACCGAGTCTCAGCATGAAGCCAAGGTTAATTATCTTCTGTCCAGATTTATTTATTTTTTACCGTGAAACTTAAGCAACGTGCTCCGCAAATGACCGATTTGAATCAAACGGGTGACGTTAACGGCTGTCCATACCCTCCGTCACCATCTCAACTAACAGCAGGGAGCCTAGAACGGTTCAGTTTCTATTAAAAAAGTGTTTAAAGTGACAGTCAGTGAGATGAAGTGCTCATTAACCCTCAAACCAATCGCAACCAAGAACTGAACAGCGCGTTAAGTAACGATCACACGACTACGGTGTTTAGAAGGCATTGCGATCACACAGCGAGGGTTAAAGTTCCTTTCTATCATGTCAGCCATGACAAATGTGACCACTTAACTCCGAAGCAACATTTCCTCATTAGGAAACTTTAACTACAGCAGTTCGAGCTCACAAGCAGTTACCCAGAGTCACCCCTCCCAGCACGGACGATGCCCTTTCCCGTCCTCGGCGAGCTGGCAGAGTCCTCACACTGCAGAGGTCAGGCGAACAGATGTAGCTTGGTGTGGGGTGCTGGCACACCGCAGCGTGTGTGATTAAAGTTGCGAGAGTCCTGGAATTTTGCACCTTCCCAGATCATAGGTGTGTGCCAAGCGCACCGTCGTACGCTGTTAAACGTATGCGTATCACACCTGTTCCCGTTTGCACAGGTGTGCAAGGGATTTGCCAGACTAATCATGAGCACTGGACGTGACAACACTTTTTTTTTTTTTTCAAAAAATTGTAATTGAACCATGACCCCTGTTAATGATCACTTTTCTGTCTGTGCCAGGCAATGCTTAATTCCTTTTTTTTGGGAAATTCATCTTGGAAAAGGAACTGTTTACGTGCAGCCAGCAGTCATCAAGCCTTATTCAAATCCTTCGTATAATCAGTGCTAATTCGCAGTCCTGGACTACTTCCAGTTGTCATAATTCTGTCATCCAGGACTACTGCTATTTCCTACACCTAGGCATTTGGCAGACGCCCTTATCCAGAGCCTTTATCTCATTATACATCTGAGCAGTTGGGGTTAAGGGCCTTGCTCAAGGCCCAACAAGGACAACTTGGTGGTAGTGGGACTTGAACCGTAGTCGAATGCCTTAACCACTGAGCTACTCCTGACCCTGTATGACCCTGTATGACCCTGTATTTCCTGTATCTCAGACCTCTGTGGTCTTGCCCTTGCAGGTATGGATGGCTCCAATGAGGTGGCGCTATACTCAGGATTGGCGGCAGGAGCCATTGCCGTCACTGTCCTCATCATCTCGGTGACGCTGTACCGCCGGAGCCAGAGCGAATACGGAGTGGACGTGATCGACTCGTCTGCCCTCGCTGGCGGATTCCAGTCCTTCAACTTCAAATCCACCAGACAAGGTAAGACTAAATGGCGGCTTAGTTCGGTTGGTCCGCTAATTCCTGTCCAGTCAGTATCTGCTGGAGTAAAAAAGTTCTACGCAGTTCATGTCAGAAGCAGATGTTAGCACTCTGTGCGCACATAATAGATTTATGAGCTCATGCAGTGCTGTCCTTGACCCGCTTGAACTAAAGGTCTGTGGAGTTGTTCTTAATGCATGATCAGTTGCAGAACAGAGGCTCGGTGTGTCTCAGCGTCGACCCCTGTGCCCTTGCTGAGTTGTCTCTCTGATCAGACGCTCGTAGCAGTTCTGTCTAGACCACACATTTCCACCCAGAGCTGCAAATCAGATTCCTTCTTTTTTTTTTATGAGCGAGTCTATCATTCCTGCTCAGGCTGATCATGGTTACACGCTGCGTTCATGGTCCAGAGAGGCACATTTACCCCTTGTCTGCTTATAGCACCCACATCCACCACTGTCTTCTCCATGTACAGAGGGAGAAGCGGATGTGGGCTCAGTAGGGTATCATTCCACAACCCATCAGTCTTGTTTAACTAGCCCGGCTGTCCCAGCCATCCTGCTTATCATTCTGAGCACTGTAAAGGATTCTTATTGGACTTCTATCATGCCCTTCAATGTCATTCTCATCTATTACAACGCTGTTCATCTCACAACTGTAATTCCTGCCACTGTCATACCCTCCAATGGGCTCGTGTCATTCCCACCGAGGGACCAAAGACATTCCTGTCTATTAGAAGACTGTCTTCACAGGCTATTAGGCCTGTGTCTGTGTTCTGTAATTATTTTTTAAACACTCTATATGACTGACATTCAAGCACGTTGAACCACTGGCATTCCTGCCCTCCGGGTTATCATTCCTGCCTATAGAGTGTTTTCAGTCACATGACAAGGTGGTGCCATTCTGCATTATTGCCAGGGCCAGGATTCGGCTTTGGAACTATCGCAGTACTGGAGCCACGATCCACAGCATCGCTTTAAAAAAAAAATCAATCAAATTCTGGCAAATGCGTTTCATCTTCTAAACATTAGATGAAAAGTGATCATTATACAGCCACAGTTAGCGCTGGCATTCACTTACACTTACAGTTTATGAACAGGTCCAGCATCTTTCTCCTGCAGCAAATGTTCAGAAGACAAGTAAAGCAAGTAGAGCAATGTCAACTGCAGAACCTCAGGTTAGATACACTGAACAGGCCAATGTGATAATATCCAGCTGTATCTGGGGTTTAGGTCAGACTCAGCAGGGATTCTGTACAAGTTCTTTAATTTGTCCTGCTGCTGAGAACATCAGGACGCACAACACCTCTCCGGCATTAATGGTTTTATAGAACCATAATCCATTTAATCTAATATACCAACTATTCAGTTATGTGAATAGAAGGACAGCAACATATCTGACAAAACCTACTGGATATTTATGGATATCGATCCATAAAACCATCACTTAGTTCACAAAGGTAATAAGATGTTGCTGTGCAACCTATTGAATAAATAAAAAGAAATGCACTTCCTTCATGTACAAACAGAATCTAAAACTAAAAAAAAAAATATTCATGATCCATAATGAATATGAATAATAAATGAATGAAGATTTTAGGTTTTAGCATTAGTTCAACTTCCCTACACAGGGTCTTGACTTTACCTTTTGGTTTACAATATCTCTGCAGAACTTCCCTTCTACTTTGGAAAAATTAAACTGTCACCTCACCTTGAGGGCAGCACATCTATCAATTGCTTTTTGGTGAGCAACTGTCTCAAGCACCTCCTTCTCAATCAATACATCATGTGCTAAGCCAGGTGCGGAGCCGACGCAAGTCAAGTCAAGCCAGTTGAAAATCATTTTTAAAGCACGTTTCACACAACCAAAGTGCTGTACAATCCTAAAAAAAACTGCGGACATCTGTGGAAAAAGACTATAAAAACAGATCACTCTCACCTCACTCATCTATACCGCTTAATCCTGTATTCAGGGTCACGGGGGCCTGGAGCCTATCCCAGGAGACTTAGGGCACATGGCAGGGTACACCCTGGACAGGGTGCCAATCCATCACAGGGCACAGACACACACACATACACTCACTCATTCACACACACAATTTGGAAACGCCAATTAGCCTAAGCTACATGCCTTTGGACTGTGGGAGGAAACCGGAGTACCCGGAGGAAACCACTCCCGGGAGAACATGCAAACTCCATGCACACAGAGATGGGAATCGAACCCGGACCCTGGCGGTGCAAGGCGACAGTGCTAACGACTACACCACCGTGCCGCCTAAAAACAGATCATAAGAAGGAAATACTGTAAAAGGAAATCCAACAATATACACCAATAAAAAGTCCAACCTCATTGTATAAAATAAGCAAATAAAACAGTAACACAATAAGTAGAAATGAATAAAAAATAGAAGAAGACCACATCACCATGCATTAAATGTAGTGTATAAAAAGATTTTATGATGAGAGTTATAAAAAATAGAAAGAGTAGGGTCCTGCCTGATGTATATGGGGCAGCTCATTCCATAGTTTAGGGGCTGCTACTAAAAAGTCGTGATCACCCCGACTCTTCAACGTAGATTTAGGAACTGTAACTTAAAGCAGACCTGAGAGACCGTGCTGGACTGTATAGTGCAGGGGTGTCCAAATCAAGTCCTGGAGGGCCAGTGTCCAACACCGTTTGGTGCTTCTTCTTCTCAAACACAGCTGATTTAACTAATCTGTTAATTACTAGGTTCAGTGGGTGTGTTTAGGTGTTGGTGAATTACAAACTGTGCTGGTCACTGGCCCTCCAGGACTGGATTTGGACACCCCTGGTATAGTGCAATGCCGGACTATAGTGCAATGCACTAAGTCATCTCTCACAGCTACATCTGCTGACCGGGATGTTAATGAATTATTGCTATCCAAGAGGCGAACATTAGTATCCAGCAGGTTGTACACAGTGAGCAAGTCCTCAGTAGGGCCAGCCTCAGGTGTGACTGAGACAGTCTGCCTTTGGATGAATTCTGTTAAGCAGTTTCTCACTGACACCAGAAAACACATTTGAAGTTCGGCGATCATTCTGTCTAAACAAGGAAATCACAACAAAGCCATCAACAACAAATCCATTCATTCATTTTGCCTTCCACCTCTGTCCAGATGTTGGCTCTTTCTGGTTTGTTTCCTCTTGTAGGTATCTGTATAAACATGTTGTCACAGACAGGAGAGCCTGGAAAACAAACAGCAAGTACACTGACGAGAATCTACTGAGCCATAAATCCCAGTGCAACTGGTCTGTTGATGGTTAAGGGGCACCCAATGGCAAGATTGGCATTAACCGTGGAGTGTCTACAAATTTATGTTGATTTACAAGTGAGATGCTAAAAAATTGATACTTTCCAGCAGGCTAAATAACTCTGGCCTCAGTAGCCACTCTGCATGTGTGACACAACACTAGATTCAACTCATGTGCATAAATGGGCTTGCAATCCACTTCCCTCATGACTCCTGCCCCTTCGTAGTCCTGCGATAGATTCACAGTGGCAGTGGTTATCAATGCAGAATCAAAACTGGTCATCTCTGTAAGGGCTAGGAACCTCACTGTACCTTTCGTAGACGCAGCTCTAACTGTTCTGTCTTGCTGTCTCTAGCCTCATTAGCAATACTGGCATATACTGTAGCTCTTCGAAAAAGATCAACCCGACTCAAAAGTGTCATGCACTGTAGGAATTGACCTTTTTTGTGGCTTTCAGCTGTTTCGTCATCACCTCAAAATGGTATTTCTTGCTTCCCTAATATGCAGGTCACTGCCCCAACACACTTCAGGTCCTCTCTCCTGTCACTAATCTCAGTGGAACTCGCATTCTCTGTATCTTATCTTCTGTACAGCACCGCCTTGTGATCGGCTTGCTTTGTAGCTACCCCAGCAAATTACACTGTCCTTATGTGACTGAGTGGTTTCATGTTTTCAAAAACCGGTTCGCTGCCTTTTCTCAAAGCAGCGTTTTTTCCTGTTTTCCATTCAAGCTATTTAAAACTCTGAAGCCAGAGTTTCCTGGAAGGCGGTTTTGTGTGTGCCAAACTGATCCTGTGGGACCTGAGAAAGCTTTAACTGTTTAGCAGCTGTGTCCTTACCCTCAGACTCAAAGCAATTATCCTAACATCCTAATGCTGCGACGGTACCTGTTGTTCTCTTTCTCCAAAGTGAAACAAGTACCATATATGTATGAATAAAATTTCATCAAATTCCATTATAAGTGTACTTTTGGAAAGCATTAAATGTCTACTTCCTCACCCAGTTCTTCCTGCTCTTGCTCTCTTTCACTGTCTTCTCATTCTCTATCACTATCCCTGTCCTTTTTCACTGACAGTCACACAAACCTATTCAAACCTATAGTATATTTGTCAGTTTAAGCCAAGTATCATTTTGTTTAGCGTATACAGTGGAACCTTGGATTACGAGCATAATTCGTTCCGGAATCTGGCTCGTATTCCAAAAACACTCGTAAACCAAATAGAATTTTCCTATAAGAAATAATGAAAACTCGAATTATTCGTTCTACAGCCCAAAACAATAAATACATAAAAATAATTAATACAATATATAAAGTAAAAATAAAACAAATTAACCTGCACTTAATATTTAAAAAAAAAAGGAAAAATAAACCCAGACAGTTAAATGTTTCCATTTGTGCGCGCAGGCGCTGTGTATTTGTATTTGTATGTGTGTGTGTGGAATTAGCCTTTCGCCTCGTCTTAAACAGTAAAACTCCTTCTCCCTCCCACACCTTGCTTTTTAAGTTTCACAACTAACATACACAATGCAAACACTGCTTTAACGGGGGAAAAAAAAGGAAATCTCTCTAATGATACTCGCGTGAGCATACTAACGGAATCACTTTGTAAAGTAAAAAATAAAAAATAAATGAACCAGCACCTTACCTTTGAAAAGAATCGCGACAGAGCTGAGTTTTCTGTGTAAATAAAGCGCGTGTGTAAACTCATAAACCACGTTACTCACAATCCGAGGTTCCACTGTATTTAATAAGGGTGGCAAGGTGAGATAATGATTAGCACCTCCAGGGTCAAGGATTTAAGTCACGCCTTGGGGTCTGCATGTGTTCCTCCTACTGACCAGAGAAGTGCAGGTTTGGTAAATGGCATTTCCAAATTGCCTGTGATGGATTGGCACCCCATCTATTCTATACATTTCCATGTGCCTCCTGGGACCCTGTGAAGAATACGTAGCATGGATAATCCGTTATCACTAAAATGAGGATGGGTTCCCTGTTGAGTCTGGTTCCTCTCAAGGTTTCTTCCTATTGCCATCTCAGGGAGTCTTTCCTTGCAACTGTTGCCATCGTCCTCAGCTTGCTCATCAGGGACAATTTTATCATTTTGATTCATACACATTCATGTTGCATACAAACTTAAATAATTAATTAGATTGTATAAAGCTCTGTACAAATAAAATTGAATTGAATAATGAGTGCGGTTACATGATAAGTACTGTATATAGAAAGTAACCGGAGTTTATACTTTATTTTTAAAGAGTAGTCTAATAGCACACTTGAATATTCCAGGGGTTCCTAGACAACTATCATCTAAGGCTATTGCACTGTTGAATGACAGTCATCAATACCTATTCTTTTACTGTCTTTTATGGCAGTTGAATGACGGTGGTTTTTATTTATTGAACAACGGCCTATCTAATGGCTAAGATTTAGCCTATTGAATTAAAGTTAAAGCTAGTATTTTTATGTCTATTAGCTGCGTATAATCCTGCCTATCAATCCAGCTCATCTATAAATAGGCAGGAACAATGGGCTAGTGGACCAGCTGCATTCCTGCCATTTGGGGAAAATATCATTCAGGCCTGGTTGCTGCCTACTGAATGATTGTGAAAACTTCTCATTAAACAGATACAATTTAAATCTAGTGTACAATTATTCTATAAGCATGTTGTACAACAATGATTTAACAATAACAAGTAACTACAGTATTAAGAAAGCCTGTAAGAAAGAAAAAACCCAGTCTAACCTGATGTCAGACCACCAATCCTTCCAGACAGTCATACACCCCATTTATACAGTACTGTCTCTCCTATCCGTGGGCATTTAGGACCAAACCGTAGTGCTGCCGTGCAAACCTTGAGTGCCGGACTAATACATATAATTGGTGCACTTTTCCGCAATGACAGTAGCTCAATACTTTTTGATGGTGTGATTATAAGTGTTAAAATAACAACGTAAAGCAGTAATGGCAGAGCTGGCGCCAAAGCCAATGTCACTGCAGGACCATAGTCCATAATTTTTTTTTTTTTCTAGGTAGATAATGTTATTTCTAAAGCCATTGCACTTGCACATATCCCATCTTTGATCTTCTAGGAACACACCACCACATCTGTGGAATGTACTGTACATGGGGTTGTTTAACCAATCGTGAGTTATAGTCAATATGTGCAAATTCTCAAAGGTATATTGTCTTTCTTAGTGAACTGTTTGGAGGTGGTATACCACTAAGTTTTGTTGCTTAAATTAGGCAAGCTCCAGTGTTTGGCGCTTTTTCCTGAATTCACTTATACAAACAAATGTGCATTGTGCTAACATCGCGCACAGTTCCACAATTCCAGGCTTTGACATTTAATTAGAGTTTAAGAAGATTTTATTCTTAAAAACCCTGATTTTGATCATAAACCTAATGTCCTACTTCCTCCTCTGTCATCATCTCTTTTTTTGTGTTTTCCATCAGAAAAAAGTCATTAAGTCTGAATAAGGTTTAGTTACAGCTTTAATTCTAGTATTTTCCTTCAATCTCCCATCCATCATATACAGTATAGCCCATAAGGAGCATCTATTTGGTCTAAAGAATAAATATTATCCAAATAAATGCAGAATCTACTGTATATAAAAGTATAAGCAATGCTACGAATAATACAGTGTATGAAACAGTCAGTCCTAACATTAGATTAAGTCATTAATATTGATTATTCATTGGGATACACTGTATAAGAAAGCAAGTGAACAGTCGGTTCTCAAAGTTGATCAGTTGAAAGCAGAAAAACTGGACAAGTGTAATGATATAAGCAACTTTGACAAAGGGCAAATTATGATAGCTAGTTTTGAACTGGCAAGTCCAGTTTTGGACAGGTTAATAAGGTGTTCACCAAGGAAAAGCAAAGAGCGAAACAGCAAAGAAAACCGAGTTACTGTATGGACATCACTAATGCCCAGGCCTGCTCCCTGTTGGGTTGCACAGCTACAGAATCAGTCAGAGTGCCCATGCAGTAGAAGAAGGTAGGGCAGGGGTAGCTCAGTGGTTAAGGGGACTACAGTTCAGAAGATCCCAGGTTCAAACCTCACAACCACCAAGTTGACACTGTTGGGCCCTTGAGCAAGGCCCTTAACCCTCAATTGCTCAGATGTAATGAGATAAAAAAAAAAAAGTAAGTCGCTCTGGATAAGGGCGTGTGCTAAATGCCTAGATGTAGATGTAGAAGGTGGCCTGGTCTGACAAATAACATGTGGATGACTGTGTGTGTCATCTTCCTGGGAAGGGATATCACCAGGTTGCACTATTGGAAGAAGGCAAGTAAACACAGGAAGTGTGATGCTCTGGGCAGTTATCTGCTGGGAAACCATGGGTCCTGGCATTCATGTGGATGTTAATTTAACATATAACAACTCCCTAGCCAAGTACACCCCTTCATGGCAACAATATTCTCTAATGACAGTGGCCTCATCAGCAGGACAATGTGCCCTGTCACATGACAAACAGTATTCAGAAATGGTTTAAGGAGTGGACAAAGTGACAAATGTGTGAACTTTTTTGTCTCCAAGTTCCCCAGATATCAATCTGACCAAGCATCTATGGGCTTCCATGGACAACCCATTTCATTGAGATCCCATTGAGACAACCCATTCCATTGAGACACTTACAGCTTACGGGACTTAAAGGATTTGCTGCTAATGTCTTGGTGCCAGATACCACACTACCACTTTAGAGATTTTGTGGAGTCCATGCCCAAGCAAACACTTTTAACACCATTGTGGTACAACAAGTGCACAGCATGTTTAACCCTCAGATGCAGCAGAAGATGTAGCAGAAGAGCACATGGACTTTCACTACTTTCACCAGAGAACTAGACTGGGACCCCAAACTGAAAGAATAAACCTGATTTGATGAATCCGAATTTCTAACATGCAGATGACCGGGTCAGAATTTGGCATCAATAAAACCAGGTCAGTCTGGTCATGGACATGAATAGCTTCTTGGAACACCCTTGATGAATTAATACAAATCAAGCATTGTAGGAATGTCTCACCCTCTCTGTTGTATTGTGGCTGGCCACATGCATTCCTTCATGGCTATCAATCTGGCCATCATATGGTTACTTCCATCATGGTAATGGACATTGTCACAAAGCACAGTTCATCTCAACCTGGTTCCACAAACATAACAAGTTCAGTTAATCTGAATTCCTTTCTGTGCTCTTCAGGAATTATGTGATTCAATCATCACAACATAGATGAAAACCTTGATGAAATAATTCCAACACCTTGTTTAGTAAATTCCATGACAAATCTAGGCTGATCTGAGCAGAAAAATGGTTCTCCCCAGAATAGTACCTGATTGGGTGTGTGTACTGTACAGTATGTACCCTGCGGTGCTTGTACCCTGGATTGGCACCTCATCCAGTGTGTTCACTACAAAGAGTAATGGATCAATGGAAGGACGGATCACTGTCCCGTAGCATGCATATGCACTCACCAAGTCATATTTCCCCACGCAGAATTCCAGTAATTCCAAGTTTACACTTTTATAATCCATGTTGTAGTCAAGATGTCTGAAGTTTGGGCTTTCGGCTCTAGAAGATGCAATGTTATCAAACAATCATCTCCCCTGAAACTGCATGACCTTTTTCCAGGCTGCATCTCAAAGTCAGAGCTGACGGCATGCTATGTCACGTGTAGCTTGTCTTTGCACATACTGTAGGACACATCTCGGATTCATCTCACTTACAGCAGCAGCATGAACGGTGAAAGTCCCAATAGTGATCCGTCGTTTATTTATTCACCTGGATACATTTGTTGGTAGTTTTTTTTTTTTTCTCTGTGCTTGTATTTATGCCCCATGAACAAAAATGTAGTGTAGCTTCTGTTGCTCATAAAGTCAGCGTCTTGGAGAATGATTCATCTATACCATTATCACATGCACCCAATGATTGAAACAAATTGTCTCCAAATTACTGAATCAGCGTTCGCTTGTGTGTATAGCACGAGTTAGTCAAAGCATTTGGCGAGTGAAATGTCAGTGACAGTGATCGGTTCGCCTGGGGTAATTTATGGTTCTCCTAAAAATAAAGAGCCATTAGCCTCGCGCCTCTCGCTGCGCGGCAGCTGGGCCAAGGGCTACAGTCTGTGCGGCACGTGGCACGGGGCGAGCCGAGCACAGGGGCAAGCTGGCAGAGGTGGAGGAGGAACGCTGAAGTATGACCACCGCCTGCTGAATCTCACGCTGGGATCATCCTGATTTAGTCACTTTTCTCAAAGCGAGAAGGTCACCCAAAGAGTGTTCAAATGGAAGAGGGAGTAAAAGAGAGGAGGAGAAGGAGCGAGTGCTAGGGCAAGGGAAAATGATGAAGATATCACACCACAGGAGATTTGAGTCATAGCTATCAGCGAGGAGAAAAAAATATTTCTGAGAGTGTAAAAATAAAGCAATTAAAACAACTTGTGAGACATAAAGCATGCTAATGAAACACACCGGTTAGACTTCAAGTGGATGACAAAATGGTGGCTTTTCATAAAACCTGAAATAAGACTGCAGGATTCTTGCTAAAATGTGAATCATTCATATTTTTTTTTTCTGTCCATGAGAATTGAGATCACGATTCTCTCACATGATTCTCCCAACCCAAATCATTCATTGCACCGAAGTAAAAAAGCACATGCTGTCTGTACAGGACTTTTAACTTTCTTTAAGACTCATGAAAGAATAAAGTTACGTTAAAACCAAGCACACCATTGTTTTTCTTGTGAAATTCCCAATAAGTTTGATGTGTCACATGACCCTCTTCCTATTGAAAAAACAAAAGTTGGATCCAATATGGCCGACTTCCAAATGGCCACCATGGTCACCACCCATCTTGAAAAGTTTGCCCCCTCACATATCCTAATGTGCCACAAACAGGACGATAATATCACCAACCATTCCCATTTTATTAAGGTGTATCCATATAAATGGCCCACCCTGTACTATAATTCTGTGTTCTTATAGTCTCTGTCTCTCTCTACACATATACTGTACATACATATATGGCACTGTTTGGATAAGCTTATGCAATGCCACAACATTTATTTCAATTCAGTATTAATTTCTCTCAAAGATTTTGTATTAAATGATGGAAGAGTCGGACCGCTGTGTAAAGTCTTCTGCAGCACATCTCAAAGGTTCTCAAATGGGTAACGGTCTGGACACTGTGGTGGCCGATGCATGTGTGAAAATAATATCCCATGCTTCCTGAACCACTCTTTCACAATTTGAGCCTGATGGATCTTGTCAGCTTGGAATATGCCACCAGTATGGTAGGGAAAAAACCCAATGATGGAAAAACCTGGTCATTCCGTTTATTCAGGTCATCAGCTGACTTCATGTCTGAGTCTCGACCTGCCCATCAGAAGCAACCCCAGATCATACCCCTGTTCCCACAGGCTTGTACAGTAGGGACTAGGCACGATCTGCGTCCCTTCTTACCCTGATGCACCCATCACTCTGGAACAGCTGGATTCATCAGACCACATGACCTTTTCCCAGTGCTAAAGCCTTTTTACTGATTAGCCTCACTGATTACAGTTTTCTTAAGCTCCACATCTGCTTGGTTCCAATCCCTTGAGTCACAATATAAAATAACACATACATTGATAAAGTATGTATTAGCTGAGAAATGCAGCAAAATAGGAAAATGTAATGGTTTGACATGCATGTTAAGACGGAAACTGAGAGCATTGAGAGGAGCCAATCAGAAACACGTCATCAGAATGTACCCCCCCACCCCCAGTAAAATTTTCCTTAATGCATATAAATACAGTGCTGTGCAAAAGTCTTAGGCGCCATATTATCTGTAGTACAAATTTTGTTATATAAGTTTATTATGTCTGCATTATTATGTACAAGATAACATTCCCTACAAAGATACACTACAATTTATGAATACATAACATTACAGAAGAATATTTGCAGAAAGTTTCTTTAAAGAATATTTTTCTTTAAAGAAAGTTTAAAGAAATATTACATGACAGACCAGTTTTCAGATGGGAAAAAAAAATCATGAAAATGGAAAGGAGCGAGTGTGACGAAGTTACCGAAAGAACGTTTTCTCCTATTCTCCAGCATGCTCAGTAAAACCTAACAGCACACATCTGTATCGAACACTACCGCTTATGTTCAAGCAAAGAGTTTCCACAACAAATATTGACTGTTTATTGTTTATGTTATGACTTAGTGCTTTTAATAGAAGTTTGTTTTAATGTAGAAATGTTTTCAAACGCATCACTGCATATGGCTTTTGTTTGGATTTTGTTTTAATAATTTTTTGGTCTTGTACATAATAATGCAGACATAATAAACTTATATAACAAAATTTGTACTACAGATAATATGGCGCCTAAGACTTTTGCACAGTACTGTACAGTATTTGTACTTTTTATCTGAAGCACAGAAGAACAAGAAGCATTGTGAGACAGAAGCATCCACTCCGGTGATCTCGAGCTTTTAGACTGCCTTCTTTACTCATTAAAAGGACCCAGTTTTACTCTCTTCAATTCATTGACAGTCTAGTTGAGACTGATGTGATTTTAGATAATTTTTTAAAAAATGTTTTGTATATTTATGACTCAGCATCCTGCAGTGTGATGAGAATGCAGACTCTCAGAAATAAATAAAGAAAGAAAGAAATAGATCCAGCTGAGGTTTGTTTGGATGAGCTGATCTGCAGAGCCTTGGCTTTAAGCACACTGCTGCAAAAAAAAAAAAAAAAAAACAAGCTAGTACAGCAACCTGAACCTGCTTTTGTGCTTTTCCTTCCATTCATATAGGTTATACTGATCATTTTAAAAGAGAGAATCATCCTGTCTTTCTTCTCTCAGGCAACCCTCTGCTTCTGAACTCATCCACCCGGCCTGAGCAGACCTACAGCTTCCGCGACTCTGTGGGGAAAGAGCTGTTCGACCCGCTGCCCGATGCCACGGCCAAGGTCCAGAGCTCCTTCACGGCCGAGTACCACGCCAAGACGTACCCCGAGGGCTTGGCGACACCCGTGCACACCAACAACGGACCCTATAACTCCTCCAGGAATCATCTGAGGAGTAGCGGCATGTTTGGACACCACGGAGGACGACTGGTCATGCCAAATTCAGGTACCGCTGTGGAGATCCAGCACAGGCTCTGTGAGCTTGTTTTACTGTTTTTTTTTACTTTTGTTCTGTAGTGCAGATAGTCAAGGTGCTGGAAAATCAGTCAACTATCACGTTGATATTACGACTTGAATTAGTTTATACATTTACAAAGAGGCCGTTGTTAAGTGGCAGAGCAGAGTTCAGAATGTTAAGGGAAATGATTTGTTAGTTTGCTTATTCGTGTATTTATTTACAGTGGAACCTTGGATTTGCATAATTCGGTCCGGAAGTGGGCTCGTGTTCCAAAACACTCAGGAACCAAATCATCATTTCCCATAAGAAATAATGAAAACTCAAATTATTCGTTCTACAGCCCCAAAAAATAAATACATTAAAAAAAATAATACAATCTATAAAATGAAAATAAAACAAACTAATCTGCACTTTACCGTAAAAAAAAGTACAAATAAATCCCGACAGATAAGTGTTTCCGTTGGTGCGCGCAGGTGCTGTGTGTGTGTGTGTGTGTGTGTGTGTGTGGAATTAGCCCCTTCCCTTGTCTCGTTTTACACAGTAACACTCCTCCTCCCTCTCCCCACCTCGCTTTTTAAGTTTCACAACAAACACACACACACACACACACAAAGGTGTGGTAAAAAGGTGAGAGAGTGACGCTCGGTGTCAAAATAAGAGTCGCATGCGTGATACACAATACTCAGCACTCGTAAACTAATACTTGCTCGGTTTCCGATTAAAAATGTATTAAAAATCTTTGCTCGGTTTGTGGAACACTCATAAACCATGTTACTCGCAATCCGAGGTTCCACTGTACTTGTTTTGGTTTAGTAGGTTGCATGTTTATTCATTTATTTACTTGTGAATGTGCTACAGTAGCTACGGATGGGAATCACCTCCCGTTACGATATTATCACGATACCTCAGTGCAAATTCGATTCTATAAAAATCATAATTTTGTAAATACCTCAATTCAATATTACAATTAATTTTTTTTTAAGTTTAATGTTTAATTAAATGTAACCCGTTCCTTATACATTTCTTTTCTCACTTAAAAAATCAAGCTTCAAAATACGAGAGTTTAACATTACCCTAAGCAGCATGTATCCCCACCGGTAGGATTATAAAGAAACAGCACAGCATTTTACCTCCTCAAAAGCCTCCAAAGTCTCAAAACTCAACACGTCAGTGAGGTTGAGTACACAGACGCATGTGGCTTTTAATTTTTATCGTGGCAGATTTGTATCTAATTAGCACTCGCAGTTTTTGAGACTTGTGTGAAATGAGTGGATTTGAGACTAGAGTTTGGAGGAAGAGGCAGTTCGGAGGTTACACCATAAAAATGCATTATTATTATTATTATTATTATTATTATTATTATTATTATTATTATTATTATATTATTATTGGCTTCCTATTTACATATTGGATTGTCTGATTAATTAATTAATTAATTTATTTATATATTAATGTGCTTGTTTATTTAGCAGTGTTTTAGCATGTTTAAATTTACCTGCTTTTTTTTTTATTTTGAGTTATTGGTTTTCAGGTTTATTTCTTTGCTCATTTATTTGTTTCCATGCATCCATCTCCATTTAGGAATCATAGTCCAACTAGGGACCGTGGAGGCCAATGGTGATCAGCATTGCATTTATTGTACGACTGTGGTAGGACCTCCGGTCGACAATCACACGCACATTTACACACACATTCACACACTACAGGGCAATTTGGGAATTTGGACTGCCGGGGGAAACCAGAAAACCCGGAGGAAACCCACCAAGCACAGAAAGAACATGCGAATTCCATGCACACAGACGCGAGAATCAAACCCAGGACCTGGAGGTGCAAAACTACAGTGCTAACCACTAAGCCGCTGTGCCGCCATTTATTTGATTATTTGCACAATAATTTATTTTCTTATAATTTGCATACTTCTTTGCTAAGTGTTTGTTTGTTTATTTGATTTTGTTTTAGTTTTTTTAACTGAATCATTGCGCGGCACTCGTAGCCTCAGGTCAGTATTATTAGTGGGAATAGGAAGTTATGATGATCTGTAAAGGAGCACTAAAACGTGCCGCAATACCGCTGCGCTCTCCTAGCTGTCTAGCTGTTTAATAGCGCATCTGAGCCTGAACAACTTCATTACAGCTGTGAATCTAATTGCCTCAGTTTATGTTTTTAAGCCTTTAGCCAGCACACAGACGTGATATTGTTCTCCCCCCAGCACCGCTAACCCTTTCCTTATGATGGACAGCCAAGCTCAGCATCATTAGCACAAACCCGCTGCAGAACGCGTGATGAGACGCGTTTGATTTAGCCGCGGCAATCACAGTTTTCATTGGCTAATGAGGAAAAAGGTCAAGAGTTCACCAGGCCTGCTTTCTCTTCTGAAGGGTACTTCAGTCATCTTTAGAGTCACATTGTTTGTGTGTGTGTGTGTGATTGATTGAATGTCGTGAAGAAGTTCAAAAGCACTCCAGTTGTTGTATTCTACAAGGATATTTTTCGAAAGCATGATTACACACAAAGTTTTAGATAATGGGAATGAAAACATGTTTTTTTTTTTTTTGGTAACTAAAAAATGAGCAGCTTTAAAACTATTTAAAAAACATGAATGTGTAAGAAAAGGCAAAAGGAGATGAGGCGACTTACTAACGCTTTTTATATTTTCATTGGTTTGTCAGAGCACTTCTTTATCAGTCAATAAGAAATGGAAAAAAAAAAAAGAATCCCGTAACAGCACAGAGAAATGACCTTGAAAGCACTCAGTCCTGCTCCTTCCTTCATTTTGTGTCTCTTTGTCTCAGAAGTGAGCGCAGTATTTATAGAGACTGACCTGTTTCATGGACGTTCCATAGCATTAAGACTAACCGTACAGTATGTAGTCATGAAAGAGCAAATCTCTGTGGTCCAAGACGATCGTTTGACTTTACGTGTCTCACAAATTGACAGAAGATGCCATAATAATCATAAGCATTGAACACTCGATCCTAACATCAACCTTTTTATATAAGCAACAAATTTTAATGAAAAAAAAACACTCACTACATGGATTGATACATGACTTCTTTTCAAGCGCGTTATTTTCATGTTACTGTAAAACCCATCGTTTTTTTTTTTTTTTTCTTCTTTCAGTTTTTGTGTTTTTACTTTTCTTGGTCCAACCAGTAAGCCTGCTAGGGAGAAGGGAGGGGTGCAAACTTTCGCACTCAACTCGTTGCTCAGCACTCCTACGCAAAAACGTTTACTTATTAGCTCCCTTCGGGTTTCAGGAGGTGTGAAGCGTGAGTCTGCAGTTAGAGTCACCCCAAGCACAAATCATTAATACTATTGCTATTGTATTAAATTCCCCTGTTATTGTCATCAATTAGTATTAAAAAAAAAATTCATTATATGTTCTTGTGATTTTTAAAAATCATCAAATATATATATATATATTCAAGAGAATGATGTTATGGTCGTGCAAGCATGGCGTGTATTCAGAGTGAAGCGCGCTTTCATTGTCATTCATCGTATTCATCGACTCACCGAAAGTTTTCAGCTCGCTCCCGCGGTTCTGGCGTGCGAGCTGACGGCAGCTGTCTGGCGTGTTGTTTGTGCAGGAGTCAGTCTGCTGGTGTCCCATGGGGCGATCGCCGAGGACACGTCCTGGGAAATGTACATGCTCATCGATCAAGGAGAGTCCAGGTGAAACTAACTCTCTTTCTTTTTCTTATCTAAATACAAAATCAGGTTGTTTTCCTGCTTTTTTAAAATTTATTTATTTATTTTTAATACCATACACTTTGTATCACATTCATTTCTGTGTGAAAATCCTATGGTGTACTATATACTGTGCACACTAGGAAGCTGGCAGACAAAAAGCCAGAAAAAACACAATTCTACTAGGAACCAGGCAGGAAAACAAGGAGGACAGAAAACAACAGATTTAACAAGTTGGAATTGCAACATAAACATGCACGAAGGGAGAAGTGGGGAAGAAACAAAGCAAGAAAGAATCCTGATGTGCGTGTCCAGGAGTTAGAAAGCACAATTAGCCCCTGCATGAACACCAATTTGAAAAGGCCCACTGGCCTCATGTGTCTCCAAGGAAACGCGTTTTTTGTGTCTTCACCCTCTCCGGTTTGGTAGATGATAGAGGCGAATTAGCTCGAGGTCGGGAAATGGACGCCGTTGAACGCCTGGTGTAGAAACAGGAAGGTTATACGGTATGTGAAATGACTGACTGCCTTGAAAGACATTGCATGTAATAGATTTTTTTTTTTTTCGCTGCTTGTTCCATGATGACAAAGTAAATACTCAACTCATAACAGTAGTGGAGACATTGATGCAAATGCTGGACGCAGAGTCCCAGAATGCGGCGTACACAACACTGAGCGCTGGCGAATACTCTGCACAGCTAGAGTCAGAGCCACGAGAAAGCATTAGCAGGAAATTTGAAGCGTTGGAAGCTGATATTTTTTTATCAGACTGTATAAATGATGATTAGAGAGAGGAGGACTGACTGGAGGGCTTCGGCGCCGCTGCATCGTTCTGTTTAGGTAGGAAGAAGCGAGGGCAAAATCGCATCCAAGTTGGAGGGCGTGCGGAAATAGCCCACACGCCATCATCATGATTGAAATGGTTTAATCAAAAAACGAAAATCGTCAATTCCAGACTTCCAACATTACAGTACTTTAAACCTGAACTCTGCTCTCTGTTGGTTAACACTTTCAAGGTTTGCATTCAAATTAAGTGCCACCTGAATATAATTCCTGACTTTTTTTTTTTTCTTGTGTCCTTGGCCAGTAAAGTAAATAGCGTTAAGAATTTTCCGTTTTTTTTTTGTGTTACTGTATGACTAAATCATACAGCACCGTCATGCCGAGCACAAGACGACTTTACAGCGCAGGTCACATTAGGTGAAAAATCCTACAGTTCCATGAGATCACCTCCTGTCTCCTCTGCTGCTTTCCCGACCTTGTGTCTTCTTTCTCTTTCGTCTTCCTCGGTTCTCTCCATTCCCACCATCACGAGCACACAACAGATGGTGTAGGCGCTCTCCTCTCCAAATCGCAGTCTCTCGGCAGGCGACCGGCGAGAAGATCGTTTTTTTTTTTTTTTTTCTCCCTTCGCCCCTGTGAGCCGAGTCGCAAGTGCCTTCTGGAGGCGCGCGTGTTTTTGCATGTTCCCTCCTTTAATTGGCTTAAATGACTTCAGAGCAAAGATCAAACCACGGCACAGCCACCTCCCACCACTGAAGCCCGTCACATGGGAAAGAGCGTTTAAAAAACAAGTCTCAAATTAGAAGTCTGTCCTCCCGAAACACTTTAAAGTCAAAGCGGATGAAATGACGCCGCACATGGTTCAGTTTGAATTTCTTTTAATCCGTATATATACATATAAATGTGTGCGTGTGTTTGATGGAATGATGGTATAGGATTACTGGGCAAGGCAAATACACAGCATTAATAACAAGTGTGGACATTAGTGTGGTGATGTATAAATCTACTTTGTCTTAAACAACAGATTAACAGAATTATTAACTTAAATTTAAAGTAAATTCAGATTAAAGACAAGCATCCCCGCAATTATTATCATCAGAACAGAAGAACACATTCAGCTTTCATCCTGAACCCTGATTCATATTTTTTTCATTTGAAATGTCAAGGAAATATTTGTATTGCCCTACAAATCCTTTCTTTGTAATTCCTATTAAACGAAGTTCATTTATTCCCAAATTAAGCACGGTGACGACCACATGATGGCCGTGTTTCGTCTCCGCTGAAGGAGAACCAGCATGGCTGTCATCGCTCACTCCGTATGCAGCCTTAAAAGGGAACAAGGGACGACGGGAAGCAATTACAGTGCACGAATGCAAAACGGAAGCGTTCTGAGTCATCGTGTGCGAGCATTTTATTAGCCGTGAGAGACACTGCAGAAATGGAGACGGTTTGACCTTAAAGATGTATGACAACTAGTATATAGGTGCACCGCCTGACCAAATACAAGAGATTACTTAAACGCTTGGTGAAGTTGCATCGCAACGATTCGACAGCAAAAATCACAGCTAGTGTATGTTTAATAGTGAAAGTAAGAGCGTTTGCAAATGGCCTAAATAACAAACACTTCAGTTTAGGTCTAGATTCAGCCGCATGATGTGCTAATAAAATGAAGTCAGCTGATGATCTGAATGCACTGAATGGCCAGGGTATCTACGGTGGCCGTGAAGAGCAAAACAACTTAACAAAACCGAAAACAAAATAACATTCAAAGACAAAATAGCAAATTCAAAACCAAATTAACAAATCCGAAAACTAAATAACAAAACCCGAAACTAATTGTTATTTTGTTTTCGGATTTGTTATTTTGTTTTGGGTTTTGTTAATTTGTATTGAACTTCTCGATCAGTCGGATACGAACCGGAAAAGGTAGGTATAGCTCGCGAATTAAATTCTTACCGTTGATTGGACTAGACACCTGTCACTCAAGATAAACAGGAAGTAGGAAATTGTGTCTCTAACTTTGTTTCTTGTGTGTTCTGCTTCATTTTAAAACCATTTTTTCGGTGTGCAAAACTAAGCAAATAATTACATTTTTCATTAGAAAG
>QMIH01000340.1:92056-104544 GCA_003987875.1 Clarias batrachus | reverse complement strand
ATTAGTTGTGGAGAACTTAGCAATAAACTTCTCAGATACATTAGTTGTGGATAACTTAGCTGTAAACTTGTCAGATACATTAGTTGTATCTGACAAGTTAGTTATGAACTAGTCAGCTACATTAGTTGTAAAGAACTTGGCTGTAAACTCGGCCCATACGTAGGCAAGATACTGTCCCTTAGCTGCCATTTTTCTGCTAATAGATATCCACTCAATCAATATAATTTGTCAGTTTTAGTTGGAGAATGAACCTGAAATGATGAATGAAACATGGACTGACATTTCAAATTCAGATTTAAAACATTTCAGTTTTGGCTCATTGGCTTAAATGTTGGTGAATGAAAATGAGCTTTTCTGTTCTGTCTCAGTCTCTGGATGAAGTGTTCTGAAATTTTAATCTGACCTTGAGCTACAAACTTCACTTACACATTCAAATAAAAGCAAAGATATTCAAATTTGCGAAGTACAATTCTGAAGCAGCACATTTCATGTCTGGTATTCATAAAAAAATACCAGAACTATTACTGTATATCGCTGCTTTATCTCTTGAGGTGGTGGGAAAGGGTGAGTCTTTCTGAACGCTTTGTTACAACGAGAACAAGGTGGTGACGTGAGAAAACAGTACAGAAAAGCAAAAAAAAAACAAGACAGTTTTGCCATGTAATAACAGTGAGGGCAAAAGAACTGTCAAACAGAGAAGACCTTCGGGCCAAAGGGCCATCAAACACAGCTGCTATCGATCGACTCCACCGGGGAAAACGAGCTGAAAATATCGGCAGAGTGAAGCAATCTGAGAAGGAACCCTGTAGAGGGTGTCACTCCTGACCTGGTCACTCGGCCGGTGCTAAATCGAACGCTTAACAAGATCTTACACCTCTGCTACAATCCAGAGATAATATTTGCAGAATTCCAGCACAACTCAGTGAGATATTAATTATTTCTTATAATTATTCGGTTTAAAAGCAGGCAATTATCTCCGTAGCTCATACCGAGGGTTGAAACAAATGGCCTTAAACCTCAGTAGCGATCTAACAAACATTCCAGTTTTAGAAGCAAATTGACTTTTTTTCGCCTCACTGAAAATGAGAGCCTTAGTACCAGCCCTGGATCTGTCATAGTCAGCGCAGTGAGAACGGATCAATGACCTTCTGTGTTAAGGCACCGAGAGCCAGCAGTGGTGTCAGTTCACCTCGGTAAACAGCTTGCTCTTCACCTCTCTTCACACTTATACTTCATCTTTTCTACCTCGCTCAGGTCGAGTCCTTTCGTCCTCACCTCAGTGTGTACTTGTAGTCTGAATTCAGACTAAGAAATGATATTGAAAAGAAACCATATTACTGTATGTACACACCTCTGCTCTGGCTAGACATAAGCGTAGCCCTGTGATTCTATCGAGATGCGACCTTGGCTTTGGTGAAGTGATTCGTTTTAACAAAGCGAGCGCAGCTCCCGCTGTGTATAGCAGCTGGACAAAGCTTTCATAGTTAAAGGGGGAATAGAAGCAGGCATCTCAGCAGATGGAGACAATAAATTGCTTTCAGTGCTTGCCTTAGAATTAACGTCTTATCGCCAGTAGTCATTTTACAACCATAACCACCATCAATTCATAACCAGCTGTGCATGATGGGACAGAATGTAAGATGATGAAATAAGTGCCAGAGCTGAATTAGAGGCGGGGTTTAATGCATTCTACAAGTAGCATTGTCCCTTTACAAAAGAAAAATATTAGGAGGACACATAAGCACGATAGTGCTAAAGCACTTTAAAGATTAACTACGTTTATCCATTTAATCCATTTAATAGTTTTATACTTGTTTTTATACTGAATCTTCATACAAATATTTAAATCAGTATTCCAATGTACTTCTCTTGCAAATGCAGTTATATCGATACATACTAGGTATGCATACTATACTAGGGAACTTATTTAGTATCCTTACAAGACCTAGTATAGTTAGAGTTAAACTAGAGGAGAGAGTGAGGATAAAATATTTAATTTCAGCTGTATTTTTTTTATACTTTCACTATTATACTTTCAACTAAAACTGAATATACTATAATATTTTTTTACTATAATTGTCATTATAATTTGCTATAATTTTGAGAAAAAAAATCTAAATTTCTCCTGTAATTTCAACAATATTCTGCCATAATTTCAACAATAATGTTACAATTTCGACTATAACTTTTCAACTGTATGGCTATAATTTTAACTATAATTTTCTATGAAAATGTATATATTGTATTTATGAATTCAGATTTATCAAAAGTTAACTGCTATACTTCTCTTTACGGATAAATACTCCTGCATTTCTGTTTAAGCATTCCTAAAAATGCTAGTATATTAAACATAGCATATTGTCCTTCAAGTGAATTAAAAAGTCTATGCTTAACCTAATCCTCAGTCATTTTCTTTGACTATGCAAATATAATCACACTTTCAAATGTAACTAGTAAAATGTAACAAATGTAAACTAGAATACTTCTTAAATATACTTGTACTGTATAGCAATCCTAAGCTAGCATCAAGTACTATAAAACATAAGCTGGTTTATGTTTCTTTGAGTATATTTAGAAATTCTAGTGTATTTAACATAATCTAATGTACTTATCTATGTACACTAAGGAAATGCTAGGATTTTAGTGTTAAACAAGAGTAATTTATCAATAATCTTATAATTATCATATCTACGTAATCAGGTACAAACAAAACATGAATTTATGTGCATAAAGAAGGATTGAATACTTTTCCTCTTATATTTATAACTACAAATATTTGTACTCAACAGAAGGGACTTCTCACCAAGTGTACGTTTTCATACCTTCCAAATGGGCTGCATTGTTCGGACGTTGCTGTACGACCCATTCTTTCTCCTCCATCCATAGGAAGTGATGTCGGCAGAGGACGAGTCGACTTCCTGCTACTGCCTCCTGGACTCTGGAAGGTGCCACCTGCTCCTGAGCGAGCCGGGTTCGTACGCCCTGGTAGGGGAACCGCTGACCGACGGCGCCACCAAGAGGGTGAAGGTTGCGGTGTTCGGTAGCTCACACTCATCTCTGAGCTACAGTCTAAGAGTGTACTGTGTTGATGACACGCCTCACGCCTTTCAGGTCAGCACCACGAGTGTGAAATTCTTTAAATCTTCTGCGAACAAGTCAATTTTAAATAATATGCTAGCAGCTTCCATAGCGTTGAATAATTCAAACTGCACTGCAGCGCTCGTGTTCTATGGCATGGAATATTCCTTTTTGAAAATATTACGTTTCAGTAGATACAAAACAAAGACATTCCATGACTACTATATTGAGTTGCATGGTTAACACAAAGTGTACAGTATGTGTGTGAGCCTTCTTCGTCAAAAATGTATGAAAAGAATTCTTTCAATTGCCTAAAATGAATGAAGCTTTGCAATGCCTCCGAATGTATTTAGGACTAAATGAACAAGTCAGTGTCGTGCACGCAGCTATTTCACTGAAAATAGGCTTGCCTGTGAGTATTTTTCCATTTTAATTCCACTCGAGGTTGAGGTTTAAGCCTGAAATCAAAGCGTTCCTTGTTAATGCATGTCCTTAATCACATGTGCAAGCTTCACATTTCAAAAACGAAACTAGTCTTTGTCTGAAATCTTCCATTAAAGTGCAGCGGCTCCTGCGATAATAATAACCAATCAGCAAAGGCACGTTTGTGGGGCTGAGCTGGTGAATTTGAGTCACCATCTACCTTCCAGCTCAAATGCATACAGCCTTTCTCCTGGGACACAATTTACATCTTCCTGCAACCGCCAGATTCCATCCGCCTCATCTATTTCGCGTACCGGCGATTGACTGAGAGTTAGCGTCTTAGCTCTGACTACATGTTTATTATAGAACATATATATACGTTCCATAACCCATGTTCTTACAGGTGTACCTGAAGTCCCGTCTGCCACATTAGGCTGTTTTTCACTGGAATCAAAAGCAATCTGATTTCATTTTCACACCGAGCCCTATTTATATATCATTTAGCTGCGTTTGTTGATTGCATTCGGCTTAATTTGAGACTAGGGTGAAAGTGTCTACGTTTGTTTACCTCAAACTCTGCATTTTCCAGCTGAAGCTATACGCAAGTACATAATCATACCACTCTATAAATCCCTAATCCGGTAAATGTAGGACTGGGTTTCAGACGGCTTTTGTGCGAATTTAAACCTATGTCTAATGGATCGTTATTTTTCAGAGTCATTTTTTTATAGCTGGTTTGCAGAATAAAGGCTGCATTAAAGCTTTATTCAACTGGTGTGACTCATTCTATGAGTTTGACTACAACAGGCAAAACAGGTTGTTTACTCTTTTTTTTCCACGGATGAATTCTTGATTCTGATTGGTCAGAAGGTGCCGATTCATTCACTATAACTGGGTTATAATGAATAACCAGTTATAATCATGGTGTTGCTCTGTACAGTATAATGGGCACATCTACCTTTCCATAGCTGGCCATTCTTTTTATTGTGTGTGGTTTATGTCTCTGAAGAGGTAAACACTTTTTATATTTTTTTTTTCCTTCGCACACCGCATTCAGAATATACATTATGATTCTTGACTTACTTTTAATATAATTTCTTTGGACTACTAAAACCATGTTGTTATGCTCTGAATCATGTATTATACAGTTCTGTACACATTCCGTCGATTGAAAGCTATTGCTTGCTGGTCATTATTGTTGAAATGTTCCCAGAATGTTATATAGCAACGTTCTCCGAACCTGCAAATACAAAAATTTTAATTATTATCCAAACCGTGTTGAAACGTTCCCAAACCATTATTTAAAACATCCCTAGTATGTTAGTCAAACATTCGCAAATAGAAAACCAAAACAGCACGTGTTGGAATGTTTCCATAATGTTATCAAATTACATTTCCAGAACTTACAAATTAAGTTCCTCAAACATTATTCAAACTTTACTGATACCAGAATTATTTAAAAATGTTCCCAGAATGTTACCCAAACAATCCCGAAACCTGAACCAGAAACGTTCCAACAACGTTCTCCAAAAACATTCCAGGAACACGAAGAAAGCTGGACAGTTTACCACTCTAGGGAACAAAAGATTCATCATTTTAATAATGTTCTTCAATCCTAACAATGTAAACTGGCAAATTATACAACTAAACAGTGCTATTTGTAGATCAGCTTGTGATGTGATGCTGCCGAAAGAATCCGTTTAAAATGTGTTCACAGGCTATAAAGGGAAGCACATGGTCCCTGACACTGTGCCAGTCAAACGATAGCCAATTGGTGTTAAGTGGCATAAAGGGATGAACGTAATCCCGGACCCGTTAGCATTCAAACGGCGCTCGGTTGGTGGTGAGTCGCGGAACGTGTAATTTTCCTACATAAATGCCCCATCAGAGGACACATGGCAAGATGGAGGTGTGGATTGGTATTGCTCGTGTCATGACCTGTACCATCTGCATGCTGCAGGAGAAATACGTCAGACCAGGTTGTTCTCGCTGTAGGGCTGGGGATTAGTCGGGGCGAGCACTGTTGCGTGCACGAGGAAATAGAAATACTTAATGTTAATGAAATAGTTGCTGCACTAACTCTAATAAATATCCAGGATGATACATGTACTGCGCACCATCCCTGCGGTTTACACGTTACAGGAATGTTGTACAGCTTAGCATAATTTTTTTCTTTTTTTTTTTTTTTTATCAGAGTATTTGTCTCCTATCTGTTAGACAGGACGAGTCTATCCAACTCTGACCTCTCTCATTAACACTCTGTTTTTTCGCCCACATGTTCCAACGATCGACATTCAGTGTTGTTTATTACACGGTAAGAAAATAAATAAATAAATAAATAAATAACCACATAGACTCCAGTGTTTAAAATCCCCTAAAGGGCAGCTGTGTCTGAGATACTGGAACCATCACGTCTGGCACTGACTACCATAACCACAGGCAAATGAGCTCAAACTCGCGCACACACACACAAGCGCATCTTGTCCATGATGATGTTCAGACTCCTGACATCTAAACCGTTCGACCTCGAGACTCCTTGTGATTCATCACTGAGAGGAGAAGACTTGCTGTGTTAACAAGCCAGGAAATAAAGAGGGTCACTGAGTTTCTGTCAGCCCGTCTGTGTGTGTGTGTGTGTATGTGTGTGTATGTGTGTGTATGTGTGTGTGTGTGTGTGTATGTGTGTGTATGTGTGTGTGTGTATGTGTGTGGGATTGGATATGAATACACTATTCTAAATGAAGAGTGTTCTAAACATTTATATACAATACACAATTAGGATGTTTGTGTTAGTCTATTAGTGCTTTTTTTTGTTTGTTTGTTTGTTTTTAAAAGGATTAAGGTGAACATTTCAAACGGCATCTGGATGCCCAAGTAGAAAAAAAGTATGCTAAATATATTAGATCCTAGCATGCCAAAGCATACTTAAGTGTACTTGCTCCAGACTAATGACGAGAGCTATGGAGCATTATACCAGAAGCAAAGGACATAAGATTTAGCAATAACACATTAGACAATACATTCTATAACAGAAACCATCAAATTTACCTTATGCGATGAAAATAAAATAATAACTGTACGCACTAATGCACGCAATGATGCAGCTTCCAGCCGTGAATTCAAACTAGAAGCGGAGGACTGGAGAGCCAATCAGAAAACAGACAGGTCGAATCTGCCCGCCTCCAGTTTCTGATTGGCTGGAATAGAATTCTAACATTGCGGCAGTTTGTGCAAGTGTAACTTTATGATAATGAGCGCACAGAAGAGACCGAGTTCAAACACATAAATTATCATGAACACGCAAATGTGATTTTCAACGCGCAAAAACGAGTTTGAGAGAGCGCGAGAGAGATTTGAGCGCGAGTCTGAAAGCACGCGCGCACAAGAGAGTAGTGCACTAAATATAAGCAAAAATAAGTACCTATGAATAAGTGCATTTAAATTTAAGTGAAAATATACTGAGACTATCGTATATTAAAAATTGTATTCTAATGTTTACTCTCAGTACATTTCTACAATGATTATTTCGAGCATATTTTAAAAAATATATATATATATATATATATATGAAACATTAATTTTGAAGTATGTTTAAAGTTTAATTCCAAAAACTGGTAAATGCATGATGTTAGTATACTTTTTATGTATTAACTGATGGTACAACCTTTTGTTAGTATATTTGCAATGTAGTATCAAAGATTTGAATATATTTGTAATATTTACTGGGGTGAGACCGGAGGTTGTGCAGGAGAACTGTGATTCTGTGCAATACAACAAAAGAGCCAAAGATAACAAAAGAGGTTTGTTATCAGATGCAGGATAATGAGCTGTAAAGCTTGACTTGTAAGTTCAAAATACATTAAGAAACCGAAAACACAACACATTGGAAAATGCAAAAACAAAACAGCAAATCATAATTATATACTTGGGTTTGTTTTTGTTTTCTTAGATTTGCTGAAATTTGCTGCTGTTTTTATTTTTGTTGCGTTTTAGTTTTGCTAAAATTGTGTTTTTGGATTTGGTGTTATGTGTGGGGTTGTTATGTCTTTTGATTTGTTTTTCTTTTTATGGTGTTTTAACGTGCTTTGTATAGTTGTTGTGATTTTGGCTTTGGTAATTTTGTCATGGTTTTGTTGTTTCCATGATTTCTTTGGTTTTGTTATTTTTTAAATTTTGTTATCAGCCTTTTTTGTTTATTGTTTATTTTTTGGGATGTAGTGGGATTGCTGTTGTGTTTTTGGTTTATTGTCACACTCTTTAGTCTTTTGTTTGGTCATGACCCTGTTTTGTATTATGTATCGTTGCAGCTCAAGTATCCCTTGAAACCCTAAACACTAAGCCCCAAACTTCACACTGCCAACCCTTTTTTTAATTGACAGCATTTCTAACGCCGCTCTTTTACTCCAGGCCCCTTGGAATTGTCCTTAAGTATTCCCCTTATGGATTTGCTGTCATGTCTGTCAGTTGTTTTGGTATTGTTGTTGTTTGTTTGTTTTACTGTGTTTCTGTTTTATAGTGTTTTAGTTTTGCTGTTGTGGGTTTTTTTTTTTTTTCTGGTGTCATGTTTGATTTTCTTGTCATGTTTTTGTTCTTTTTGTCATGGTTTACGTTCTGTTTTCTGGTTTTCCTGTTGTGCGTGTATGTGTGTGTGTGTGTGTGTGTGTGTGTGTGTGTGTGTGTGTGTGTGTTTGTTTTTTTACCCTTTTATGTGGGATGCTTCTTTAGCTCATATTTGGTGGGTTTAGAATTGCTCTGTTTGTCGTTGTCATGCATGTATTTGTTATTCTGCAAAGTTTTTGAATTGTTGTGCTTTGGGTTTTGTTGCATTCCCCCCCCACACCCTTTTTGTTGTTTTTAATTTTGCTGTAAACTATTTTCAGTATAATGTATACTGTATATTTAGTTGCCCTCCAAATGGCTCAGATAGAAAATAACATTAGAGCAATAGTAAAAGTGGTCTCACTTTATCATATCTAACAGAACAATTTTAAATATATATTTTGAACTATATAGTAGGGGTGCTCCGATTGATCGGTCACCGATCATAATCGGCCGATAATTGCTTTGGGAAGTTTGATCGGCAGTCTCTATAATGGTCGATATAGAAAAGCCGATCAGATGATGCAAAACCCGCGGGACAAATTTTTGCGCGCTGCTAAAATGGCTTCACCGGTCTGGCAGTTCTTTGTGTTGTGTGAAAAAGACAATACATTAGCAATCTGCAACCTGTGTAACAAGACAATTCCATGAGGCAGGAAGCACCCAAAGCATGTAACTCCCCTATCTCACCTACGCGAGTTTAGGCGTTGTGATTATGTTCTCATTTTTTCGCAAGAAATATTAAACATGTTTAATTTTTTGAACATGTTTTTGAACACGAAAAATTAAACATGTTTAATTTTTTGCCGGTCCTCCCAGATGCTTGTGGACCGTGCAGAACTTCAGGTGACTCACGTCCTACTTGTCTGTTATTTTATTTAATTTTATACAATCTACAGGAAAGTTGTATTTGTCAAGCTCTAAGCTGTTCCCAGTTACTAACCAAACACTTGCTGCTTTGTTTTAAGTTGACGTGTTGCACATGTTACTTGCCAATAAATACAGTTGTCAATTCATGATATTCCTCTTCTTGTAATTTCAATACTTAATTTACATTGTCGTCGGATATAGTTTAATAAATAATGCTACATGATAAGGCTTCAAGTAGACCCTGTGATCGGTATCGGTCGATACAGCTTCTAATGATCGGAGATCGGCCCCAAAAATCCTGATTGGAGCACCCCTAATATATATATATATATATATATATATATATATATATATATATATATATAATTTATCTATTTTTTAGTTGTTGAAATGTCTGTCTGTTTGCACTGTGTATAAGCGAAACATGCACTGTATATGAGCCCAGGGTTGTTCATCCTCTTCTGACTTTTTCCCCACTATGCCGCCAGTTTGTGTGTGGTCATGTGACTACATGTTTTTATTGTTACTGCAGCTGATTGGTCGAAAGGAGTCATGTGATTATTGTTTCTACGTCTGATTGGTGAAACACAGTCACATGGTAGATCCACCGGCTGCATTCTCTGGCAAAAATATCTAATGTGTAGAATAAATGGTTAGAAAAGTACAGAGACGCGTGTAGCCGAATGTAACAAAGTAAAAGTAGCATTTTTTTTCATACAGATCTGCTTAAGTAAAAGTAAAAAGTAACACTACTCATAGAAGTATTTTTTTTTCTAAAAAGTTACTTAAGTCAATGTAACTCATTACTACCCAACTCTGTTCGTGTCTGGTTTTGTTACAATGTTGTTGGTTTTGTTGTTGTGCCCTTGATTTTGTTATGTCTTCGATTTTATTGTTGTGTCTTTGGTGTTGCTGTGGTGCTTTTGAGTTCCTTGTTATAGTTTTGGCTTTTTTATACTGTCTTTGTTTTTGGCATTTTTTTTATTTTATTATTCTATTTTGTTGTTTTATGGCATTGTTTAATGGTCTTTATCATGTTTTAGTTTTGTCCGTTCAGTTTTGCTAGCACATTGGGTTTTGTTGTCATCTTTTTGGTGTTTGCTGTCATGTTTTTCATTTTAATTTGGTGTGTTTGGTTTTGTTGTCGTGTTTTTTACACCCGAAGAGCCAGAAAGTCCAACCATCTGTTTTCAATTAACACTTTTCTCAAATCACATAAGGCTATTTTTGCTAAGGTAATAAATGGTGTACGGTTCAGCAGATATGATTGGTCGGTTGACTGAGTGGACTCCAGTATTATCATTCAGGCTGCAAAATAGCATCTTGACTTTTTCTTATCCTTTAATGATGTAATCTATTGAACCGTTCTTGTTAGCGTTGTTTGCAGTGTGATAGGAATGGATGGGGAATATTAACTCGAGCTCGCAGGTGCTCAGCCGCAGGTGGCTAATGGAGCAGGAATGAGTGGAGTCGGTGGAGATTGAAGATGTGTTCATGAGCTGCCGGTGGTTGAGTGTTTCCCACGTGAAAGAAGTTATTTGCAGCAGAGTAATCCGTTTATTTCAAATAGGCGTCGGATGATGGTGCAGCAAATCCAGATAGAACCCAAAATGCCATCTAGACTTTTTGGCGCTGAGAGGGCTTACACTAAGAGGATAATGCTAGCTTCGAAAGATTTCAGAGAGCTAGGATGGCCCTTTAGCGAGACCTAACAGTCAGTTCATACCAAAAATAAAAAAAGTATTAAAATCTGTTGAGAAGTAGTTAAGTATTTCCCAGTGCTGGGGCTCTCAAGTTCCTTAACAAGTTTTTGTTGCTAGTGCCCGAGTTAAATTCAGATCTAATGTCACCAGATCTTTCCAGATCAAACTGAGCCTGATGGAAGAGTCACTCAGTCTTGTGCAAAGATAAAAAAAAAGAAAGAAAATCCTATCGTCTCGACCTTAAGCCAGATGTTCCAGGACTTCCTTTCACGCTGCTTTCCCTGTGATGTGTCTGATCGCACTTCCTTTTTACACTCTTTTCACTTCCATTTGCGATAAGTCTTATACTTTTTGTGCTAAAGCAGGCAGCATTATCGCTTCACAGCTCCAGGTGGGGTATAGTGTGTGTATGTGTGTTTTCTCTGGTTTCTTTTGACTTTCCAAACATTTTGTTAGTTGAACTGGGTATTTCAATTGCAATCCCAAGTGGGAATGTGTATCTACATGGGGACCTATGATGTCCCGGTGTCCCTTCCATGGTGTGTCCCACATCACATTTATTCCACGGGATCCTGAAACAGTTCAATTATTGCACTGGATTAGCAGACGGCTAATTCCTAATGCAGCATGGGACATAATTACGTGTGGAGTGTTTGTTGGCGGATGTTACACTCACCTTTTTTTTTTTTTTTTTCCATATTTGCAGCATGTTTTATCGTGAAAGTGTGATGTGGTTAAAAAAATACAGAAGGTGACAAAAAGCAAACCGCAAGTTTTGTTTTCAGCGAAAAGCCGATGTCGCGCTGCATGATTACAGTTTGTATTTTCATAAAGCTGTCAACATTGCTGTTTCTTTTCCTTCATCTCTCTCACACACACACGCACACACACAGACTCACGTCAGAATCAATCAGTGGAGTGCTGCATGAGTGCTCACACTGCTATCAGTAAGCAGGGCGAGATTGAGAATGCTCAGAATAGATGCCGTTAACACACACACACACACACACACACACACAACACAAACAGAAACATACACACATATATCTGAGGAAGGCAGTGAGACACAAAGCGGTTATGACAGATGAATAGCGCGACACCTGAAAGCAAGGCAGCCGTTAATCAATTTAAATTCAATTTACTTTTCTAAAGTTCACGTTGATTCTGTTTTGTTTTGTAGGGGTGTGTGTGTGTGTGTGTGTGTGTGTTGGTTTGTTTTGCTGTTTTTTTGCATCGCCATTTTTCATCTGAGCCCAGAAAACCGAGGATCCTCTGAGGATTCCAGCTCTTTCTAAAAGTGGATATGCTGATGCCAGGTTTTTTTTTTTTTCTTCTTCTTTTTTTTTCTTTTTTCTTTTCTTTCCCTGAAACATCGACCATAAAATCTGTGACTCACACACTACAATACTGTTGATTTCTGTTTTGTTATTGTTTTAAAGTTCTTTTATATGTGGAATTAAATTGGCGATACAGGGCCGTGGGTTTAATTGTGCTCATTAAAAGGGTACCGTTAAGACTTTAACATCGACTGAACCTGTTTTCATTCAGTTGTTAAATGACTTGTCGCAATAAGTCAAGGAGACTTCCATCACAAATGTTTTTTTCCACTGGGGCAAAGTTGGTTTTAAGGATGTTGGAAAATAAACAAATGTTATATCATTATATAAAGTGTTATAGGGAATATAACACTTTATATAATGATATAACACTTTATAACACTTTATATAATGATATAACAATTTATAACACTTTATAGCACTTTATAGAATAATATAACACCTTATAACACTTTATAACACTTTATAGAATGATATA
>QMIH01000340.1:61601-74974 GCA_003987875.1 Clarias batrachus | reverse complement strand
GCTTTGATTAAAGATGTGTTGTACAGTCATTCTGTCCCTGAAAAAAAAGGAAGTCTTGGGAATCTTGACATTACATTCAGTTTCAAGATTAGTGTATACTGCAGTGTATTACATAAGAATAAGCACAATGACAAAACCACAATTACACTTTTTTTTTTGTTTTGTTATTAGACCACTTATTTATTTCAGGAATTTATAGACTATATTAATAACATGTAATACAATCTAAATTATTTTATTTTTTTTACTGTAAAAGAAGTTACTTAAGTCAAGATTAAGATTTACATGTAAATTGTGGCTAAATTACCCTAAATAAGTGATTATTACAACGAAAAAAAAGAACATGATTTCTGTCACTACAGATATTCAGTGTTTGTGTGTGAATTATCTCACAAATGCTAAGTAAGAAATCTATTTTTTTTTATGCTTGTAGGCATGTGTGTACGCCTAAAACCACAAGCACATGCCTAAAGCGACATTATTGCTATTGTAAGGTTTTCTGATATTGTGCAAACTTTCTCATACATCTATGGTTAAAAAAACAAACCTCTTATTGCACTTCCTCATTCCTTATTTGGTAATACGTTCTACAATCTGAGTCATAACAAATATTCACGTCAGTGGCTCTGAATCTTTTTTGTCTAACTGGAAAGTGATAATGTGTTTCCTTTGTGTCTATAAGTTCCCATATGACTTTCATGTTCGTTACTCATTCTGTAGTAATGACGAAGTTTCTTATATAACTAGTGAAGCATTTTGACCTAACAAGAACGAGGTCCAATTGGCACAACTCAGCTTCCAGGCCCAGTAATAGTGTGTATGGTTTTAAGAAGGTGACTATTTCCTAAACGATTACTCGGTAACACAGTGGAGCTGGTGTGAAGTTTCTGACTTGGGCATGGCGTTATGGACAAATGTTGCGGTGTGAAGCTCAATCACCTCAGGTCTCCCTGAAAGTGCTGCAGGATCATCATGAAACACATTTGTAGCCTGGAGAGTCTGGAGCTCAACTTCAAACTATCCCATAATAATACATTTGAAAACTCATCTGAGGGAAAACAAAGTGACAACATTTGTTGTATTAAATCCCAGACTAGTTTCACGCTGTAGTCGCCCTCAATATACAAATTAAGCATACTGGAACCTATTTAACTTAAATTTCACATCTCTCTCTTACACACACACATACACACACACACCAACCATTAGATAAGGGCAGGACTAATAATTATTTTAATAGTAACTAAATTAGTAAATTTATTTATTTATTTATTTATTTATTTAATTATTTAATTATTTTATTTTATTTTATTTTATTTTAAAGGTTAAACTAATGCCCAGTTTCCACAATGTATATAAAAAGTTGACAGCTGTGCTCTCAAATGTTAAACTGAAAGATTTCCTGAATTTACTTTGCATTTTTCCAAGCCTGATGTACTGTATGATAAAGTTACTTAAATAAAATAAAAATTGCAGATGTAAATTATAATCACTTTACTACTCCATCAATCAGCCCAATCAACTACGAGTTGTTTGTGACAAGTGTTTTCTACTTGTCTGTCTTAAGACTCACAATAAAACCCATCCTTCTATGTAGCTTTAACATATTGATGATATGTCTATTTTACTATAATAAATTAAGTTTGGAGATACATGCCATTTTTTTTTTATTTTCATTTAATTGAAATTATCATAAATTTACTGTTAAATTAAAACAGTAGCTGAAATTTTGTTCAGCTTTAATATTTTACTTTATTGTGAACTACTATAAAAGTAAAAAATTTCACTTAAAATGGCTGTGAAGACCGTCAAAACAACAATTTTGACATAACCAGGAGAGTTGTACGCGTTAGTTGAATGTCAGCCTGATTTTTATTTTGTACTTTACCTCCAGTAAGTGTAGCTAATGATGTGGTAATGCCAGGAAATCATGTCAGTTTTGAAAAAACACTGCTTAACATTTGAGAACAGTTGTCAACTATAAAGTATAGCCATGTCAGATGTCTTGCACTTGGAGGAAAGCATTTTGTCACTCCAACGATGGGTGTGTGACAGGAAGTTTGCACAGCTGAGGCATGTTTTTCACTTCTGATTTATTCTCTGATGAGTTGACTCATACCTAACAGGCATGATTGTTATAACGAAATTAGTGCAGTCATGTTCGACGATTCAAAATCAGCTCGAACAATTGTAGATTTTTGGTTACAAATGAAAGTGAAACAAATTTCCCTTTGCCCTGAATCTATGTGTTCATGCCCGGACATGTTTCCTGCCTCATGAAGTTTTACACTGGAGGTACAAGACTAACATCGCTAATAAGTATTGGATATTAATCGCTAACAATAACAGGACAGTCCACCATTTTATGCGTGTCAGACAAAAGTGTTGCTGTATAAATAACATTACTAAAATTATGTTTTCTATCCTATAGTATATTATATATACAGTGAACTATTTATCATATCTCTGGATTAATTTCTCTATTTGGTTAATTGATTATTTATCTGCACTATTCGTCCCACATCTGGCATGCCCAAGTAAAAATTTATTTCTCATGAGTGATCTATAGGTCTGAATTTTCACACATGACTGTGGAATTCCCCTTAGACTAGCTAATGACTCACTAAACTGGATCATCTCCTTCCAGTTTCCTGTGAACTGCAATAAGAATACTGTAGATTGCATCCTAAATGGAAATTGGAGATATAGTGCACTTTGTGTAGTGTCGAAGCCATCATGCTATAATGTATCTAGGGTACTCATCAAAAAATAAGTGAGCTTAAAACAAACAGGCTTAGACCAGACTAAATATTCATTGTTATTTACTGTAAGTGTTGCAAAAAGATTTTATTTTGTACCCTAGGTAGGGGGCAGGGAGGGTCTTGGCTTTGAGCCTTGGTTTACATGCAGCGTTGAGGTTATCAGTAAGGTGCAGGCGGCTAGGCGTCATTCTGATAGTGCTGACCTCACATACATGTGTGTTTGTGTGTGTGTGTGTGTGTGTGTGTGTGTGTGTGTGTGTGTGTGTGTGTGTGTGTGCTAAATCAACTGAACACTGACTGTGTTTGTGAGGGGGTAAGAGACTCAGTGCTTGAGCGAGAAAAAAAGTCTTGCGCAAGCATTCCGGTATTCCCCAAACTTTTTGCACCCTTTAAGATGTACTTTTGCACAACATACATTAGATGACTCTTAAGCCTGAACGAACTGAAAACACTGCTGAAGTTGCAGTTTTAATTTTATGCATTTATTCAGGTGCATTGTCTAAAAGGGTTTACTTTTTGAGATCAGGTTTCCTCATATCTCTCAAAAATATGCACTTTTTGTAAGTTCAGTGTGAAAGAGTGAGTAAAATTCCATTTAAGTGCTTGCATCATTAGGGATTAGTACATTCACAGTAAAGTTATGTTTAAAAATGCACTGTAAGGAAAATACAGATTATTATGCAATTTTTGGTGAGTGTGCTCTATGATATACTCTAGATTTCCTCTATACTGTGAAGGACATAGTGGGAATAGGCAGGATTACAGGACTTCTTCAGGACTTTCCAAACTAGAAAAAAAGGAGTTAATCAGTTTGTCCTGTAGACAGAGTGGTTTTTGGGTGGGGGGATGGGAGTGGGGACTTTAGGCTTAAGTCTCCTGGGAGGGCATGAAGCAGGGCACACCCTGGGTAGGGTGCTAATCCATCTCTAGGCACATACACACTATGGACAATAAGTTTCCCAGGAGTCTTAGGGCACGAACCAAGTTATACCCTGGGCATCACTGGCCTCATACACACTACAGCAGGGGTCTCAAACTCGGTTCCTGGAGGGCCGCTGCCCCACAGAGTTTTGTTCCAACCCTGCCCCAACATACATACCATGTAGTTTTCAAATGAGCCTTAATGACTTGTTTAGTTGGATAAGGAGTTTTTAATTATGGTTGGAACAAAACTCTGTGGGGCTGCGGCCCTCCAGGAACTGAGTTTGAGACCCCTGCACTACAGGCAATTTGGGAACAGCAATTAGCTTAATCTGCTTTGGACTGTGGGAGGAAACCACAAGTACCTGGAGGAAACCCACCAAGTACAGGGAGAACATGCAAACACAGACCTCAGGCAGGAATCGAACTCACACCCTGGAGGTGCAAGACCACAGTGTTAACCACTATATGCCACCAGGCTGCCACAGAATGATTTGTGATAGCCTATTTTCATGAATATGACCTAAAGACTTTGTTAATGTGTCTCGAGGGTTAAAGAGCTTCTAATGATCTGACTGGGAATCATCAGAAAGAATCAAAAGCATTCAAGTCTGTTAGAGAAACATGGGGGGAAAAAAGTTTTTTTAACTGTCAACAAGGAGTCAACAAATCAAATCAAGGGGAAGTCATCAAGTGTGTATGACCGGATTGGGAGTGTACGATTAAAACAGGTGTAAAGAAAGAGACACACACACACCCGGGGAGGAAGAAGGAGGGCGGAGTGACGAGTGATGATCGTTCATCATCACCAGCACACACACACCACACCGGTTGTTCAGTAACACAGGAGCACTGCTGTGTGAACTCTCTGGCGCGAGCATGACGTTGCTGACTCATGCCGCCGTGTGAAGCTCAGTCAGAAACCTCAGGTTTCCCCGAGAGAGCTGGAGGATCATCATGAAACACATGTACAGCCTGGTGAGTCTGGAGCTCAACTACAAACTATTCTGTAATAATTACAATTATAATAATAATAAAAAAAGATAAAAACAAATTACTGAAACTCTTATAAGGGAAAAGAATGTGTCGAAACTCGCTGCAGTGAATCTCAGACTAGTTTCACGCAGCAGCGGCTGTTTATTTATGCGGTACAAGTTAAACACACAGGAAACTATTTAACTGTTAAAGTGACTCTCTCTCTCTCTCTCTCTCTCTCTCTCTCTCTCTCTCTCTAAAAAAGCGTTGAATATTTAGTTTGTTTAAATTAAGTACATTTTAATATGAAATTAATATATCTTTCTAAGAGCCAGATAACTTTTCCCCCCTCATTAATTAGAAATTAAATTTAGGTTAAACCTTTCATCAGCAGTTTCCACAATGTAAGCGTTTGTTTTGTTTGTTTGCTTGTTTTCTTTCTTTCTTTTGTTTAAGAGATAAACAATCTTAAAATCACTCGAAATTTCCTGTTTTTGCTGTTTTATTTTTCCAACCCTGATGCATGTTTTTCTTAAAAATCACAAAAATTATGCCTTATGTAGCTCGTGCATGTTCGATATTCTGTCCATTTTACTATAATAAATAGAAATTTGGAGATGTATGTACTCCTATTTAATTGTCATAAACATCCTGTTAGTGGAAATTCTGTTAGTGGTGTAATTCTAAAAACGTGAAGTCTCCATTGATCACCAGACGTTTTTCACATTTTGTTTTATACATGCATATATAAAATGTACATAAATGTGTGCATGCAAGGGTCAATTTATGTTTCATTGGTTTCGTTTTTTTTAGTTATTGTTTTGCTTATTGATTATTTATTATTAATATATACATCATTACAATATTCGTGTGTGCATAATGGGTATAAATGGCATGGTGGCGTAAAGCTCCAGGTTCAGTCCTGATCTTGGGTGTCCCCACATGGCTTTCATTCCTCCTCGTAAAAACATGGCAGTTTGTGGAGATAAATTGCACCTAGGTGTGAATGTGTGTGAAGTGTGTGTCAGGGTGAATTCCTGCTTCATGCCCAGTTCCTGGATCCACAGATTTTTGTCACTTATACATTACAACACGGTGAAATTCTTATCTTCACCCATGTCCCATCTGGCTAGGAAGGTTGGGTCAGAGCTCAGGGTCACGATACAGTGCCTCTGGAGCAGACCAGGTTAAGGGCTTTGCTTAAAGGCCCAACAGTGGCAGGCTCAAACCATTTGACTTTCAATCTTAACTGCAATTCAACTACTGTTTTAGTCAAGTTTTGTTGCAAAACTAACAAATGATGCTTGTTGCATATTAATTAGGCTGCTGCAAGAAAATGACGTAACCATGCAGATTTAATGACCATGGTTGTATTAAAGTCGTGGCCATTTGCTTCAATAAAAGAAAAAAAAAAGTATTATACACTCTGTCACCTGTATCCGTGCATTCAGTTGTAGGATTACATGATTTGATAAAAAAAAAAAAAAACATTTTTGATTCTTTTAACATACAATTGTGATATGTAGCTATTCAATGTCCCATTTTGTGTTCAAAACGTATTTATAACACTAATGGCAAATAATTGGAGAAATGTTATCAAGGGGATGTTTATTTATATAATGTTTATTTAGAACCCCAACATTGTTAAAAATTGTCAAACGCTACATACATTACCAACTGTACATGTATTGCCTGTAATAAACCATAAATGGTCAATAAACCTTTGTGATTACATAATTGCACCGGCCCAAATGCATAAAATGCATTTTCTTCTCAAATCCTGTGCCCTATAACTAGTTCATGTTAAATATATACAGTCACAACATTATAAAGCTTGTTTATTTTTGCAGGAAACAAATCAACAAGTTCAGCTAATCTAAATGATCTGAGTCATCCGAGTTTGAGTTTTCGTCACTCTTTACTTTTAGTTCACATGTGACCCAGCCTCAAATTTAACACTGCTGTTAAATAGTGTCACCAGTAGGTGGGGCACAAATGCTATAGCAGGTTTAAGTTCAACAGAATTTCCTGTCAATGTGCCGAACTTGTTTTTGTCATTGCTTTATGACGTGCTCAAAAACATACCTTATTTTATCACGAATAAATATAAATAAATAAATAATGTCTTGAACATTGCCATGTTTTTTTATTTTTTATAATTTATCTATGTTTAGTTGATTTTCTGGATTTGGGCTGGGAGCTCCAGTGGGAGCCGAGCACAGCGCGATGTTGCATGCCTCGACGGCAGGGGTTACCTTCACAACGGAATCTGCTGCATCAACTGTCCGGCTGGTGAGAGCCACGGTTCCTATAATGAATTTTGGTTATATAGTGCTTTCACTCGAGCATGGTGGATGTTTTGGATTTTCTAGGGTTGGTAGTTTTTGACTGAATTAAAAAAAAATGTCATCATGCAGGTACTTTTGTAAAAGAGGGATGCAGCACAGCATTCAGGCAAGGTGTGTGTCAGCAGTGCGACTTTGACTCCTACACCGAGCATGAAAATGGACTTTTCAAGTGTCTGCAGTGCACCCAGTGTCGCTCAGGTACACACCTAGAAGCTATACACTCGCACCGTTTGTATTTAATTGCATGATTGTTTTAATCTTAAATTAATACTAAAAGATCAGAATAAATTTTTATAATCGAAACTGAGCTCTGAGAAGTTGAGAATTAATCATGAATGTTAGACGATTATTGTCCTCTGACAGCATGAAGTTTGATTCCTCTTTCTTTTCTGATTTCATTATCATTATCAATATTTGTAGACCAGGAGCTTGTAGCACGCTGCAACAGCACCAGAAACACACTTTGCCATTGTAAACCGGGTTCCTTCTGTCTGCCGGATCAAGCCTGTGAGGTCTGCAAGATTTGCGCGAAGTAAGTCTAAATTGTGTTTTTGCACCGAGTGTGAGAATTCGTTGTTGAATTCAAATGCAAGTATGATTGAATGTGCTGTATTATCACAAGCACCAACTTTTATGCCAACATTTTCAGACATCAGATTATGTCTAAATGCCATGTATCAGGCTGCAAAAGTGATTAGACTCACTCAACCTCACCTTCACTCATCCCAGCCTTAGCTGACTAAAGAAGCACATGTTTTAGACCTAACTAGATGTGCTTGATAAGTTATCCATGATAAATGATTTTATGATGCATACCCCTTCACATTTTTTGCGATACCAATGTTTTGCACATAAATCTTTCCTTGGTGACTACCTTGCTGTATCTAGATGTAAGGAAGATGAGGAAGTGGCGAACAGCTGCACAGCCAACTCCAACACCATCTGCAGAAAAAAAGACAAACTCTCCAACAGAACCTTGTCAGGTACTTAAATACATTCTAAGACACGCACAGATACACAAGCCAACTTCATATGTAAAGAGATAAAGGATGGAGTTAATCATTTTTGTACAGTGTCACATATTGTTTGATGAGAAAAGGCAGAGCTTAATTTAAATCCAGAAATTCTTTCCTTGCGCATTTTCTGCGTCTTTACTTTACACAACACAATATACCACAGCGCTGCTCAACTCTAATTGACCAAAAGGTGTTAATTAGCAGGTTTGATCTTACTGCAGTTTTACCCAGTGTTGCATCACAATTTCACACATTCTGTAATTCTATACAATGGACAATTTTCAGTTCTGGATAAACAAAGCAATCAGTGATGATGATGATGTGCGTCATGATGCAGGGTTTAGTTGTTCATCGTGATGTAAATGTGTATCAATTGTGTTTGTTTTTGGAAATGCAGCGGCAGTCATCCCAGTCGTTGTTGTCGTGATAATGGTAATAATCATCGTCATCGGTTTCCTGTACTGGAGAACATCAGCTAGGTGTAAGGAAGCCGGTAAGAAATTGCCCCCACACAGGTTTATACCTCAGTTGTGAAACACGTTCACCAGTGGCAAAATTTTTCCTCCTCTTTATAATTTCAGTGGCATCAAGATGGCTGAGAGGAACATGTAGAACATGTATAGTAAGTAATTTAAGCTCTTTATATTTTTTGGTGTGTGTGTATTTAAAAAAAAAAAATTTTGTGTTGAGGATTACTACTATACATTGTATTTTCCTCCATTTTCAGGAAAATGATGATTTGGTGGAGGTGAAGCAGAACAGCATTAATGGCACACTGGAGGAAGGAGCACAGATGCAGCCCTTCCTCTGTCTGACTCAGTCGGTGGGTAAAGACACGGTGGAGGATGAGGAGGACAAAGGGCTCGGCTCGAGCCTCCCCAACACCACGGCTTCATCCCAGACCAGCCTGCCTGTGTGTGCAATGTCAAGCGTGTCAAGCAGCTTCAGCCACTCACTGCCTCAGCAGCTTAACGCTCTGGTGAGAGTCACAGCTCCAGTGCATGCAGGCATCAAAGACAGCTGGCAGTCCAGAAAACATCTAGTGTCATATGTGAATATGACAAATAAAGAAGGATAAAAGGAAGGGAAGAAATTTAAAGGCAGAAATGGTAAATGGCCAGAGAGGGACAGGTTATGAAATATAAAGAAGGATGGATGGATGTTGGATAAGAAAAGAAAGATGAGATAAGCATGGACGGATATGATTGCTACTGTGGGACAGTTGGATATGGTTGTATTTGGATGGATGGATCAGTGGATTGGAGAGTTACTAGGGATATGTATGGATAAGGTTAGTAGCTGATTGGACAGATGGGTTGGTACTGTAGGTGCATGGGTGGATGGGATGGTAAACTGATGGTGGAACGAGTTCAATATTAGATGAAAGGATACATGGATGGATGGATGGGTGGGTGAATAGGGTGGTCGATCCATTGGGGATATAATGTTAAACTGATGTTAAAGTAGATAGAAGGATGGAGAAATGGTTGGAGAGATTTTATGCTGGTAGAATGGAATGAGTAGGGGATGTATAGATGGATGTGCTGGTAGATCCACAGTAGATTTACTATTAAACTTATGTAGGCTGGAGTAGATGAAGGATGAAGGGATGGATGGATTTGATGTTTAATTGAAGGTGGGATTGATGGATGTGATGGTGGAATGAGCAAGTGGGTTGATTATGGATGGGTGAAATTGTAATGTGGATATAATATGATGGTAGAATGGAGTGTGTGGGCAGATGAATAGTGGATGTAATGCGACACCGATGGCTAGATCAGTAGATGGGTAGTAGATAGGTAGATGGACTAATGGATGGACAGATGGAAGGAAGGGTACCTGAAAAGATGTGGATATTTAGATGATTGGCCTGATGCAGTAGATGGTTGGTTTGGCTGATATGTGATGGATGGGCAGATAAAGTCATAGGTAGATAAGACCAGTAGATGAATCAGATAAATCAGAAGAATAGATAGAAGAAAGAGCCAGTGGACAAAATAATAAGCAGATGGGTTGATGTATTGTAGCTGCACACATAAGTGGTTATATAAAATGACTAAATAATTAATAGATCAATCACTTCATAAGCAAGAATTAAAACAATATTTTTTTTTAACCATTACATTTATAATTATATTTAAGATGTTAAAGAGAAGGAAGAAACAGGAGAAGCAGTTATTTTTTCCTCTTTATCTAGTGGTGTATAAATGATAAAATCACTAGGACAAGCTTAGATGAATAAATAAAACACTAGAAATGATGTGACAGAAAGAACTGAAGGAGAACAAGGGATTGAAATGTATAAAGGTAGGAGCTTAGGAGAGAGAGAACAGACAGATTAATCTTATATTGATCACGAAAAGAAAAAAAAAGGCATCGTTCTAGCAGGCTGTCTAAAGTAAGTACAGATATAACAGGAGCTGCTGCAGGAGAGTGAACTTTCATGTACAGGTCAGAGGAAGTGAATGACGACATCTCGGATTAATGCTACAGTAGCACAGGAAGTCTGATGTATGCAGGCACCGGGGTGAGTCGGACAGCAACTCAGGCGCTCCAGTTTGTGCGCTCACGTCTGTGCGCGCGCGCACGTGTGTGTGTGTGCGCGTGCGCCTTCTCATAAATATGTGGTTGTGTTGTTCACCAGGGCCTGACTTAAAAAAACAAAACAAAAAAAAAAAACACACAACATATTGGTAACGGAGGGTTATTATTATTTTTGTTTTCAAATCTAATTGGAATATTTAACAATGTAGCGCCACCTAGTGACGAGCAGAGACTTTGGTGGTTCAAAATCAGTCATGCTTATTGTATATTTTCCTCTAGAAATGCATCTAAAAAGACATTAGAAACTCTTAATCCCGCTATATATATATATATGTGTGTGTGTGTGTGTGTGTACTGGTGTATCTCAATAGATTAGAATATTATATAATTCATGTCTAAAAGTGAACCTTGTACTCTATATTATATAGATTCATTGCATACAGATTGATATATTTCAGGCGTTTATTTCTTTTTATTTGAATGCTTGTATACACACACCACACACATACATATACGGTATATGCAAAGTCAGTCAGTCTGCAGGCTGCAGCAGCTTTAACTGACACAAGTGCTTATGTGCGTGGTGAATGCATGCTAACTTCTTTGTGTGTCCTTTAATTCACCCCTTTGCTATTTTTTTTAAAGGACCTTAAAACAGTAACATGGGGTGTGAAGCTTTTGCTTGCTGCAAGTTGTTTATTTATGCTCTGTGTGCTTTCTCACTGTGCTGTTGCACAAACACAGCCCTTGTCACATTTCTCAATTAGAGGCTTAAAATAGAAAGTCGTACGTTCTAAATACCAAACAGGATGTGGTTTGGGAAACGTAATGAAGTTTGAACGTACTGACTCATTGCTGTTGTGAATGGTTTCAGGCTGCATATGAAACATGTTGCTTCATCATGAGGCAGGTGCAGGGTGCTTTTTTTAAATGTTAGATTTCTACTGCTTACTAAACACAAACAAACTACAGTATGAACGCTTTATATTGTACTTTATTTAGATTGGATTCCTTAGTACTGTACCCTAATGAATCAGATTGGTTAAAAAAACCAGAGAGGCTTTTTTGGCACCCTTTATTATTACTATTGATTTATTTTTAAATATTGTAGTTTGGTCAGTTTACGCATTTCACTGACATCATTCCATACATTCTAGACTACTACCTCAGTCAAAATGGCATAAGTGGATAATCAGGATTGTAGTTCACACTGTAAAAACAAATCCATTTTGTACAACAAAAACAAACTAGTTAAGCACCAGTTAGTTTGCTCAACTTAACATTCAGAAGATTAGCGTAGTTAGATAGGCTTCTTGGGATTCCTGCGGTATGTTTTTGCATGAAGGAAGAAGCAGCACCAGATCATTGTGACTGGTGAGAATAAGGTTTGGCCTTGCCCACTTTACTCTGCATTATCTTGTCCAGGACATTATAGTGTAAAAATTCTTTATTCACCAATTAACCCATTTGCTAATTCAGTTTCGCAAAGCTTGAATTTTGCTGGTCTGTAAGTAAACCTGTCATAAACTGGATGTAGTTGGCTAGGCAGCGCCATCTGGTGGCTGAAAGAATCCTAGCTTCATATTCCACGAGAAGTCATGTTTATATTAATGAGTATTTTCCCACTTTCTCTTCATACCAGGAAAATGACAAACTACGAAGGCTTGTTCCTGTAAATGGTAAGTTCATGTCCTTCTTTGTTCCTGCACAGTGTGGTTGAGCTCTGGTTCCTAATGTATAGAGATTTTTTCATTTATTTGTTCTTTTTCCTCAGGAGATGACTCTCTAAAGAAAAGCTTCGACCTTTTTGGAGAGATAGACGTGACCTATCGCAACCGATTCTTCAGGCTCCTCGGCCTCAGCGACAACGCGATAAGGAACGCGGAAATGTCCTGCTCTTCCCCTGAGGACAGGGTGTACGAGCTGCTGAAGATCTGGATGGAGAAAGAAGGCATGTCGGCGGATTTTAACAGCCTCATCGATGCTCTGCGTAGGCTGAACCAGAGGCTGTCTGCAGAAAACATTGTGGAAAGAGCCATCACTAACAGCTACTTCAAATACGAAGAGGACTGATATCTATAGGACAAGATCTCCCGCCGTGCTGTATTGTTTTTGGATTTTTAATTCTGGGATATTTGATGAAGTTCTATTTTGTCTTTTTTTCTACTGAAACACTGCTGGGGGAAAAAAACTGGACTTTTGGCCAATTGAATGTTATTTATTATTTTTGTACCACATTTGTTTAAATTATGTATTGATCGATATTGATATTTTTCCCTTTCTATTTGTAGATTTTTTTTTTATTTAATAATAAATGTCCTATTTGTTAAATGTATTTTGTATCATGAAATAATTCATAATTGACAATACTATGGTAAAAAAGCTAAACAGAAAGATAGAATGGTTGGTTTATTTTTTCCTTTCTTTTCTTCATTAGACACCTCCATACACACACAACATATTGGTAACAGAGGATTATTATTTTTTTTTTGTTGTTTTATGCAATATGCTTTTTCTAAGGTTAGTAGCTTTAGATTAATTATCCTGTAAGATCTATGTACTTAAATTGAATGTTAAATTTAATTATTCAATATTACAGCTTGTCATAAGTCTATTGACCGCGAGAGGGCGGTGTTGTTTAAAGCGGCATTATTTTAAACTCTTTCAGCACTGTAGTGAAGGGCTTAAAGCACGTAGTAGTGTTATGGTTTACTATACACAATATTTATAAGACTTATTACTATTATATATATATATATATATATTATTATTGTCATATATTTATAGATATAGATAGATATATATAT